>JANAVB010044817.1:1990804-2580804 GCA_029216955.1 Iris pallida | reverse complement strand
ACCCGATTGAACAAAAAATAAATAATTTGTAAATAATCATTAAATCTGGAATAATCCATTAAATAATGAAAATATGATTTTTAAAACAAAATACACAAAATAATCATTCTATAAAAGTACTATGAAGTTTCAGATTTTATCACAACATTAGTTTCAACGAAATTCAACGTTCGACAATTGTACGACGGAAATGGACTTTTAAAAATATGAAAAGCTAAATGAGATGGCAAATGAGATATTAGAATGATAGAAAAAGATGTTATGAGCGTTACCAATATTTTTGAGAGGTTGAAAGGCTTCGCAAGTTGCCGAAAACTCGCACGCAAGAGAATTAGTTTAGCCTGAACATATGTTCGTAAAATGGACGTCCCGGATAAACCGTAAGGAAAAACATGGATGGTCAATTGAAGATAAAAATACACACATGAGGCTTCACATTAATTTTATTTTTGTGACAAATGAACAAATAAAAGTCGAGAAAATACAGTATAAAAAATAGCATAACAGCTGTATCGATTCGGCACAAGCACAATCGACTTCAGGTGACTTCTATGTCTTGTAGTGACCAAAATAGGGGCTCTAGTACTCCAGTAAGGTGCTGGGGTGTTAGGGGGTGTCTTAGTTTCGAGAAGAAGGTGGTAGATGGGTTGGAGGTGGTCAGAAAGATGGGTTTATGTTCGGGACAGAAATATATGCAAAAATAAAAAAGGCTCTCAATTTTAACTGGATTAGAGGGGTTGGGCCGACCACTTCCTAATTTAAAATATAAATAATTAATGTTTTAAGGGTTGGGGTTCATCAATAATTGGTTTGGTAAGATTTGGTGGAGATTTGATTGACCAATCAAAAGATTCACCAAGATATATCTCATAGGATTTAAATAGGATCCAAATTAGGAAAGTAAATATTGGGTTGGCTTTAAAATAAATTTAAATTAATATTGCTACAAATTAATCCATAAAAATTAATCTAAAATGGTCCTATTAGATTAGGGTACTCTATAATAAGTTCTTGCACAATTTGGTGGGCAAGGTTTGGGTCGATAGATTTAATCAAGTCTAAATATGACCCGAAGCCTATTAAATGGGTCTTATGTGCCATTTGAAAATAAATAACACACGAAATCCAATTGAGTGAAACACCATTGACATGTGTATAATAGGCTCAAAATAGGTCAAAACTATATATTGAGTTAAAATATTTGAATCGGGATTGGGTCTCAAACTAGACTTGGAAAATATAAAAAAATTTACGATAAGGGCTAAAATGACTATTTTGACCCTAAAGTTGCAAGAAAGATATAAAACAAGAGAACATATTTAGTGAGATATGATATACCGAAATGAAGGTAAACTCGTCTAAAACACGAATATGGAGCTTGTTTTGAGCACTTGGCTAATACTACGCTTCAAAAGTCAAAGCTACGACAAAGTGCCTATATCACCATAATTAAAAATAAAATATAATTCATTAAATAAAATTATAAAAAATAAATAAATAATTCCCAAAAATTAGAGGGCTTACAGACGTACAAGCACGGGGTGATTCAGGACTTTCAGTAGGCTAGCTACCCTGAATAAAAGGATCGTTGTCCCACTAAAAGTCCAGGATGGCATATGGTCCCTGTGACCTTCATATAGTTAGGCTGCATGCTAATGTCATATGCTTGTAGGCCTAATAATTGATGCAGAATGGGTACTTGACACATTTATGTATTTGTGAAGGTTAACGAATGTTTTATTCAGGGATACACATTATGACATAATGTTTATATATTATGAATGATATCATTGTATTAACAAGAAAGGATGGTAAGTTTTGGGTAAGATCAACTATGTTTCATAACACATTTATACTTAGGACACATGTATGCTATGTTATGTAATTGATCCTAAGGCAAGATTAGAAAGACAACATAATATTGATTGCACTCATTAATTCAATATTTTGGTTTGGTGGTGTTGGCTAGAGGCTACTCACTGTACTCATATACTAACCCTACTAGATCTTCTCTGGTGTAGATTTTGCTTGGACATGCTGAGGTATTGGAGCTCGATTGGCATCTTGTAGCATATTGGATGAAGATGATTTATTTTGTATATAGAGGACATAATATACGAAACATTATTGTTTGCATAATTTTCGAGTTGTAAGTCTTGTGATAGAGGTTGGACTAGAGTAGCGTTGGTCCTAGTTGTCGGGAATGGGGTCCATCTGATGGTGATGGGCCATCTAGATCTGGATGACAGTCGAGATCGGTGGATAGTAGAGCAATGATGATATATTAGGGTAGGGTTCTCCGTCACGCGTCGCACCCGGAGGAGCGATCGTCCTCGCTAAGGCGTGATGCCGCACGAGCCTATGTTGCACTCGTACAAGGCCAATTCCAGAAATGGCCGATTTGAGCTAGGCCACAGAGTCGCACAGAGTGTCCCCATTTGTAGCAGAATGTAAATGAACACAAGTTGTAATAAATGCAAGCTCTTTATTGATATTCAAGAAGTATTACAAGCGACGCTAGGTCGAGATTACAATTCGCTCAAGCCTTCTCTCTCGAAACATAAAAAATGTGCCAAGCGGCTTACAAGATGGAATGATTCATGGTGATATTCTGATACATTATGTCCTGTATATGATGCTTCAGCTCCTTTCCAATGCTCCAAGGCTCCAGAGTTAGCTTCCGTCTTAGCACATTCGAAGGAAGACTCTGCACCAGACGAGGTTCTTCCGTACACTGCAAGCAGACTCTTTGGTTATCAGTACATTATATGTACTGGTGGGGAGGCTAGTTCGCCCGTTTGCTATCATTACCAAATACGTTCAATTTACTTTCATGCAACATCTATCATTTATTGTCTCACTAATCTTGCCTTAAGATCAGTTTTATGGCATATTGTAAAACCTATCTCGTGTTACCGATATCAAGTGTCGCATAGAAAATACATGCACAACTTACCATACTTTCTGTCCGATCTTCCCTGTCCAAGGTAAACCAAGTTAGACAACAATTTAGACATGATGGATTTACAGATTGCATAAGTAATATGAGCATCATGGGCACGTTTCTATATCGTGTGGATTAGATACTCATTTTTAAGATGTCTTGTATTCACGTTTTGTTCAGATATTCATTCAATTACTTAGTTGTTCAGATTACTCAGATTACTTGTTTCAATGTAAGGACTGGCACGTAGATTGCCACCTGTGAGCCCACTTAATCTATATGCATTGTTCGTTGGCACTACAAGCCATTTGGACTTCCTGAACGTGGTATCACAGTATCTATCAGACGGTAATGGATGGTACACCCTGATAGGCTACGCATACTGGCATTATATCGCTTGAGCTGACCGAGCCCTCATCCAAGGCGTTCGTAAGCCGTGATTTCTCCTAGGCCGACACGATCCCTGGTCACCCAGCTTCTAATCGTTTGAGGAATCCTTCTTTCTCTTTACTAGTGCACGAGTTATCCGCGACCATTTCGTATTTTCTTTTCATTTCTTTATCTTATCGGCTCTCTGAGCCATAACGGATTATCGATTAGGTTTGCGGCGGCATCTGTGCATCACGGGTAGCGAGCCCCGTTGCATGTCTCCGTCATACCTATCACTAATCATCTTTTCTTCTTTTCTTTCTTTCATTTACTTATTTTTGACACAATCCCTGGGATACCCAGCTTCTGATTGTTCGAGTTCTTCTTTCTTTTCTTTCATTCTTTTATTTGTTCTTTCTTTCATTTGTTCATCCATTCATTCATTCATTATGCAGCTCTCGGTATGGGAACTGCCTTGGCAACCCAATGGTCCTGAAGCCTTTTGATGTTTCTATTACTTTGCTCGGAATGACTATTTTGATAGTATTCCTGCCTAAATTCAGTAACTCATTCATTGTTTAATGCCTCATGTTATGTTCATTATTTTATAGCATACTTGAGCGCATAAGGTACTTGAAACGTAAGTTGTGCCTTAGCACAAGCGTAGAGTGCGGTACGAGGATTCAAGTAAATTTTCAAGTTCATTTCCATGTTCTACACATGCATACAAGATGGAATTATTTTCTTAGATAGGTGCGTTGAGTTCTCTTATTAGCATGCAGGGGATTATCGCCTAGGGATTTAGCAACATTGTCCATATTATTATTTGTCTAGGCTAAGCAAAGATAGGTTAATCGGAGCCACCCACCTTAGCGATGATCACGTCGGTCGAGTGAGACTCCGAGCATGCCTTTGAAAGTCTAAGTCTGGATTCTTCTGAAGGGGATAAGTCCATTAACTTTGTCTTAGTTCATTTTAAGATAATATGTTGGTTTCGTGATCACTTTTGTGAATAAGGCAAAATGTCGACCTTTTATCATTCAGCGTAAAAGCGTAGCCTGCACCCGAAACCAACCAAAATCAATATTTGATCCAATTAGACTTGTACCTTGAAACAATTCAATTTCCTAGAATCTTCAAACAGCTTAATGCTTTCCTTCGGCTAACTTAACACTTGCATTGATTCGTATCGATAGTTTATCGGGTCAACGCAACTCTTTGAGTCAACGACTCAACGTAATACACCGTACGGAGTGGGGCATTACATAATATACCACTCAAAGCAAGATTCGTCCTCAAACCAAAACTAATACTCAATCCAAGTGTTTCTCTAGATTATTTCACGATCTCGTGCCACTATCATTTGAATTATACAACTTAGTTTGGATCATACACATTTTAGGCATCCCACCAATATATGTATTTCAGCCAAGCTTAGTTGTAGGATATTAGGATAAAGCTAATATGTAACTCCTTATCCTCAATTACTTGCCATCTCGTATTCTCGATCGGACTTGGTCTCTAGTGTTTGTTCCCGCAATTCTGTTGCATATGCATATTCAATGCATACGTGATCACCCAACAAAAGTTACGACACACGTTGCGATTCAAAATCGTATATCACATTTGTAGGTTTCATATGTACCATCAATTCTATGCGTCACGTCAAGTCATTGCGCATTCGATCACAACAAATTCTGAGGTCTCATCTCAATGGCTTGAACTAAGTTCGATATGCCCAAGTCTCGTTACGATCATATGGTTTCGCATTCGTAACTCTTTATGTTTTTAAGACCATCCACGAATCACATCTAGGGCTACCCCCGCTAGGTAACTTACTTGGACACCATGTTTAATTCTTACGACTCAAGAGGTCAACTTGCATCGCCGATGCTCAAAGACAACAATCTCTTCGACACAAGGTATCTTTCATTACGTTCGTCTCCAATTCTCGATCGAGTACGAATCCTTTACTCAATTTTTGAATCAATCCTGACTAGTTCGTTTCGTAGCCTAGATTGTGCGCTCAACATACATAACTTAATCGTTATTCAAACCGATCAACGACATAAATCTTAGGGACATTTTGCTATTCGTCGCCCTCGCGCGTTACAAAATTCTTGCAATTGTATTACCGCATCAATATGCTAAGTACGTTCCTCAACATCTATTTGATCATCGACTAGCAAACCACTCGAATACTTAAATCCCTGAACATATCGATCTAGTCGAAGGCTACTCGCTAACTCCCGAAACATGATTCTCAATCGCTTAGACTTATCCTCAAATTGTACTACATCATCATTCATTCTCGACACAATTGTCTATCCGACTTCATTAGGGTTATCCTACGGTCTCTGACATTTACTTTGATTTGGCTGTCAAGTTTTCTAGGGTCAGTTGTCCCGAAGCTACGTTCGATAATTGAAGATTATCAACGAGGGACAGCTACTACGAACCATGCTATATCCTATCTCGGAGCCAAATCAATTTTTGACAATTCCTATAGGAATTTACCCCAATCCAACATAATTATTCAATCTAAAATACATCTGCCTACCCGTGTAACTGATGTGTCGTTACTACTCGAATCACTCATGCACTACCATTAACAAAATCACTAACCGAGCAATATTTGTTCGTCTTGGGTAACGAGTCTATCTAACCACGATCAATATCTGACGCACTTTATTTTCATCGCAACAATTCTTGAATTAACCTTCGTATCAAATCACAAGTCAAATTCAATTTGCCATGCCTTGCAAGTTTGACCATCCATGTTGTGTTAGCCCAATGATTATATCATATTTTTGAATATGGCTAATCAATTAAGTTTAACATATCGACGTCACTAATCACTATCATGTTGCTACTTAAACTTAGCATTGTCCTAATATTAGCATGGCTCTAAATATTCTATATCATATTGCTATAAAAGTAATATATTGTTCTGTTTGCCTAACATGTATTTGTAGACATACTGTAAGCATGATCAAACTTTGTCAAACTAGGAAATATGCAATAGAGAATTATTGAGGGGCCAAAGACGACGTTATACAAGAAGATTTCTCTGAACCGCCTAATGACCTATCCGGGGCCTCGTCAGGGGTAGCGTCTCCCGTCAGGGGTTCAGGGGCGAAGCCCCCGAAAGGTATTCAGATTTCCAGATCTGTTTATCCTTGGACGATTGCCGTCAAGAAAAAAGGCGTCTTCAAGTCTGCTCAAATATTTGAAGAAATGCGTCATCAAAGGGCTCTTGGTTTTCCTATTTTATCAATATAATTTTTCATATTTATTGAGTCTAGGAATATGATGTACACTGCATCGTACTGGCAAATAGGCTACCCAAGAAACGTTTTCAAAATACCCTTTTATTTTGAAAAGAAGCCCACTTACAAAAGCCCAAACTACTTCCTAACTGTTTGACTTTTTAAAAAGCCCAAAACCAATTTGCAAAAACCCTGACAGAACTCCAACAGAACTCGGACAGAATTCGGCCAGAGTTCGGCCAGAGTTCGGTTAGTGAACGTTGCTTTTTGAACTTGGTCTCCCTGCAGTTACGGATCCCACCGAGATTTTCTCATAGAGTTCTGCCCGAATTCTTTCAGAATTCTGCCTTTGGAAAAACTATAAATAGATAAGGATTTCGATCATTTCAACTCACTCATTCACTTTAATATCTCTTCTCTATAAGCCTACTACTTCTTCTAAAGTATTCTGAGCTATTCATTTTCAAATCCCAAGCTAGTTACAATCCTCTAGTCGATTTGCCAGTGCGGTACGGTCTAGAAGTTTCAGAGTGGTTGTAATCAGAGGCTTGATTGAAGGTACACACTTCACAATTGAAGTTGGTCGAGTACTTCGGATCAAAGCTCGCGTTGTAGAAGTTGCAAGAACTTCGGATGAAAACTTGTGGTGATTTTCTATAGTGGATTCAACTGGAAGCTAGAGTTCTTCCGACTGGACTAGTCCTCACAAGAGGGAAACCAGTATACATCCTTGTGTTTGCGTTTGCTCTCTACTCTCTACTTTTCATTTACATATCTGTGATATATTATTTGTGATCTTGTTACTAACATTTTTAAATAGTTAATTTTTGCTGCCAACTCTATTAACCCCCCTCTAGAGTATTGTGCTTTACAACTCGTTCCTACAATCGGTCCTACAATTGGTATCAGAGAAGGCTCTCCATCAAGAGGTAATATATTCTGATCCCAATTGTTCCTACAATTGGTATCAGAGCCAGTGCTACAACTAGAGAGCGGATGCTTGGTATATAGATATTGCTGCTCATACCAATTGCTCTAACAATTGGTATCAGAGCAGGTAATACAGGTAAAGCGAGGTAATACTGCTATTATATTCTTATTTATTATAGTTGTTACATAGATCACAGTATCACATATGGCAAGTATGTACTTCACAACTGAAGAGCAATCCTCAAAAAGACTCCCACTATTTGATAGAACAAACTATAGTTATTGGAAGACACGGATGAGCCTCTACTTGAAGTCTCTAGATTTTGACTTATGGTCAATTATTGTCACCGGCTACAAGAAGCCTACTATCACTTCTATTCTCACATCCTCTATAATCAACAAGCCTTTTTATAGTTACACGGAGGAAGAGAAGAAGTTAGCTAGCCTTGATGCAAAAGCTATGCATATTTTTTATTGTGTTGTAGACACAAATGTATTTAATCTTATTAACACTTGCACGACATCTCATAAAATTTGGAAAGTTCTTGAGGCTACTTATGAGTGCAGGTATGAAAGCAAAGCTAGCAACTCCAGCGAGAAGGATATTCTTCATAATGATGCAAATACGTGCATGACAAAATTGGAATTTAAGGTACAGCATCATCCCTTATACGAAGAAGTGCTCGTATGTGACAACTGCAAGAAGATAGGCCACATCCAAGAAGATTGTACTACTACAAGAAAGGAGAGTCACTACGAACAATCAAATGAAGGAAGATCATCGGGCATATGGTGTGAAAGCGAAGCAAGTGATTCTGAAGAAGAAGAAGAGAGACCTCATCAAGCTGCAAATTTATGCTCTATGGCATTATCTAACGAGGTACAAAATAATTCTTGTTCTGAAGATAGTGAGTTTTCTTATGATGAGTTATCTGATGCTTTCAGTGATCTATTAGAAGAACACAAGAAAGTATTAGATAAGTATAAGCAAGCTAGAAAGGATATTCGATCCTATAAGCGTGAGAATGAAATGCTTACTTGCTTATTGAATGATGCTAGAGATACTTCTACTTCTGATAATTCTATTGAGATATCCACACTTGAGTTTAGATTGCATGAGGCGCTTGAATGCATTGAGAAGAGCACTCAAGAAAATGCTAAACTTAAGGAGGAGTTAGAAACAGAAAAGAAGAAGTACTCTATAGCTACTCTTAGAATTGATGCTCTTACTGTTAAGTATGATGAGATCTGTGTTAACTCTAAAAAGTTAGAGATTAGACTGGGAAAGCAGGTAGTACAACCTACGACTCAGTCTAACACAAGACACTTAGCACATCACAAAGTCACACACGTCAGATCTTTTACAAAGGAAGCAAGCAAAGCTAAAGCTTCACACAACCATGCTTTCTATTACAAGTATCCACACACATCATATCACACTACTGCACGTTCTCAAACTGCTGTATATATTACTAATGTTAATTCTTTCTGTCATTATTGTGGTATGAATGGACATGTTTCTAATCATTGTCAGATTAGAAAACTTGTTGATATGAACTTGTGCAAATGGGTTCCCAAAGCTAACCAATGGGGATCCAAGTATTGGATACCAAAGTCTTCACCAAATATTGCAGGTGAAGCTTCTTATATCAAATAGAACCATGAAACATGTTGGTGATTGCAAAGCTACAAAGGTCATCTTCCATGCAATTGCACCAACAGAAGTGTGGTCACTAGAACCACTTCGGTAACATGCTTCCTAAATAGTTTTTAATATCTAGCATGTTCTTATTGACTTCTTACTATTAGCTTTCATTGATATTTTTTATTGTTTGAGTCAATGTGAGACATAATCCTAGCTTGACTAGCTATTTAGCTTAAATATTTAGTTCACACTATATAGTGTTTATTTTCTATTAGTGTGACACATTTTCTATGTATGCTATTTACTTTTAATCTTTAAGCATGCATAGGAGCTTAATTTTGTTTTGGTGAATATGTTTTGACTCTTCGTCTTTAATATTTTTAATGATCACTTCTTATCGATTTGTCTTTAACATGTCACATTTACTTTGATCAGTATTTTTGAGTATGTATGTTTAGCACAAGTCTTCTATTTACTTGAAAAGTATATACATATATTTTTATGTTAACCTTGTGCTTGCATAATATATTCACTATTGATTCTCATATTTTATTTTGATTAAGTTCTTATGAATCAATTAAATCTTTGTCTGACAAAGTTTATTTATGCATGTTTCTGATCTTGTGATAATTTTTTTTATATATGCTTATTAATGATACATGAATAATGCATTATCATTTATATATTGCTGATATGTTTCTTATATTTTTGTATAAATATCTTTATGGGATATATGAGTTAAGTTCAAGTTCTATATTATATTATTTCAAAAAGTAGTTTCAAACTTGTGCTTATCTCATACATCAGCTATTGATTACTTTGGACAAATTTATGTTCTTATCTTTATCAGCTTCTTCCTCAAAGCCTCTTTTAATGATGTATGTTTTTCTTGGCTTTTTGGTTGACATTTTGGGTACGTGATATTTTTAAATATCTTGATCTTGATAGACCATTCCTTGGGTATTTACTTTTAGGGATTCTGGATTTCAACGATGTTCGATGATACTGCATATATTCCTTTGAATCTAAGTTCTTAAGAGTAGAAATCATTTTGGGAACAAGCCGAAAGGGTCCTTCTGTCATACAGGTGTAAATAGCCTGAAACGACACGGTACACTAGTCTTCGGACTACCGCTAGCTGGGAACAGGCCCCTATAGCTAACCCGAAGTGATCAATACTTTATAGACTTAAGATTTATTAAGGTGTACTTGCAACTATCGTCTAGTTCTGGATCCAAGGTACTGAACCCAGTCTCCTAGGTTCCAGAATACATCAGCATATATAGGTCCTACATTTTGATTTACAAATGTTTTATATTTTATATTGTTACCCAATGATTTTGTAGCACATATGGATAAATGTAATTGATACAACTTATACTATATGCTACATTGTTATATGATTTTTAAGTCCATAGAATATAATTTTTTTTATATTGCACTAATTCTTCTTAAATCCTCGGTTATTAAAGAAGAGATTTATTTTGGGTACAAGCCTACAAAAGGCCTGTCTGTCACCACGACTACGGTCGAAGCGAAGCGGTACTTAAGTGTTCCCCGGTGAACCTCCGTTAGCTGGGACAGTACCTCTACAGCTAACCCAAGATTAATCGACTCTTTTTAAACTAAAGATTTATTGAGATCTAATTACAATTATTATCTGATGGATTTTGAATTTTAGATTTGATGAATAATATTCTCTCTTTATATTTTTACAAAAGGTAGCACATGTTGATCTATCTTGTCGATTGTGAGATTCTATAGCATAGATCAATTTATGTTATCTTTTGACTTATACGATTATTCATCATGCTAATTTGAAATACCTTTTGATTGTTTTATTTTTAAATGTTCATTTAATGGATATTTCTTCTTTTGTCTAAAGATGATTTTTTTTTTGTATTCGTGACTACTCATTGAATATTATGGTATTGTGATTTCATCTTTAGCTTGTGTAATATTCGTAATATTCATGTTCTTGAGCTTTATACTATTATCTTCTTATTCAAGTTACTTACTGTCTACAACAGTAACTCTTTGCAGGGAAGAAGTCATGCAAATTGAATGTCTCTCTCAAAGCGTTTCTTTTCTTTAAACCTTACGGTTGTCAGGTGGACACCGTGCTAAGGCTTTAAAAGGGAAGAAATGAACTTTGATAAGAAGACCTAATATTTTTGAATTAGTTTTCTACTACTGGAAATATGTCTCTGAATTTTATTTTAAAATTTTATCAATATTATTATTTTTGGATATAGCCATGTAAATATGGAGTAGTTAATTGTTTCAAGTCAATTAGCCCCTTGACATGCCATATATCTAGAATACACTTTTCTTTGGACATTTATCTAGTTATGTTTTCAAAATGGATTTATTTATGATTTATGGATTCTTTTATTAAAATTATTTCCGTGATTCGAATCAACAGCTTTCAGTCTAAGGACTAAATGGATGCATTCGAACATTTATTAAGACAGTTTTTCATAATAAATTCCACATTTTTAAAAAGTCTTTTTTGATTTCTTTTTGATTTATTGATTCTGTCCGGTACTCAAATGTTATTATTAAAGACAGCTTTCAAAAATCTTCTACTTACATGAAATGATTTGTGAAGATATATTTTCTTCTTCTTTAAGCGTTTATTTATTGGATATTTCTTTTTCTTGCTAAAGATGATATTTGTTTTGAGTTTGAAATTTTATATGAATTTGATCAAAGGAAATAAAGATGCATATCTCGGATATCCCTTAGATTTTGTTATTTTATCTATTTTTTATTATATACGCATATTTTAAGGGGGAGCAAATTAATTGTTTCAATTATTTTATGCCCTTAATATGTGGTATACCTAGTTCACCATGAACTTATATTATCTTAGTTAAATATCATGTTGAGTTGTTCATGATATTTGGATTTGTATTGAGTTTATGAGAGAATATATGATATTTATTTTTAATTCTCTCATTCGAGTTTCTAAATGTTATCCTGCCAAAATTAATTTAATTTATTGATAATCCTTTTGAGTTTAAACTGATTTGGCATTTCTTATTGAGATTTTATCTCAAAGTTCATGATTATCTTATTTAGACTGATCATACTTTGCGGGGGAGCATTCAAGTCGACTGAATTTCTCCTTCTCAAGTATTTTGTCTTCATTACCTTCATGTTTATCTAATAGATATACATATATCATGCTAAGGTAATTGAATTCAAATGCATGAACTTTGATATAGATTTTGCATAGATTCTAGTATACATATTTTGATTTCTTTTCGATGATTATACTCTTTATGGAATTGATTCACTAATTTGTATGGGCGAATTATGAATCATATTTTTTTTGTGATCATTGTTAAAAATCTCATTATATTTTTATTTTCTTATTTGGTATATACTAGATCTGCGAATTTCTATTCCATATGATTTATTTATGACCAATGACTGATTTCTATTATATTGATATATATTTTTGGTCTATTTCAAAACACAATATGATGAACAAAATGTGTTTTGAAATAATTTTTGGATTTCTAGTTGGTAAACTATGTGTTGATTGATTTCAATGTTTTTAAGTTCAACCAACTATTTTTTACAAGTTTTTAATACTTTAGTTATGCAAAAAAAAATTCTAAACTTGTCGTTACACTGTTCTCCTAATCCTTGATCATGATTATTTTTTTTCTCCTTTACTTATGCTTGAGTTTATTCTACCTCTAATTACGGGGGAGCCTATTTTTTATCATGTCAAAGGGGGAGAAATAAGTTTAAGTTAGCATACAATATTCCAGTATTATGTGTTTATTAGTGATACATGCATCTATTGTATATATATTAAACTTAAAGGATTTGCCATAATCAAAAAGGGGGAGATTGTTAGCCCAATGATTATATCATGTTTTTTAATATGGATAATCAATTAAGTTTAACATATCGACGTCACTAATCACTATCATGTTGCTACTTAAACTTAGCATTGTCCTAATATTAGCATTGCTCTAAATGTTCTATATCATATTGCTATAGAAGTAATATATTGTTCTGTTTGCCTAACATGTATTTGTAGACATGTTGCAAGCATGATCAAACTTTGTCAAACCAGGACATATGCAATAGAGAATTATTGATGGGCCAAAGACGGCGTTATACAAGAAGATTTCTCTGAACCGCCTAACGACCTATCCGGGGCCTCGTCAGGGGCAGCATCCCCCGTCAGGGGTTCGGGGGCGAAGCCCCCGAAAGGTATTCAGATTTCCAGATCTGTTTATCTTTGGACGATTGCCGTCAAGGAAAAAAGGTGTCTTCAAGTCTGCTCAAATATTTGAAGAAATGCGTCATCAAAGGGCACTTGGTTTTTCTATTTTATCAATGTAATTTTTCATATTTATTGAGTCTAGGAATACGATGTACACTGCATCGTACTGGCAAATAGGCTACCCAAGAAACGTTTTCAAAATACCCTTTCATTTTGAAAAGAAGTCCACTTACAAAAGCCCAAACTACTTCCTAACTGTTTGACTTTTCAAAAAGCCCAAAACCAATTTGCAAAAACCTTGACAGAACTCCAACAGAACTCGGACAGAATTCGGCCAGAGTTCGGCCAGAATTCGGCCAGAGTTCGGCCAGAGTTCGGTTAGTGAACGTTGCTTTTTGAACTTGGTCTCCCTGCAGTTACGGATCCCACTGAGATTTTCTCATAGAGTTCTACCCGAATTCTGCCCGAATTCTGTCAGAATTCTGCCTTTGGAAAAACTATAAATAGAGAAGGATTTCGATCATTTCAACTCACTCATTAACTTTCATATCTCTTCTCTATAAGCCTACTACTTCTTCCAAAGTATTCTGAGCTATTCATTTTCAAATCCCAAGCCAGTTACAATCCTCTAGTCGATTTGCCAGTGCGGTACAGTCTAGAAGTTTTAGAGTGGTTGTAATCAGAGGCTTGATTGAAGGTACATACTTCACAATTGAAGTTGGTCGAGTACTTCGGATGAAAGCTCGCGTTGTAGAAGTTGCAAGAACTTCGGATGAAAACTTGTGGTGATTTTCTATAGTAGATTCAACTGGAAGCTAGAGTTCTTCCGACTGGACTAGTCCTCACAAGAGGGAAACCAGTATACATCCTTGTGTTTGCGTTTGCTCTCTACTCTCTACTTTTCATTTACATATCTGTGATATATTATCTGTGATCTTGTTACTAACATTTTTAAATAGTTAATTTCCGCTGCCTACTCTATTCACCCCCTCTAGAGTATTGTGCTTTACAACTCGTTCCTACAATCGGTCCTACAATTGGTATCAGAGCAGGCTCTCGATCTAGACGTAATATATTATGATCCTAATTGTTCCTACAATTGGTATCAGAGCCAGTGCTACAACTAGAGAGCGGGTGCTTGGTATATAGATATTGATGCTCATACCAATTGCTCCAACATATTGGGCATAGATTACCATACCAGCACTCATGTAGAATTGTCGTCCTAATCCGGTGTGACGCATGTGCGAGGCTGGAGCTGCGCTCGCATAAGACAAGAATGTCAATGTTGTGGTTACCATCGAAACGATCAAGTCACTTTCATTTTCTTGAACTGACATCAACTTAACTTGCATCTTATTCATCCAACAAAAATGCTTAAGATCATTTTATTCATTCGATCAGAGTATCTCTGAGTTATTGCATACATCTTTGATATGCCTCAATACCATCATCGATGTGCATAACTTGAACACCTTCCTTTCTCATAACTCCAATTCGTTGTGATCACTGTTATCATCCGAACTTGAATACGAATCAAGTCTCGCACGTATCATGACCCATTCAGCCGTACTTAGCTAACTATCCTCATCAAGCGACATGATTTCTAATTCCTTATATTTATTCTCAAATTGTAATTCAAAATCGTGTTATCGACTTTTTGTGCTAACTCAAATTCGTTCGCACGACTATTCGCATCTAACCGAATCATTCTGAACAAGTCTTCGCACTAACTCAACTTGAATTTGCCTGAGTTAACTAGTTTCTCAATGCATAAATCCTTCGCTATTCGTAGCCTAACGTTCGGTTCTTACTCAACGAATTCCCATTCGACTTATCATCCAATGATGCGAGTCTGGCCTGATCATTCAACTCAATTAAAGCATACTTGCATCGACTTCTATCGAGTCACTCCCACTCGAGTCTTGGTACTATTCCATCCATTGAGGATAAACTTATCATAACCGACAAAATCGTCTCCACATAATCTATCGCAAGTCACCAAACTACTTGACATAGATACCGCTAGGTGGTATTGCATATACTACTCAGAAATCGAGTCTATCTTTCTCAACACACAAATGTTTTGATACCTTGATTGCATAAGTGGTATGGCATATACCACTCAAAATCGAGCCGTTCCTCTAGCAACATGCTAAGCATTGGTCCGACGTCTCTATCGACATACACTCTAAGTATAACTTATTCTCGTCCGAGTGATATTCAATTTCTCTCACAACTCGCTCGTATGAGAAGGTCTAGATGCACGACACTTGACACAACTTAGCCAAAAGGATGTGTGTATAGGCATCTCGTTCGAACTATATTTTTGTCTCGAACACATTCTCTATTGTCAGTGTAAGGTCGTTCTGGCACGTATACAACTTGCTAACTTTTAGCATGTGTTCCTTCCAACTCAAGTCGGACACATTTCGGCACAAAGGCCTTCGTATATCGATTTCGTTCAACCGAACACTGGCACGAGCTTTAATTGAAAATATTAGACTTATTATATAGAACATCCCAAGGCA
Organism: Iris pallida; assembly: GCA_029216955.1. Lineage (NCBI taxonomy): Eukaryota > Viridiplantae > Streptophyta > Magnoliopsida > Asparagales > Iridaceae > Iris > Iris pallida. The sequence goes on along the minus strand of JANAVB010044817.1, from coordinate 2,564,867 downwards.
CAACGAGAGAGAGCAGACACTTCTTTTACCCACTATTGAGCTTTCAAATCTGAGAAAATCGACATGAAGTCTAAGAACGTAAAGCCGTGCTCTGATACCAATCTGTCACGTCCCGCTCTCGGAGGAGCAATCGTCCTCGCTAAGGCATGATATCGTACGAGCCTAGGTTGCGCTCGTACAATGCCAAGTCCAGAAGCGGCCAATTTGAGCTAGGCCACAAAGTCGCACAGAGTGTCCTCATTTGCAGCAGAATGTAAATGAACACAAGTTGTAACAAATGCAAGCTCTTTATTGATATGCAAGAAGTATTACAAGAGGCGCTAGGCCAAGATTATAATTTGCTAAAGCCCTCTCTCTCGAAACATAAAAGGCGTTCCATGCGGCTTACAAGATGGAATGATTCATATTGATATTTTGGTATATTATGTCCTACATATGGTGTTTCAGCTCCTTTGTAATGCTCCAAGGCTCCAGAGTTAGCTCCGTGCCTTAGAACATTCGAGGGAAGACTCCGTACTAGACGAGGTTCTCCCGTATGCTACAAGCAGACTATGTAGTTATCAGTACATTGCATGCACTGATGGGGAGGCTAGCTTGCCCGCTTGCTATCATTACCAAACATGTTCAATTTACTTTCGTGCACCATCTCTCATTTATTATCTTACTAATCTTGCCTTAGGATCAATTTCATGACATATTGCAAGACCTATCTCGTGTTACCGATATCAAGTGTCGCATAGGAAATACATGCACAAGTTACCATACTTACCGTCCGATCTTCACTATCCAAGGTAAACCAAGTTAGCCAATGTTTTATGCATGATGAATTGACTGATTGCATAAGTAATATGAGCGTCATAGGCGTGTTTCTGTCTCGGATGGATGAGATACTCGTTTTTAAGATGTCTTGTATTCACATTTTGTTTAGATATTCATTCAATTACGTAGTTATTCAGCTGTCTCAAATTACTTGTTTCAATGCAAGGACTCTCACGTGGATTGCCACTAGCAAGCTCACTTAATCTATATACATCGGTCGTTGGCACTATAAGCCATTTGGACTTGCTGAACGTGGTACTCGAAGTATCTATTAGACGGTGATGGCTGGTACACCCTGATAGGCTATACATATCGACATTATTTTTCTTGAGCTGACCGAGCCTTCACCCAAGGCGTCCGTAAGCTGTGATTCCTTGTAGGCCGGCACAATCCATGGTCACCCAGCTTCTGATCATCCGAGAAATCCTTCTTTCTCTTTACTGGTGCACGAGTTGTCTATGACCATTTCGTATTCTCTTTTCATTTCTTTATCTTATCGGCTCTCTGAGCCATAACGGATTATCGACTAGGTTTGTTGCGGCATCCGTACAGCATGGGTAACGGGCCCCGTTGCACGTTCCCGTCATACCTATCGCTAATCATCTTTTCTTCTTTTCTTTTATTTACTTATTCTTGATACGATCCCTGGGACACCCAGCTTCTGATTGTTCGAGTTCTTCTTAACTTTCTTTCATTCTTTCATTTGTTAATCCATTCATTCATTTATTATGCAGCTCCCGGTACGAAAACTGCCTTGGCGACCCAACGATCCCAAAACCTTTCGATGTTTCTATTACTTTGCTCGGATCGACTATTTTGATAGTCTTCCTGCCTCGATTCAGTAAACTATTTATTATATATTGCCTCAAGTTGTGTTCATTGTTTTATAGCATACTTGAGTGCATAAGGTACTTGAAACATAAGTTGTGCCTTAGTACGAGCGTGGAGTGCGGTACAAGGATTCAAGTAAATTCCAAAGTTTATTTTCATATTTTATACAAGCATACAAGATAGGATTATTCCCTAAGCTAGGTGCATTGAGTTCTCTTATAAGCATGCATGGGGTTATCGCTTAGCGATTTAGCAACATTATCCGTACTATGTGTCTAGGCTATGCAAAGATTGGTTCATCGAAGCCACCCACCTTAGCGATGATTGTGTCGGCCGAGCGAGACTCTGAGCGCGCCTTTGAAAGTCTAATTCTGGATTCTTCTGATGGGGCTAATTCCATTAACTTTGCCTTAGTTCATTGCTGTCACGCCCCAGAACCAGAATACTGGATAGCGAGGGACAGACACAGCTAGCTACGTACGTTGAAGTGTAACCCACCTTGATGTACGGTCACGGCTGTCTAGATACATGAGGGTTTTACTACAAGCCAACAGTCTCTTATGGTCAATAACAAGCCTAGTGTCTCAATCTCAAGCAAGCAAGTAAGTGTAACAAGATGGTAGATCATCGGACATACAAAGTAAGGCGTCCCATATATTACATATGCAGATGATCATAAAGCTAGTCATACAAAATGCTGAGACTAGCAAGAGTTTAAGTTATACATGATCAACCCTAGGATTTGTCAATCATGTTACAGCCCTTAGGCAGAAAGAAATATAAATTTAACACGAACTAACACTTGCCCGGTGGCTAAGCGCCTCAAAAGAATAATTTACAATAGAGTGAGAGGACAAAATAAAACCCACTCACTGCCAGGGTTGCGCCTATTGTTCACCATCTGGCTGGAAGACGGAAAGATCCTCGGGTGCTACTCCGAAATCTGGCCATACAAAACCAGCTGGATCAGACCCCAGAAAGAGCAAGTGCCACAAGGGAGGCTTACTTAAGAACTAAAACCAGCATATTAGCACATGAGACATAAAGGATAATAAAAGACATGAGTTAAAGAAATCAGGATGTTAAACGATATGGTAACAAAGAAACTATTCCGGTAACCAAGTTACAACCCGTAAACCAGACAAGGACCATGGTTGTAACCATTCTCCTGAACAGAACTTAGTCCCTGACTGATTATCGATAAGGTAAAGTATAATAGTATATGCACTGAAGTAACCATCTGCTGGCACTGTCTAGACAATACTAGACTGGACTCCATCCATCAATCACGGCCAAGCAATGAGTACGGCTTGATACTTTAACTAACTAGAATTATCACAAGCCTAGTTACTAACAAGATGCATTGAGATGTTCCAACAGCCACAAGCCCTGCAGACTTAATCCAGGTTATCTGGTCACAAGTTGAGAGAGTTGGATTAGGTGACTTGGGGGTGCAACACATGACAGTGTGCTGGAAATGTGCCCTACTAGACGACAGGCTACAAGTCCAATTAGAGCACCCAGATAACGGGAATACATGTAGCTGGGAAATCTCTTCATGGATTACTTGATCAATCTAGTCTTTATCCTAGTCAGATTCAGTATGAATCCCTGACCGTGGAAATCAGGAATTCATGTCCTAGACATGATGCGAGACGAGACAACTAGCTTATACATGCACAACCGTCCACGGTGTCAAGACAAGGGTTACTTAGCAAGTCAAGATAGCCGTCGCAACAACATATCAAGATTTATCATGTTAGGTTACTTATCAATATTACTTATCAAGGCAAGAGTGCATCCCAACGGACCACCATCAAAAATTATCATGTCAAGTTACTTGTCAAAAGTGGACCACGGCGGGTCACTATCAAAAGTTATCATGTAATGTCATAATGTCATGTCGTGTTTGTGTAAGTGCACCACAACGGGTTACTGAACATGTAGTTTTCATCACTTAGTCGTGCTCAGATTATCATATCAATATTGCTTGTCTAGGGTGCGCCACAATGGGCCACCATCAAGAATTATCATTCCATTAACATGTCATGCTCACATCATGTTCATGTCGAGTTCATATCGAAAAGGCGTAAGGATATAAAATGGAAGAATGTAAAGAATCAAGAAGGGGGATCCTGGGAACACCAAGCACCCAAAGGGGTGCATGCGCCCAGGGCTATGCGCCTAAGCTATGCGTCCAAAGGATGGAGTCAGGATGACTTAGAGAAAGTCAAGAGACTCACTCTTATGACAAATATGCTGACAGGGTCTATGCGCCCAAGGAAGGAAGCATGGTGCACTTGGGGGTATGCAAGTTCATGCGCCCAAGCCAGGGGATGGTCAAGGCAACATGCACTTAAGCATGGGGCTGGTCAGGGTAGCATGCGCCCAAGAGAATGGAGGTCTGGGACACATACGCCCAAGAGAGTGCATGCGCCCCTGGAGGTTATGCGCCTAGCGTCCATGCGCCCACACAAATCGTGGGCGCACAGTTATGCGCCAGCACTGTGGAAGGCAGGAAGCTTGGGCGCATATATAGGGCTATGCGCCCAAGGCTACAGTCCCTGTGGGTGCATAAAATTCCATGCTCTCACACTGTTCTTCTTCTCCAAAATTTCGAGGAGAAGGCCATGGAACCCATGAACTTCAAACTCCCATAACTTGGTCAAAACACCATGAAATCTAACTTTTCAAAAGTCTAAGTTGTGTAAAATCAAATTCTCTACCACATGGAACTCTTAGTTTTCGAAAACAAGATGGTTTGATAGATCAAAACCCAAAAAAACTCCAAAAAGGTGTATAGTTAGATCTATAATAATATATACATAAAAATACAAAATGGCAAGAACTAAAGTAGCTTAGAATGTTGCATAGAAGAGATTAGAACAATAAAATGGAGGGTTCCTTCATGAAGCAAGTTGTACTTGCCTATGGGTTCTTTGGTTGTTGGAAGAGTAAAGGAAGAAGAAAGAAAGAGTAAATGATAATAAAGGAGGAGAGAGAAAAGTAGGTGGGTTTATAAAGAAAAAGGGGGTGGTTTAACATGACGAAACATGGAAATAAACCAAGTCAAACCATGATATGCCATGATAAACCTAAACAAGATTAAACCAAAATTAGCTAGCAAGGCAAGATAAGTAAAAATACTTGTCAGGATTTTGTACACGTACACTGGAAATACGTATAACGGAAAACGGGGGTGACAACTCTACCCACCTTAAAATAATTCCGTCTTCGGAATTTAATCAAGAGGCTAGAGATGTCGAGACAAGCTATACTAATCACGAGCAATCTACGACTAGCAGTTAATCAAGCAATCATTCATACAAGCAAGGATTTAAAAGCATAAGACATAAGGAAGACATTATACCTTATGAGTCAAACAGGTATGGATATCGCGATCGGATATCATCCTAATGCTCCCACATTGACACACCAAAAGAGTGATGCTCGAAGCAACACGGACTAGATTAATAGTCTTGTTCTTGAGTACCTTCTCACTTCTGTCCAATATGGATACGGGCCTTTCCTCATACGAAAGGTTGGTACCAACAACCAATTCTGAATGATTAAGGACATGACTCAGATCTGAGATATACCACCGCAATTGGGATACATGAAAGACATCATATACCTCACGTAGCGACGGCAGAATAGCGAGACGATAGGACACATCACCTACTCGCTCTAGAATATCGAATGGCCCTATATACCTAGGACTAAGCTTTCCTCGTATGCCAAAATGAATAACGCTACTGGTAGGCAAGATCCTAAGGAATATATAGTTGTCGATAGAAAATTCAAGGTGATGCCGACAAGAATCAGCCCAATGACGCTGGCGATCTTGTGCAACTCGAAGATGATCTCTGACTTGTCTGACCACCTCGATAGTCTGCGTAACCATCTCTGGACCAAGCATCTACCTCTCGTCTACATCATCCCATGCAAACGGAGATCTGCACTTTCTGCCGTACAAGGACTCGAAGGGTGCCATCTGGATACTGGTCTAAAAACTGTTATTATAGGAGAACTCCACGAGATGCAGGTGATCTTCCCACAAACCACCGAAGTCAAGCGTACAAGACCGCAATATATCTTCATGAGTCTGGATCGTGCGTTCTGACTGACCATCTGTCTGGGGATGATAAGTTGAACTGAACTTGACACGAGTCTCCAAACTTTTCTGAAGACTCTGCCAAAAGTACGATGTGAATCTCGAATCTCTGTCAGACACAATACTAATTGGTACTCCGTGCAATCTGACTATCTGTCTGAGGTATATCTCTACAAGCTGATATGTCGACTGACCGATTCTAAAAGGGATAAAATGAGCTACTTTGGTGAGTCTGTCAACTATAACCCAGATAATATCTCTCCCAGTTGGGGATTTAGGTAACCCGGTTACAAAATCCATAGTAATATGCTCCCATTTCCATTCTGGGATCGGTAAAGGTTGAAGAAGTTCAGCTGGTCTCTGATGTTCAGCTTTAACTTGTTGGCAAACTAAACAACGAGAGACAAACCGGGCTATCTCCCTCTTCATTCTATTCCACCAAAAATGCTGTCGGATATCATGATACATCTTCGTACCGCTCGGATGAACCGAATACTGAAAATTGTGAGCTTCTGCCATGATCTCCTGTCGGATATCTCTACTGGGTACACAAAGATGCCTCTCATGTTGGAGTGTACCATCTTCATGAATATATAACTCTGATCTTCGTCCTACCATATATTCTTCCCTAAGCCGCTGAAGCTTAGAATCTGTTGACTGAGCTAACTTAATCCTCTCAACTATGCTGGACTGAACTTGCATACTGGCTATCAATGCCACACTGGAAGAAAGAATAATTTTAATACCCATCTTCTGAAGATCTGCTAACAACTCTGGCTGTGCTGTTAAGAAATAAACTCCAGCTCTTCTGCTCAATGCATCTGCTACTACGTTGGCCTTCCCAGGATGATACTGCAGGTTAATGTCATAATCCACAAGTAGCTCTAGCCATCTCCTCTAACGCATGTTAAGATCTTCTGGGTAAACACATACTTAAGACTCTTGTGGTCAGTAAAAATCTTCACCCGATCTCCATACAAATAATGCCTCTACAACTTAAGCGCGAAAAACACCGCTGCTAAATCCAGGTCATGGGTTGGGTAATTCCTCTCATGATTACGAAGTTGTCGTGATGCATAAGCTACAACCTTCCTATGCTGCATCAAGACACATCCTAATCCCTTGTCGGATGCGTCGCAATAAACTGAAAATCCTTCAGTCCCATCTGGAAGCGTGAGAATGGGGGCCGTCATTAATCTCTGCTTCAACTTCTCAAATAAACTATGACACTCTGCTATCCAAGCAAATTGTACATTCTTGCGGGTCAACTACATCAGTGGTGCTGAAATTCGAGCAAAGTCTGATACAAACCGCCGGTAATAGCCAGCCAATCCTTGGAAACTTCGAACTTCTGCGACGGTACGGGGAACTGGCCATGTCTCTATAGCTACAATCTTCTGGGGGTCCACTTCCACTCCACCTCTGGTGATGATGTGACCCAAGTACGAGATACGATCCAACCAAAACTCACACTTACTGAACTTCACGTACAACTGGTGCTCTCTGAGAATCTGGAAGACTATAAGGAGATGTTGCTCATGCTCTGCTTCACTCTTGCTACAGACCAAGATGTCGTCTATAAATACTATCACGAACTGGTCTAAATAGGGCATGATAATACGATTCGTGAGGTCCATGAATACGACTGTGTATTGGTCGCTCTAAATGGCATAACAAGAAACTCCCAATGTCCATATCTTGATCTGAACGCTGTCTTCGGGATGTCTTGCTCTCTAACTCTGATCTGATGGTACCCTGATCGTAAGTTAATCTTCGAGAATACTGTCGCTCCTCTGAGTTGGTTAAATAAATCATCTATCCTTGGTAGAGGATATCTATTCTTGATTGTTACAGAGTATAAAGTATGATAATCAACACATAATCTTGATGTACCATCCTTCTTTTTCACAAGAAGTATCGGGGCTCCCCAAGGTGATCCACTAGCACGAATGAATCCCTTGGTTCTGAGTTCTTCAATCATTTTGTACAAGATCTCTAACTCTGAAGGTGCCATCCTGTAGGCTCCTCCTGACACTGGTACTGTCCTTGGAAGCAAATCAATGGCGAACTTTATCTCTCTCTCTGCAGGCATGCCTAGAAGCTTTTCTGGAAATACATTAGGAAACTCTTCTACTACTCTGGAAAATTGAACTGCTACTGCTACTGCCATCCGCAATACTGGTGGAGAAGGTTTTACTTCGCCCCTGGAAAATAAAAATTCTGCCTCGCCGAAAATACCAAAAATAATCCTGCCAAGATGGCAGTCTATTCTCGCATACTGATCCTTCAGTAAATCCATCGCCAGGACTACATCATAGTCGGCCATAAAAAACTCTATCAACCTAGCAAAAAATTCTCTACCGCTAACAATGATTCTACACAAGAAAAAGACTCTATCTACTCCCACAAGACCATTACCAGTAAGTATATTGAGCCTCACTGATAATAATTCGGGCTCCAGTCCTATCCGTGTTGCGAATCGTGCAGACATGAATGAATGCGATGCTCCTGAATCAAATAATACTGATGCAGGAAAAGAGTTGACGAAAATGGTACCTGCTACCACCTCACCGGATGCTAATTCTTTCTCCACAATCAAAGCTATCGCTTGACCTTGCCCTCTTGGTGCTGGTCCCCTCTGCTGGAAACCTCTTTGCCTGCTCTGAATCTGAGCTTGGACATACTGCTGAGCCTGAGGCGGCAATGGCCTCGGAGGCTGGTACTGCTGCTGCACTGGTGCTGGACCCCTAACCGATGGACTGGTTAGGTTTGATGACGATGAACTGGCTCTATTCGGACAGGACCCTATCTTATGGTCTGGTGCCCCACAAGCCAAGCACAATCCCTGTGCTTTGTGACATTCTGATACTACATGCCCTGGCTTTCCACAATGAGTGCAGCCCATTACGAAAGACTGCTTCTGCTGCTGAGGATACGTCAGTGCCGAGTGCTGAATCGACGAAACTGTGGTCTCCCTCCTAGGAGCTCTAATAGTTAAAGCCCTAGCTGCCTGGGCTGGTGCTGATGACTGGGACATCTGTCCATGAGACCTCTTCCGTCCTCCGCTTCTACCTACAATCCTCTGAGAAGTATACTCATGCCTCTTCGATGCTCGCAAGACGGCATCGAACGTCTAGTATTCAAACTGCTCCACTGCTATAATGATCTCTAGGTAGAGTCCCTATTGGAATCACTGGACTTGATCCAATTCGGTTGCCACCAAGGTAGGAGCAAACCGACTAAGTCTACAAAACTCGACCGTATATCCATCGACCGTTCTTTCCATCTGCTTCAAATTGGTGAACCTCGTCTGTAGGTCGTACCGAGCTACTGCGTCGAAGTACTTGGTCTGGAACTTATTGCTGAATACCGCCCATAAGACAGGCATCGGTAATCCAACTGCTAGCATCGCCCACCAGTTGTGGGCTAAATCTAATAACTGCAGGCGCACAACGGCCACCTTCTCTTCCTGTGGAATCCTAGCTGCCTCTAGGATAACTTCTATTTCCTGAAGCCAAGCATCAGCAGCTATAGCATCTTCACTTCCATCAAAGAAGGGAGGGTTCAGACGCTTTAAGCTGTTGACCACGTTGTTCCCTTGGTAACCAACTCTGCCCATGGCATCTTGTACTGTCTGGTACAGGTCATCGTTCCGACAATCTTGAGATGCAAGCAATTCCCTGATGAGTCCCACCAGGGTTCCATTGTCAGGCTCTGCAGGCTGGACGGGCTGAAGTGGTGGCTCTTGACCCCCGGTAGGCATGACTCTAGAAGCTACCCCTGAATGCTGGGCTTGGTCTCCAGGTTGTTGCTGGTTCACTGGAGGTGCTCCGCCTTGCTGATCAGTAGGACCAGGAACAATGTCGCTGAAGAAACGACATGGGAAACAATAAGGAAGGACCATGATAGATCGAGAATATAAGCATGTGATCAGGTCAAGATTTCAGAAAGATTAGAAGACATGAGTAGAGATCAAGGGTGAGTGCTGATTGAGACATCTATCCAGTGAAACCCTCACATATCTTGATTTACAAGTCTTGCATGGGCCACCACTTAAAACGTGTCACGCCCCAGAACAAGAATACTGGAGAGCGGAGGACAGGCACAGCCAGCTACGTACATTAAAGTGTAACCCACCTTGATGTACAGTCACGGCTGTCTAGATACATGAGAGTTTTACTACAAGCCAGCAATCTCTTATGGTCAATAACAAGCCTAGTGTCTCAATATCAAGTAAGCAAGTAAGTGTAACAAGATGGTAGATCATCAGACATACAAAGTTAGGCGTCCCATACATTACATATTCAGATGATCATAAAGCTAGTCATATAAAATGCAGAGACTAGTAAGAGTTTAAGTCATACATAATCAACCCTAGGATTTGTCAATCATTTTACAGCCCTTAGGCAGACAGGAATGTAAATTTAACACGAGCTAACACTTGCTCGGCGGCTAAACGCCTCAAAAAATAATTTACAACAGAGTATGAGGGCAAAATAAAACCCACTCGTTGCCAGGGTTGCGCCTAGTGTTCACCATCTGGCTGGAAGACGGAAAGATCCTCGGGTGTGACTTTGAAATCTGGCCATACAAACAGACCCCAGAAAGAGCAAGTACCACAAGAGAGGCTTCACTTAAGAACTAAACTGGCATATTAGCATATGAGACATAAAGGATAATAAAGGACATGAGTTAAAGAAATCAGGATGATAAACGATAAGGTAACTAAGGAACTATTCCGGTAACCAAGTTACAACCCGTAAACCAGACAAGGACCGGGGTTGTAACCCTTCTCCTGAACAGAACTTAGTCCCTGACCGATTATCGATAAGGTAAAGTATAACAGTATATACACTGAAGTAACCATGTACTAGCACTGTCTAGACAATACTAGACTGGACTCCATCCATCAATCACGGCCAAGCAATGAGTACGGCTTGATACTTTAACTAACTAGGGTTATCACAAGCCTAGTTACTAACAAGATGCATTGAGATGTTCCAACAGCCACAAGCCCTGCAGACTTAATCCAGGTTATCCGGTCACAAGTTGAGAGAGTTGGATTAGCTGACTTGAGGGTGCAACAGTACCCTACTCGACGGCAGGCTACAAGTCCAATTAGAGCGCCCAGATAACGGGATTGCCTGTAGCTAGAAAATCTCTTCATGGATTACTTGATCAATCTAGTCTTTATCCTAGTCAGATTCAGTATGAATCCCTGACCGTGGAAATCAGGAATTCATGTCCTAGACATGATGCAAGACGAGACAAGTAGCTTATACAAGCACAACCATCCGCGGTGTCAAGACAAGGGTTACTTAGCAAGTCAAGATAGCCGTCGTAACAGCATATCAAGATTTATCATATTAGGTTACTTATCAAAATTACTTATCAAGGTAAGAGTGCGTCACAACGGACCACCATCAAGAATTATCAGGTCAAGTTACTTGTCAAGAGTGCACCACGGTGGGTCACTATCAAGAGTTATCATGTAAAGTCATAATGTCATGTCGTGTTTGTGTAAGTGCACCACAACGGGTCACTGAACATGTAGTTTTCATCACTTAGTCGTGTTCAGATTATCATATCAATATTGCTTGTCTAGGGTGCGCCACAACGGACCACCATCAAGAATTATTATTCCATTAACATGTCATGCTCACATCGTGTTCATGTCGAGTTCATATCGAAAAGGCATATGGATATAAAAAGGAAGAATACAAAAAATCAAGAAAGGGGATCCTGGGAACACCATGCGCCCAGGGCTATGCGCCTAAGCTATGTGCCCAACGGGTGGAGTCAGGATGACTTAGAGAAAGTCAAGAGACTCACTCTTAAGACTAATGTGCTGATAGGGTCTATGCGCCCAAGGAAGGAGGCATGGTGCACTTGGGGGTATGCAAGGTCATGCGCCCAAGCCAGGGGATGGTCAAGGCAACATACACTTAAGCATGGGGGTGGTCATGGCAGCATGCGCCCATGGTGCCATGCGCCCAAGAGAATGGGGTTCTAGGACATATGCGCCCAAGAGAATGCATGCGCCCCTGGAGGTTATGCGCCTAATGCCCATGCGCCCACACAAATCATGGGCGCATAGTTATGCGCCAGCACTGTGGAAGGAAGGAAGCTTGGGAGTATATATAGGGCTATGCGCCCAAGGCTAAAGTCCCTGTGGGCGCATAAAATGCCATGCGCCCACACTGTTCTTCTTCACCAAAATTCTTAGAAGAAGGCCATGGAACCCATGGACTTCAAACTTCTATAGCTTGGTCAAAACACCATGAAATCTAACTTTTCAAAAGTCTAAGTTATGTAAAATCAAATTCTCTACCACATGGAACTCTTAGTTTTCGAAAACAAGATAGTTTGATAGATCAAAACCCAAGAAAACTCCAAAAAGGTGTATAGTTAGATCTATAATAATATATACATGAAAATATAAAATGACAAGAACTAAAGTAGCTTAGAATGTTGCATAGAAGATATTAGAACAATAAAATGGAGGGCTCCTTCATGAAGCAAGTTGCACTTGCCTATGGGTTCTTTGGTTGTTGGAAGAGTAAAGGAAGAAGAAAGAAAGAGTAAATGATAATAAATGAGGAGAGAGAAAAGTAGGTAGGTTTATAAAGAAAAGGGGGGGTTTAACATGATGAACCATGGAAATAAACCAAGCCAAACCAAAATGAACCAAGTCAAACCATGATATGCCATGATGAACCTAAACAAGATTAAACCAAAATTAGCTAGCAAGGCAAAATACTTGTCAGGATTTCGTACACGTATACAGGAAATACGTATAACGAAAAATGGGGGTGACAATTGCAAGACAATATTTTGGTTTCATGGATACTTTTGTGAATAAGGAAAAATGTCGACCTCTTATCATTCAGCGTAAAAGCGTAGCCTGCAACCGAAACCAACCAAAATCAATATTTGATCCAATTGGACTTTGCATTGTAACGATTCAATTTCTTAGAATCTTCAAACCGGCTCAATGCTTTCTCTCGGGCCAACATAACACTTGCATTAATTCGTATCAATACTTTATCGGGTCAACGCAACTCTTTGAGTCAACGACTCATCGTAATGCATCGCGAATAGTGAGGCAATACTTTCTCAAATCGGGGCCAGTTGGGAGTGGTGCCAATAAAGAAAATGAATGAATAGGAGTTTTGAATCCAGTTTGGCAACATAGGTTGTCGGATAGTGGTGTCTAGGTGACAGGGAGTACTCAGATATCGGAGGTGGGTGACTTTCTATAATATCGGATCCTTTGGTTGTAGGTAGAATACCCTAATTTCTTGGGCCTCCCTATGCTATCAACTCATGTGAGCAAAGGGCTCCATTTATCTTATGAGCAGGCAGTGCCCCTTCCTGCCCCATTTTTCGGGATACGATTACGTGAGTACATCCATCATATACCTAGTATCAAAGGTAGTACGTTGTCTATATATATATATCAAATCATCATATACATATTTACAATAGAAATAATCCAACCAAAATGTAGTTATATCACAGTTTATATTTTACGCTAGCTCATTCTTAGGATAATATAACTTTGATATAGAAAAATGATAACAAAAGAAGAACAAGTTAATAACTAAAAGTCTAAACTAAACAATCGACGTTAATGATTCCAAAAGAGAACCACTGGAACCACACAAGAAATCCACTAATAGCCTACAATCAAAACAAAAAACATAATAGATGGGCTTGGGAACAAACACTCTAAAAATAACAAAAAAACTGAATGTAACTTAAGATATAATTTGAGAACTAATTATCTGCAAAAGTATTATCTCTCTTTAAACTTGATCAACTGTAATAATGTCTACATCACCCTCATAATCACCAAAATATGTAGGGCAATTATCTTTATCTAATTATATCAACATTATCTGGTCAGGATTAGAGCAAAGTACACTACTAATCCCTAAAAGCATGCATCATGACATATGTACTAAAAGAAATATGAGAATATAACTAGATAACAGGATATGAAATGTGAGAAAAAAAAAGTTATATAGTACCATATGCAATATATAATAGATTAACATGGAGAAAAATGTCAATAACCACAACAATTATGTGTATAATTGTTTTAGAATACTAATTTTCTTCATATAGACGGTCTAAGATATAAAAGTCTACACACACACACACACACACACACACACACACACACACACACACACACACATATATATATATATATATATATATATATATATATATATATATATATATATATATATATATATATATATATATATATATGCTGTAGGATCGATAGTTTACAGGTATTATAGAATAAGTGTTTACAGGAAACAATAGACCACATGCAACTAATAGTGTTCTCTAGCCCGAATCTCTCACAAGTACATTCTCTCAATCACGACGATAATACCCTAAACAAGTAAACATTGCAGAACAAGTTATCACAAAAAAATAACCATGAATATATGTAAGCATGAACTAAAAATACTAAACAAGCTATCTCATACACAAATATATGAATCAGAATCTATAACACGAAAGAGGACAAATAATAAACACACATAATAATAATAACAATATGTTTAGTAAGTACTTGTCTTAACCTCCAGACGGATTAGACAATTGACTAGTACTTGCAAGGCAATCTCGTCACTACACCCAACCATAACACATAGACATCATACAATGAATTTACAATTAGTTAATTCTCTTTAGACCTAAGTTCTATAGAAGTGTATGTCGATTATAAGGATGTGCTGGTATCCTCGAAATGATAGTTTGAGCTCATATGCACAGTTATGGACGTTTTAGTCTAAAATTTATTGGGTCCAATTAGATTTGATGGTTCCTATCATTTTTAATAACTAACAAAAAATATCTAATTCTTGAAATTTTTTGGATAGTACATACATTATATGCTAAGTCTAAGAAAATTAAGAATTACAGATTATTTTTAACTATCTTTTTTAATTTATAAATAGAGGATTAAATATGCCCAATTATCTAACAGTTCTACTATAAAAATTACAAAAAAAATATTTATGAACACTACCAAAATACACTCATTTAGCGACGGATTTTTAGCGACGGAATTTTTCCGTCGGTATTGGCGACGGTTTTGTGGCCGCTCAGCGACTGATTACCGACTACACGCCTTTGCCATTTTTATTTTAATTTTAGGGGGAGGAAAGGTCGCACATCCGTCGCTAGAGTGTCAGTGTTATAGCGACGGATCTCCTGTCGTCGCTACGTAGTCGATTATTTGGCGGGATTTGTGTAGAGAATTGGCGGGACATATCTTCGACTACGTAGCGACGGATATTCAGTCGGATAATCAATAATAGCGACTACTTGGCGACGGATTATTAGCAGTCGCTATTCCGTCGCAAAATTTACGTTCCAGACTTAAATGAAAAGGCGGAGGGAACTTTTAGCATTCCCTCCAAATTCAATCTCTCTCTTCTCTCTCTCTCTCTCTGTCTCTCTCTCTCTCTCTCGCGGCTTCGGTGAACGGCGACGGCGTCCTCTCCTCTCTCTCTCCCGAAGGTAATCCCTCTCTCTCTCTCTCTCTCTCTCTTTGTGTGTGTCGAGGTATCGACGTAGGGGCAGCGGGGGCGGCGGGCTTGGGGACATTCGGGCTTGGGGCGGGGGCGTCGGGGGCTGGGCGGCTGGCTTGGGGTGGGGGCGTCAGGGGCTGGGCGGCTGGCTTGGGGAGGGGGCGTCGGGGCCTGGGCGGCGTGCTTGGGGCGGGGGCGTCGGGGGCTGGGCGGCTGGCTTGGGACGGGGGCGTCGGGGCCTGGGCGGCGGGCTTGGGGCGGGGGCGTCGGGGGCTGGGCGGTGGGCTTGGGGCGGGGGCGTCGGGGGCTGGGCGGCGGGCTTGGGGCGGGGGCGTCGGGGGCTGGGCGGCGGGCTTGGGGCGGGGGCGTCGGGGGCTGGGCGGCGAGCTTGGGGTGGGGGCGTCGGGGGCTGGGCGGCGGGCTTGGGGCGGCGGGCTTGGGGCGGGGGCGTCGGGGGCTGGGCGGCGGGCTTTGGTCGGGGGCGGGGGGGCTTTGCTTATCAATTTCTTCTGAGTTGGCTAAATAATGTGTTATCCATATTGGGTGTTATCCATTAGTTTGGTGGTGTTTGGATTAGTAAATATGAATATGGAGTTTGGGTTCATGGTGTATATGTTCACTGTGTCAAGGACAGTACGAGTTCTTCATCTACATAAGTCAGTATTTGGGTTCATGGTCTATACATCTAACTGTGATATACATATATATATGTGCCTATTAGCATGCAGGACGGCTTGGGGTGTAATGTGTGATTGTAGACATGGTAGGAATTATAGGTAATTAATGCTAGTGTGACTAGACTAAGGTAGTGCTTGCTAGATAATAAGGACACTCTAGTATCCTAACCAAGTTAATTTTAGACTAGATATTTAGGATATAGCTCCCATATCCTAGAAGTGGACTCTTGCAATTTAGAAATAGATAGATTGACTCAGTTTGGTATCGGTATCACACTATCGGTATCGGTATCGGTATCGGTATCGCACTATCGGTCAAGGTTCACAATCGGTATCGGAATCGGTTTCGGACTATTCCTATGAGTATTGGTATCGACGATATCGGTAGTATCGGCGGTATCGTATCGGAGTATCGGACTTTGGTATCGGAAAACAAATAATTATTAATAAAGGATTCCGGTGTTTGCATAAGAGGTTTAAGTCAACTCAGAATGCTATAAATGTCAAATTTATCAATGACAGCATCAGTACAAAGGATTCCGGTGTTTGCATAAGAGGCACCATCTATGACGACGAGCTAGACTTTGACTATTATGGAGTGCTTCGAGATATTGTAGATTTACAATATACTGGCCCATATGATATGCATATTGTGATGTTCAAATGTGAGTGGTTCGATGCGACACCAAATATCGGTTGGAGAATCGATAAACAATTTGGATTCGTCGATATAAATCATCGCAGGAGGTATAGAGGGTCCGATACATTTGCGATAGCAAATCAGGCAATTCAAGTCTACTATACAAGCTACCCAAGGCGTCATAGAGATCAATTTGACTGGTGGGCAGTATGCAAGATTAAATCTAGAAATACATTCAACGTTGGAGACCCAGCATACCAAGTGGACCAGATCGAAAAGTCCCAATACTTGGGACAACACTCAGATACAATGGATGTTGAAGATATTGTTGAGAAAAATAGAGGGGAAGAAGAGTTTGATACACAAGACTTAGCTGTCAACCAGGGGAGAAAGAGGCGTCTTGTCCCAAATATTGAGGCAGAAGAAGAAGAAGAAGAAGAAGAAGAAGAATTTGATGGAGATGAGGATACAGATGAAATCGACGATGAAGATAAGGATGAGGATGAGGATGATGATGATGAAGACGAGGCCGAGGATGAGAACGAAGACGATGATTAGGTTAAATATTGTTGTATATTAAAAACACTTCCAATTACGTGAATTAAGTTTGACCTCATAAAAGCAATTACGTGAATTCATGTTTTCTTCATTCGATTATTTACTTATTGCAGATGGCACTCCTAGTCTTTTTTGTCGCGGCGGCACTCGTCTCCCTACTGGTGGTATGTATATTTTAGTTTAGTTTTTTATATCCATTTACACTTTCATATTGTTAATTATGTTTATGTGTTCTATTTACAGGTCATGATGGCTGGCCGTGGTCGTGGTGCTGGTGGTGGTGGTAGTGGTGGTGGTGGTGGTGCGGGTCGTAGTCGTGGTCGTACTGGTGCTGGTGGTCGTGGTCGTACTGGTGCTGGTGGTCGTGGTCGCATTCAAAGTTCCCGGGATGTGACCCCATCGAGCGAGCCCGACTCGGAGAGTACCCCGGGCACAGACGCATCCCGCCCTCGATCGACCACTTCATCGAGGCATCAGTCCGGATCTGCTAGCGGATCCGATCCGCTATCGGAACCACCAGCAGCGGATCCACCAAGGGATGCCCCAGTTACTGCACAGTGGGCCCCAGAGTACCCCCATACTCGGTTCCATCCGGTTACTGGGGAGTACATACGCGGACCCGCGGATCCTTCGACGGCACCAGAGAGGCCGAGAGGCAAATTCCGACGAGAGCTATGGCCCGCGGGGACCTCGTAAGTAAATTTAAGTTAATTTATTAAATTTCTTTCATTTATTCATGTTAATAATCTATTTATTTCTTCTTTGTAGGTTTTTTCCGTTTAATGTTGGCAGGGCCCTTGGAGAAATTATCAGGGCTAACTTCCACGGTCCCTACCTCAACTTTACGTCGGTGCCCCCAATCGCACAGTACGTCTGGCTCGACGAGTTGAGGGTATATATCTATATCTTCTGGTTAATTATTTGTTACTCTTTAATCAACCATTTTTTAAATTACATGATAATTGAATTTCTATGTTAGACAACGTACTGGTGGCCCCCCCATCGCGAGGAAGCGATCCGCAGGACCTACAGAAGCGCTGCCTCGAAGAAGATACGGGATATGATTCATGACCTAAAAATGGGGCATACGAGGCCGAATTGGATTCGGTAGGAGTATTATGAGGACCTATTAGGTATGATGGATACCCAAGCGTACAAGGAGAAATCGGAGAAGGCCAAGGTGAACCGGCAGGCCGCGGGCCTTCATACGGGGGGATCAAGGTCCCACGCAGCGACACTTGCAGATCTAGTGAGCAACCGTAAATTTATTTTACTATCGAATTAGGTATTATTAATTAAAGGAGTTAATTAGTTTCTACGGAAATTTCGTATGCAGGCCCAACGGGCGGTGAAGGAGGGAAGGGCGCCAGAATCGGTCACCATGCGTGACGTGTTCCAGCATACGCACAAAAGATGGAAGGACGGGAGCTTCGTCGACGAGAGGGCCAAGGAGACTGATGTAAGTACTTATGTTTATGAGATTAACGTTAGAATTAAAAATATTCGGACTATAACTTAGGTAAACTTACGATTCATACTTAACTTAGTGAAACATAAGATTTAGATTACAATTTAGGTAAATCTTATAATATAAACACATTCATTTGATAGGCTGCGTATCGTGAGGCCCTTAGTCGGGCTCAGTTAGCTGACACCGAGGATGTCGGTGAAATGACGCCCGCTCGGACGCCCTCTTCTTTGGCCGCTCGAAACGACTTGTTCGTAGATACCGTCGACGGCTTTAAGAAAGGGTTCCTGTACGGAGTCAGCTCCCTAGGGCCGTTGCACATGACGACGCAGAGATTTCCATCGACACCGCCTCCTCCCGTGGCCCCGGCAGACGATGATGTTAGGTCACAGCTTACGCAGCTGCACGAGGCGGTGTCATCCTTGCGGGAGCAATTTGCCACGTACTTTCCGCCTCCGTCTGCTGCTGCCGTTCCGTCTACTGTTGCCGCTACGTTTGCTGATGGTGTTCGTCCGTCTTCTACTGGTCCGTCGACTGCTGGTGTTCGTCCGTCTTCTACTGGTCCGTCGACTGCTGGTGTCGGTCCGTCTTCCGTGGGTCATCTTTCTTTCAATCCTGATGCCCCTGTGGTACCGCCTATGACTGTGACGTCACTCCTGGATCTCATGTCCTCAGAGCAGCTACGCCGACTTCCGAGAAGTGTCTACGATGGCTTACCTTTGTACCTTATGGAGGAGTATATTCGTCGGTCGCATCTGGGATTACCACCACCGGACAATCAACCTCCTCCTTCTTCTTGAAATTTTGTATTAAGAAAATTTGGAATATTTGTGAGAGCTTTGGATTAATTGTGCTATAATCGGATTATAGCACCGAATATTATGTTACTCTTCAGGATTTTCTATTAATTTGGTTTGGTCTGTGATTCTTGGATAATTGGTGTGCATTAAATTCGTATGTACATATTTGGTCTATGCGATTCTTGGATAATTGGTGTGCATTATATATTTGGTCTGTGTGATTGTTGGATAATTGATGTGCATTATATATTGGTTTGGTTTATGCATATATTTGTGAACAGGGAAAGTGCTACAATTTTTTTCCCAAAAAACTCAGTTAGCGACGGACTATTGACCGTTTTGCGACGGATATTCCCAGTTGCCGACGGATTTTCGACGGATAACCCGTCGCTATCTGGAGATTTTAAACTATTTCCAGGTAGCGACGGATGATCGCTGGAATATCCGTCGACACGGTTCTAGTGGTATATACTTCGACGGAATAGCGACGGCCTATCCGTCGCCACGGTGACGGATCATCAGCCACTAATTAGTCGCTCTATCTGGCGACTGCTTAGCGACGGAACATCCGTCGACAAGGTTCTGGAAATGCTTGACATTTTCAAAACCATGGCGACGGATAATCAGCCACTAATCAGTCGCCTTGTCGACGGTCTAGCGACGGATTAGTGACTACTCTTCCGTCGCCATGGTGCTGGAAATGCCAAGCATTTCCAGAACCTGATCGACGGATATTCCGTCAGCGAACCGTCGCTCATCCGTCGTTTGTTACCGACGACTACCGACGGATTAGCGACGGAACGATACGCTCTGATACGCTATTACGACGGGTTACCGACAGAATTTTACGTCGCTATTGTCTACACAGTTCAGTAAATAATACTTGAAATGGATGACAGTCCGTCGGAAACGCGTCGCTAAAGCTTCGTATTGTGAAGTCGAAAAGCCGTCGCTATTCCGTCGCTTCACGACTACGTAGCGACGGACCGTTATTAGCGACGAGCTGATTGCCGACGGATTTTTTTGGCCAAAATTTGTCAGTGATCGGTCGCTAATTGTAATTACCGTCGGATTGGCGACGGATAGGGCCGTCGCTAAATCGATAAATTTTGGTAGTGAGTGAATTCAGAGCCTCAACAAGACAATGTTGAATTACCTCTACAAGTCATTGTTGAGACACCTTAACAAGACAACGTAGCGGCAGCCCCATTCAAGATAAGGTAATTATTCCTAAGGAACAAACTCAACAACCACAAGAACCGGTAATGTTAAGATGGTCCACTAAAGGAGAAATGTAATTTCAAATGATTATTTCATATTTCTCCAGGAATATGAGGAAGATTGTGGAATATTGGAAGATGTTCCAATCAACTTCCATCAGGCCATCGAAAGTTCCAACTCTTAAAAGTGGATTGAGGAAATAAATAAGGAGTATAAGTCTATGCAAGATAATAAAGTTTAGGAACTTGTCACATTACAAAAAGATACGAAGTTCATTGGTTGAAAATGGACATTTAAAACCAAGAAAGATTCGAAAGGATAATGTGGAGAGGTATGAAGTACTTCTTGTAGCTAGTGACTTTACTCAAAATTTTGGGATTAATTTTAAAGAGTTTTTCTCTTCGGTATCTTTGAAAAACTCTTTTAAAACAATCATAGCACATGTTGCACATTTTGATCTTGAATTACATTAAATGGATGTCAAAACGATATTTTTCAATGGTAACATTGATGAAATAGTTTATATGGTACAACCAGAGAACTTTGTGTCGAAAGACCCAAAGAATATGGTTTGCAAATTGACAAAATCTATTTATGAACTCAAGCAAACTTTTCGTCAAAGGTACTTCAAGTGATTATCTCGTTTGGTTTTGAGATGAACACTGTTGAAGATTGTGTGTATCACAAGTTCAGTAGGAGTAGGAATAATTTTTTGGTTTTGTATATTGATTAAAGTATTCAATGCAAACCAGGTGACACCTCTCGTTAAAGGAGACAAATTCAGTCTCAATCAAGTGTCCTAAGGTTAGCCTTAAAATTAAAAAAAATACAATAGATTTTTCCTTCATGATCAATTGTAGGGAGTCTAATGTATACTCAAGTATGTACGCGTCAGGATATTATGTACATATTAGGATGATAGGCAGATATTTAAGCAAATATGGATAGATCTTTGGGTAGCAGCCAAACTACTTAAGTAACTAATAGAGAACAAGAAATTATATGCTCTTTGTAGGAGATCGGATAATTCTGGAGATCATAAGGTATTTCGACTCCGATTTTGTTGGATGCCAACACAGCAGGAGGTCTACATCAGGTTATGCTGACTAATAGAGATATATTTAGGATGAGTGTCAAACATGTATTCATAATTTCTTCCACCATGGCAGCAAGGTTTATAACATGTTGTGGGGCATCTATTCATGGAATATGGTTGCAAAATTTTGTCACAAGGCTGCGACTACAGTACGGTGTTGAAAGACTACATAAAATTATGGTGTGACAATAAATCAGCAGTAATGTATTACAATAACAACAGAAATTTGTATAAGTCAAGGATATTGATATAAAGTTTCTAGTTGTGAAAGAAAGAATTCAGAATGGTTAAAGTGTCCATATAGCACATTATGACAAACTCCATTTTAGCAGATCCGCTCACAAAAGTATTATCATCCAGGATCTTTCATGAGCATATACTGCTCATATGGGTGTTATCTTAATTAAGAATATGGCAATATAGTGAGAGTTTGTATTTTATGTATTTGGGTGCTATTTAGTTTTGGACACATTTATGTATTAAAGTATTTTGGATATTTATCTGATCAGATATATGGAAATTCAGTTCATTCTGTTTTCATTATGTTAAAGTATTGATCTCACTAAAGTTAAGGAGGACCAGCTGGAAATAGACATGTATTGATCACATTACGTGTAATTTTTATGCTACGCATCCATGATTGATCTATGTCGTTTAGCTATATTGGTATATATGACCATTGATGGTTTAGTTACGCTATATGTGACGAATGTCGCTTTGATCCTATGTTGATATGGTTAATGGACGAGATTGTCCGGATATACCCTAAGGATTAAGATATCAATTTATGAGCTCACTAAGGTTAACACAATTATAAGGTTACATATGTGGCCCAGTGGGAGATTGTTGGAATTATTCAATAATTAGGGGCCATACATATAAAATTAATTGTATTTGGGCTATCTAAATAATTAAAGCAAATTAAAGTGGTATATTTGGAAATTGTCTTAAGGGTATAATTGTCATGGAAATAATGTATAGATACCGGAGATAAATCTAATTTGATGAGGGACCAAATTAGAAATATCAAAACATATAAATATATGTATTAATTAGGGTTATGGTCCCCGACTTATACGGCCACCAAAAGAGAGGTTTTTCCTTTTTTTTCTCTTCTGCATCCCCATCAACATAAAGAGAGGGACAAAGGATTTGGATTCTTCTTTGTCATTAAAGGTCGTAACAAGTTGGAAGATCGAACCCCATAAAAGGACGACCGCTTCAAGATCCATCAATCCTAGCAATGAATTCAGGTACGCTTCCGCAATTTAATTTATGTTCTTCATCTCATGAATCGACAGGGTACAATAAATTCTAACAGCTTGGCCTCCAACTCAATAGAGGGAAAAGTCGAATCTATTTGAATCGACTATGTCCAAACAAAGAGGAGATAGTTGCTGTAATAGGGGTGGAGGCGGGTGAACTTCCTGTTAAATATTTGGGTATGCCACTCAACGTCAACTACGTCAAAGACTTCAACTGCCGGAGTATGATCGAGTACGTTCAACGTCGCACTGAATGATGGCATACACAAAATTTGTCTTTTGGGGGACGAATAGAACTGGTGAGATCAGTGGTCCTGGCCATTGCCACATATTGGCTTCAAGCTATTATGTTACCAATAGCGACGATCCGAAAAATAGAGAGGATTTGTGTGGACTTCGTATGGTGCAGGGGACTACATGGCATCCAATGGGAAATATTATGTCGACCCAAAGATGAAGGTGGCATAGGACTACGATCGATACGAACGCTGCAGGAGGTAGCGGCAATGCGGTTAGTATGAAAATTCATAACCGGAGAGTCACTCTGGGCTAGGTGGACGGCGAGCAAATATGTGAAAGGCGATAACTTCTGGGCTATTCATTCGAAGACCAACGCCTCTGTAACTTTGAAACCAATGCTGCAATACCGAGGGAAGAAACAACCATACATCGAGCATGTTATGAAGAATGGGAACCACACCAATTTCTGGTTTGACCCTTGGATAGAGCATCGCAGCATGGTGGAGCTTGGCGGTACTGCTGCTCGGACAAGGACGCATGTGGGGTGAAGGTTAGCAGCATAATGCACGATGGGGGGGAGACCGAAAACACACGGTATTGCGCGCTAATTTAGTGCTGCAATTCGCCGAACACAGCTGGACGCCAATGGAGACAAGGATAGATGGCACTTGAGGGGATCAAAAACCAGTTCCTTTGAACACCACATGTCTATAATATTGCTCGAGAGATTCATGATAAATCTGAAAATACGAAATTCATTAGGAGTAAAGGGATCGCAGTGAAAATGCAATATTATATGTATAAAGTTTTGAAGGGGAGGTTGGCTATGCAGGACAGACTTCGTCAGTTCGGCATCCAACTTTCGTTGTATGGATGTTTGCTTTGCAATCAATCAATTGAAAGTATACATCACCTATATTTGCAATGTCCGGTATCGTGGACAATTTGGTCGCAGCAGAGAAAGAAGCTGAAGCTTGCTAACGGAGGTGGCAGGAATATTATAGAGGCGATCGAAGAAGCATCAACGAAGGAAGGGATCTCTATGGTTCAAGGAAGCTCGAGTTCAACTAGCGGCGACTATCTGGCACATCTGGAAAGAGCAAAACAACCACATTTTTGAAAATTTGATTACTTCAGATATCGGGGTGCTACACAATATAGACAAGGATGTAAAAATATTACTCGGGATATAGTGTTAATCTCGTATGATGTATCAATGAAATTATCTACTTCCAAATATGTATCCGAAGTATATATATATATATATATATATATATATATATATATATATATATATATATATATATATATATATATAGTTAACTTTTGGGGTCATTTTGGAGTCATGATTTTCTGTAGCAATTTTTTTGGTCCAACGGTTATCTTCTAGGGTTAAAATCCCCGATTAAATTAAAAAAATCTTATAAATCTAAAATGCCTAATAACCAATTAATCAGCTATTCTATGATTCTAGGATACCATTTCTAAGTTATAAAGTCTTTGTTATTAATTACAGGTGTAGGAACATTGTCCCAATGGTTAGTGGCTTTTAGGATTTTCCCAACTCTACCCATTTCTAATTAGGGTTTTAGCAAAAAAAAAAAATGTTATATTGTACAGTAGCAAACGCGACTGGGTAGGTGGACTCTGCTGAGCATAGGTGGAGCGGCACTGCTGCACATGATGTGGTGGTGACGGAAACCATCCTTCCGCATGAGAACGTTCCCCTAGTTGTGGTGTCATGAAAGGGGGCTTCCGGCTCAGAGGTCTAGGAAGAGGGGTTGGACTACAGTCACGTTTCACGGAGGCGACGCCTTCCTTGCCGGGAGGCCAGGGCCTATTAGTTTAACAAAATGTCACTTTTTCTTAGGAAAAATGAAGTTCTTAGCATGCTTGCTTAATCTAGTAGAGTTATGAATTTTTTGAAAATTGAATAACGTGGTACTTAAATCTTTCATTTACTTGAAAAAAAAAAACCTGTGGCATATTTGACTATAAATTTTGATACCTGGAAAATTTTCTCCTTTTTTTGTCAGTTCTAGTGGTTGGGCACCCGTGGCCAAGGGTGGAGGCAGAAAAAAAAAATTTATGGGGGACTGAAAGTTGAGAGGAAAAGATTTCAAAGACTGAAAATGCCCATATCCACAAACCTTATTGAGCATTGGATCTAACGTATTAAAGTCAACCACTTTACCACTTGAGCTAACACTATTATTTGTTATTACATGTGATATTTTATACTTAACTCCTTAGTAAGTTCGGACTGTAGCCCGGGACAGCTCAGCTTATCCTCCGCCACAGTGCCACTGCCCGTGGCAAAGCCATCCAAGCGACGTCCAAGGAGGATTCGAACCCGGTCAGTCCACTGGCGGACCCCCATTCCATCCTGGGTCACCCCATTGGTTGTGTCCATTCTTTTCCGAATGTTATGTTTTGCTTGAAAAATTATAAGTAGATTCTCAAGATTAACTCATATATATATATATATATATATATATATATATATATATATATATATATATATATATATATATATACAAGTGTATATATATATACACTTGTAGAGAAATATATATATACACTTCCATTATATATATATATAATGGAAGCAAATTAATATATATATACACTTGTAGAGAAATATATATATATATATATATATATATATATATATATATATATATATATATATATATATATATATATAGGGCTGCAAATGAGCCAAGCCGTTCGCGAGCTGCTCGAAGCTCGGCTTGATAAAAGCTTGTTTGAGCTCGGTTCGTTTAGTAAACAAGCCGAGCTCAAGCTTTATTTTTGAGCTCGTTTAATAAACAAGCCAAGCTCAAGCTTAGAAGTACTCGGCTCGATTGAGCTCGCGAGCTGGCTCGTTTATGAGCTTGTGAGTTGGCTCGTTTAGAAGCTCGTTTGTTCTTTGTTGAATTCTAATTTTGTATATATATATATATATATATATATATATATATATATATATATATTTGGTTGTATGTATTATATATTTATGTCCTTAATAAGTGATATTAAGGAACTTTTTTTAAATTTTTTATAAATAAATTGTTAATATTTCATAAACTTGAAATCAAACCTAACTAGCTTGAAATTAAGCTCGCTTGAATTCAAGCTTAATGAGCTTGAAATGAGGTTGAGTGACAAGCTTGATTTCAAACTTATCGAGCTTGTTTATCAAGCTTGAATCAAGCCTCCTTATCAAGCCAAGCTCGAGCTCAAACCAAGCCAAGCTCAAGCTTTAAAATTAAAAATTTATCAAGCTCGAGCTCGAGCTCGAGCTCGAGCTTGAATAATTCTTGTCAAGCCAAGCTCAAGCTTACAAAAGCTTGGCTCGGCTCGGCTCGTTTGCAGCCCTATATATATATATATATATATATATATATATATATATATATATATATATATATATATATATATATATATTAATTTGCTTCCATTATATAAAATTAGTCTTGCATCATATTAGTTATCATAGTCGATTATTGTTCTAGTTAGTTGTATATGGTGGTTAGAGTGGCAAATTCATCATATTGGATATAACATGTAAAAACGACAGGCAAACCACATGGCTCCACTGTATACCTATGTGTTCACTTGAACAGAATGATGGTTGTATTGTGGTGTACTAGAGCAGGTAATCAGTCAGCGTTGGGTTAGTTACATTATTATAATATTAATATAGGGAACAAAATGTCTATGTTATGAATATGACTTGGGAATCCCCATTCGAACGATCTGCGACACTGTCATTGTCCACACCGATTCTGCAGGATAGATTGATAGGAACATTATCAATTCTGAGTCAAGACTATAAATACAACTAGTGGTGCTATAATCACCAACTAAGAATCATGTTCATTTCAACATCATCATGATGTGTCCTTGTATATATATACTCGGATACTGCTTCAGTCAACTAAGAAACAACTGCTCTCATTTAAAACCCTAACCCTTTGATATATCTTTGATTAGTTGTTCATATCCGCACATATATATATATATATATATATATATATATATATATATATATATATATATATATATATATATTTTGAGAATATATATATATATATATTCTCAACTCACCTTTTTGGTATCTGGATATAATATATCGATCTTGCTTCCAAATACTTAGACTACAAGGCAACCATGACTTGTTTGACGCAAGAAGGAACAAAAATTCTTTTAGAGTTACTGTGAAGGTTATAATTTTATGTTATTCTCGTACGTTTTTAAGCTTGAAGGCTACGTTATTAGTATTTTATGATATGATACGATATGGTATATCATTATGTCTCGAAGATTAATAGGATACAATAACCTAACAGGTAGTATCCTTTTTCTCTTTTTTTTACTTGACTCGTGTGATGTATATATGTTTAAGAATATGGATCGAACATTATTTGATAAAATCTCTTTTGCAGTATATGCACGTACAAAATGTGACTTAGACGATGGATGTCATAGTCATGGGCGGAAGTACCCCAAATAAAAAATTGATTTATTTTTCTATATATATTTTTTTTTTGGTAAATTTTTTGGAGTCCGGCTATATCTAGTCCATCCTAATTCACTCCAGCCCACTCCGATTCCGCCCATGGTCATAGTGTTAAAAAGTCATCACTATATAAAAACTCTACTATTTGATAGTTTATTTGATACTGACTCTATACAGAGAGAGAATAAAACGGAGAGGAAGGATTCCAACTCCTGATGTGACTGTTATGTATATATGTAAACAAATTAGGTAATTTTAATTTCAATGTTATTGTTATTGTTAATGTTAATGTAAATTTTTATTTTAACCTTTAATGTTAATTTTAATTTTGATACTAATTTAAAATTAATTTTAATTTTAATATTAATTTAAATTTAAATTTAAATTTGTTTTATTAGCTGTCATGTCAGACGACACGTAAGCTGCCACACAAGGAGGGATACTTTGGAGGACAAATTGTTGGAGTGGGTGGGGTTCTCAAACTATGTAAAAAATACCCCTGAATCAGATTTGGTATTCCTATATATAATAGAAATATTCCAATGGATTTGGATTTGGTACTTCTATATATAGTAGGAATATTGCATTGGAGTTGGATTGGATATTTCTGTATATAATAGGAATACACTAATGATATTGATTGGGTATTCCTACATAAAATATAACACATCACTTAGTTGTGGGTTTGAGGCTATATATACTAGGTGTTTTCTCACCCTAAAATAAATATCAGAGCAATAAGAGAGAAAAAGGAGACAAGAGTGCTTGTGCAACTTTGGGAAGGAGTTGGTTTTTTTCACCGTAGACCTCACACAAAAAGGAGAAGTTGGTTTTTTTTCACCGTAGACCTCATCCAAAAAGCTGAGTTTCGAAAACAAAGATAACAATAGTAGAAATTTTTTGGTTAAATAAATACTATGCAATAGGTAAGTTGTCTACAGTGGTGAATCTCACTTAGTATCTATTGTTTTTGTTTAAAAAGGTGAATCTAACAATAGTACACGATGGACTACGCCTTGAATTAGACTTCTTAAATCAGATTCAGAAAATAACGCACATAGTACGCTAGAGGTTCTTGCGTCTATCGCGGTTGTTACGACCCGCACCCTGTGTAAGGGCACGAGAAGTGGGTACGTCTAGCCTACGCCGCAGTGTCGGCGGTAGAACGCTATCCTAGGTTACTATATAATCAACAACTCACACAATTATATAATGTACTTGTCAAATCTCAACTCCGAACGGAGGACAAGTATAGATATAATGAATCTCAATCACAGTCTAAGCACGATAAGATAACACAGAAGTTTATAACTAAAGACTAACAACAATATTTATAAACTACTAAATAATAATATCTCAAACAAACTCAAATACAAACTCGTCTCTCAAGTTATTACAATTCAAGTTCTAAAACATGAAAACTAAACCAAGTCTACTAGCTAGTCTTCCGATCACTCCTGAGTGTCGGGGCCAAAGGTAGCTAAGCCATCTCCTGCTCCATGGCAAGTAGGGCAAATGTCCGCAGGGCAATCATCTGTAATATTTTCAACAGGTCCAGTCAGGACAGGAACGAGTACAATTCATCAAGAAATCCCAAGTAAATGACAGAGAACTATAAAGTAGTTATAGACAGTTGTATTGATGAATATGGCAGTTTGTACGAGTAATGATGTAGAGAAACAGTTAAGGTACAAGGAAAGTAAGGTAACTAAACAAGAAGAGAAGCATAGCAATAAAGACTGTAAAATAAGATCTAGCTGAACTAGAGTAACATGATGAGTTCAGACAGTTCAATATAAGTCCAGTGTAATCCCAATGTGAGTCTAATACAAGATGAGTCGAATGTGATTCTAATCATTGTTCTAATAATGTGATTCGAATAAGGTGGTGCGAATAATGATTCACATGATGTTCTAACAATGATTCGAATAAATTCTCCAAGTGTGTTTTAAAATACTTAGATAGACATGTAAACGGCTATGGGTAAATCCGGCACATCACGCACTGATCAGGTGAGAGATGGCTATCGTTCGAATATCATTCACAAGGGGTGGTTCGAATAGTGGGAATGTTCACATGTCTAATCAACTATTTTCTCGCCCATCTAATACAAATGAATCCAAAATCCAACACATAAGATGAATACCAGTCCAACCAACACATGAAGATACGAATAGGTGGTTCGAATAGTGATTCGTATGGTGATTCGAATAATAGAGGTAAGATGAGTAAGTATGTGTGTCGTATACATGGATTCAGTAATAATAATACGTGTTTATAACAGAGAATCACATACAACTAACTAGAACTGAAGTACAGTAATTGACAAGTAAATGAGAGAACTATCAGAGAATGTACTCGCCTGATACTCTGAAAAGAGTAGTATAATATCAGATGTCTGCACCAGAGTCACAATGTTCTAAACAGAGTAATATGGGTTATAATATGTTTAAAATGAGGTAAATAAATGATACAATGTAAACTACATGATTTCTAAGCCAATCTAGGTCAAGGTCAACTATTGGTCAACACTCTAGTCAACTTGGTCAATTAGTCAAATCTTGGTCAACTTTCTAATCTAGGGTTTTCCAATTTGACCAAGTTTTAGGCTAAAGCTATCAAACAAGTTCAAACCTACACTAATCTCAACCTTAAACTTCTACAAGTACCATGCTACCCTTACTTCAATATACATGTACTATAACACATGCATCCCATTTGTAGGTCTACAAATTAAATACATGTTTTACATGGATGTATCTATGCCAAATATACATCTACTTTATAACCCTATAGTATGTATATTACTACATCTCACATATCCCTATAGCATATATTGGCAATATTGATAACAACTAAAGTTCAATTACCTATATTCCCCAACTGAGACTAATGCCCACAAGGAACTAAGAGAAGGATTTGAACATGGTAAAAAGAGACTGAACCCACACAAGGCCAACCCAACTAATCTGGCCTCGAGCACACACACACACACACACACACACACACACACACACACACACACACACACACACACATATATATATATATATATATATATATATATATATATATATATATATATATATATATATATATATATAAAGTAGGTTTTAGCTAGGCTAAGGTTCTACTTGCAAGGAACATATCTAATATTCTGGACTGAAAGTGAATCATGAATGTAGGTCATGAATTTCAAAGTTTGGACAGAATCCAAGTGAGGGCAGTAGGCAAATGAACATGGTGTTGTGTCTGCAGGCAATGTGAAGAGTGTCCAAGTGTCGAGACACAAAGTGCATCTCAGGTTTTTAGATTTGGATGTGCAAAT
This sequence comes from Iris pallida, assembly GCA_029216955.1. NCBI lineage: Eukaryota > Viridiplantae > Streptophyta > Magnoliopsida > Asparagales > Iridaceae > Iris > Iris pallida. Next base: position 2,533,728 of record JANAVB010044817.1, on the reverse strand, counting down.
ATCAGAAATCAGTAAAAAAATGTGTGACAGTTTAAAACTGTGTGTGTGGCAATCAGTGGTGTGGATATCAGTGTACAATGGGACGGCAATATGCATCTCAGGTTTCAGTTTACATCATCTTAAACCCAACTGAACTTAGTGTTCAGTTTAACCCAGTTCATCATAACTCAGATTTTATGTATACCTACATAAGTACATACATAAAGATTTGATAATATACATAAATATACATAAATATACATAAAATCAAAACCCAACAATCATCAAAACCAATTTCAGTTAACATTAACCATCCCCATTTTACTGAAGTTCTCAGAAACTCATTTACCTATCTACTGTCAGTTCAATACATGAACTGGAATGAAGACTGTTACATGAATTCCCTATTTCTATTTTTTCAGAAAAAACAAATAACAGTTACATAAACAGTGATAATTCATTTCAAAACCTATATATCATTCAATCTCCAACACAAATCTAACTAAATCTCAGGTTAACCTACACATATCAGTCCTAGGTAACTGAATCATGTAAGAAAGGAATTTTCATTGAAATGTCAGGTTCCTATATACTAAAAAACCCGATTTGGATTGTCAACCAAACTGTGAATAACTGTTCATATGAATATTCAAATGAAAACATAAATAAAAACGCAAAAGAAATCTCGAAATTAAGTAGAAACATGTGTACAGAGGTGCCACCTAGGTGTGTCTACACATACGTGTCCACCATGTGTCCAAACAGTGTCCAAAATCCAAGTGTCAGTAGGGGTATCAATTTGTGCACAGACAGGTCCTCGTGCGTGTGTGTAGGGGTCCATAGGACACATTGTGTCCAACACTAAGGTAGTGTAAGTGTGTCAACCTGTAGACTAGGTGTCCACGTGTCTACTGAGTCCACTACGTCGAGTCCAAGTTGCATCGTGTCTCGTGTCCAAGGCCGTATCAGAGACAAAAACTCAACCATGCACAGACAGTGCAATGTCGGTACGCGGTCGATTTCTGCCTAACCACTCCACAAAATCCAACAAAACTTTGGGGGCATGATGTCAGTGCATGCCCCCTCGTGTCCACCAAAACTCGTGCCAAAAGAGTTCGTGTCGTGTCCTACAGGGGGCCCGAGTAGCAGGGGATAACATAGGCACGATGCGGTGCCTCGTGCACGCGTGTCACAGACTCGTGCGCGTGACACACGATACGTGACACGTCGTGATCGTGTCTAGGGGTAGAGGGGGCTAGGGCTAGGATTCTAGGTGTCTGCACGAACTTCAAGTCGTGTCGTGTCTTAGGTACAAGGTCGTGTCAGGGGTATCTGTGCACTCGTGCACAGGCTGTGCTCGACCAGTGCGAGTGAGTTTTCTCACTCGACACGACACGACTCGACACGAGACTTTGGGGGTGTCTTGTCAAACATTGCCCCTAGGGCCGTATCAAGTGGCATGTGTCCACGTGTCATGTACTGTGCATACGAGGTATCAATGAGCAGGACAGTGTGTGTGGGTGTGCACAGCGTGTTCGTATCCAATTTGGACACAGACACGACACAGTTTCGTGCTCAGTCAACTAGGGTTGTGACCTACAAGTCTAGGGCTACCCAAAAATGTAATTTGTTTTATAAAACACTAACTTTTATTCCTAAGTGGCATTTCACCAAAGACTTGAATTTAAACATAGATACGTGTCCGATACGGACACCAAATCAAACCTAGTTCCTAAAAAACTTGGCCTATAGGTCCATGGTACCTAGATGCATGCAACTATGAAGAGAAATCACAATATTAATAGGGTTTTGAGGGTGTTACCTATTGAGTGGAAAACCTCAATAATAAGCCTTTTTGAATGAAAACCTCCTTCAACTCCCAATGTCCAAAGCTCTACAAATCCTTGCTAGCAAGCCATAACTGGTATCCTCTAGTGTTGGGGATGATGATGTAATTGATTTGACTCCATTTGGGCTCAATTTGGATTAATTGGAAGAGGTTTAGGGAAGAACAAAGTAGGGTTTTTCTAGGTTTTGTAAAAAGAGGCTAAGACTTTGTTAATGTGACTTTATAGGAAGGGGGGTCTTGTGTGGCTGTTGAAATGAGTAGGTTTAGGGTTTTAGATGCGTGGTTAGGATCACTCCACCCAATTCCAAGGCTTCCTATTGGTTAAGGCTTCTTTTTACAAATATCTCAAAAGAAAATATCCTACCTTAATAATATCTAGATATTACTAACCTTGGCACTTAGTAGGAATGTTCTAACCTTAATTCTAACCTCAAGACTAATCTAGGTTAGGTTAACTTCTAGGTTATGGCTTAACTAAAAGGCTAGCATAATATTTAATTAATATAAATTACAAATTCACAAAATTGTCAAAATAACCAAAATACCCTTAGACTAAAAATTGGTAATTTGTAATCCTAAACACATGATTAGGTCTTCTTGGTCACGGTTAGTCTTCTAGGTCATGCATGACTAAAGTTACACTAGCAAAACACCAATTTCACATTTCACTCAATTAAATAGTTTTAAAATAACTAAAAATTACCAAAAATCATATCATGACTACAATTTAATATTTTAATGATTTAAAAAAACAAAAGTTCAAAATTACCCTTATTTTAGAAAAGTGGGTGTTACAAGTCTACCCCCTTAGAAGAATTTTGTCCTCAAAATTAAGATGATCGTACTCCTGCTAGGTCAAACCCCCAAATCAAACAAGGTCAAGATAATATGCAAAACTCTGTCCTACTGATCGTGATTCCATAGTCTCGAACAGGGTAACTACGCTATCTAACATTTCACAAGCATATCCTGGCAGGTACTAATGGAAATCACACATGAAAGTGGGGAAGAAGAACAGGAAAACGAACCTTCTAACCCATCACCTGCAGCGTCAGTCTCCTCGACTGCCATCGCAAAAGCTCCACCCATCTGGGCATGGTGCTGCGCTATAGGTGGCCTAACTCCCTCTCTTTGACCTGGTGCTCCGTCATATACGGGTGCAGTAGGGCAATCCCTGACCTGATGAGCAGCGGATCCACAGAACAGACAAACCTTTCGCTTCCTATAACAAGTCTCCCAAACGTGCCTTGCCCTCTCGCAGTAAGCACAAGGCTGCACGTTGCGGCCCTGCCCTCTAGGCTGATGTTGTGCTCGCTGTACTCTTACCGGTGCATGTATCTGCTGAATCTGTACGTGAGGCCTCTTGGCCTCGCGTCCGCTGCTGATGCCCCCAACTGGTCCTCGCCTCCTCTTGAGCCTAAGCTCAAGATCATCCTCAGCCAATAAGGCTCCCGTCAAAATCTCCTCAAAAGGGGCATCCCTGTTGCCCTTGGTCAAGGACTTGACTTCCTTGACCAGACCCTTCCGGAACCTCTGGGCCTTCGTCGTCTCATTCAATCCCTCTACGAATCTGTCGAGGTGGCCGAACTCCCCAACGTACTCCTCTACTGACAGGCTCCCCTGAACTAAGCTCTCGAACTGCGACTCCAAGGCTCGAAGCGCTGAATCTGAAAAGAACTTCTTCTTGAAGAAGCCCTTAAACTCCTTCCAGGACTGTCCAGCTACCCCCAACCTGGGGTTTGACTGATACCAGGTGCGAGCAAGATCTCGCATCCGGCTAGCTGTTGTCTCTATCTGGAGATCTGTCGGTATCCGGGCCAGGCGGAAGATCTCCTCTATATGCTCGATCCACTCATCAGCATATATAATCCCCTCCGTCCCCAGGAAGTCTCTGGGGCTCATCTTCTAGAACTGCTCTATCCCCGGTGTCCTCGGCTGCTGAACCACTGGTCGAGCTGCGACTGTCGTAAGGGCTAACTCCATGCTCCTGTCCTGTCGGGCCTGCTGCCGGTCCATAAACTGCTGGAAGTAAGCGAACATCTGTGCCGCATCCACGTATCCTGTAGGCGACGACTGCTGCTGAACTGGCTGAGAGGTGGCAGTCTCCTTTGCAGCAACTGCTGTACCAGAGCGATGTGATCGTGTCTACACCATCCTGAAGACAGATCGAACAAGGAAGTCAATACTGAGCAGGAATCGATATAATCAAAGGAGGACAGTTTATTTCAAAGAAGGCAAATCAGTACGATATGTAGATGGCATGATTTAAAGTAGAATTTTCCTAACTGTGATTGAGTACCTCTCCGTTTAAACCTATCTCTCAAATCCTATCGCAGGCTGTAGTGATACTCTAGTTCGAATACCACTAGATAAACTCGACCTGCATGGGCCACCACTAAAAACGTGTCACGACCCGCACCATGTATAAGGGCACGAGAAGTGGGTACGTCCAGCATACGCCATAGTGTCGGCGGTAGAACGCTGTCCTAGGTTACTATCTAATCAACAACTCACGCAATTATATAATGTACTTGTCAAATCTCAACTCCGAACGGAGGACAAGTATAGATATAATAAATCTCAATCACAGTCTAAGCACGATAAGATAACACATAAGTTTATAACTAAAGACTAACAACAATATTTATAAACTACTAAATAATAATATCTCAAACAAACTCAAATACAAATTCATATCTCAAGTTATTACAATTCAAGTTCTAAAACATGAAAACTAAACCAAGTCTACTAGCTAGTCTCCCGATCACTCCTGAGTGTCGAGGCCAAATGTAGCTAAGCCATCTCCTGCTCCAAGGCAAGTATGGCAAATGTCCTCAGGGTAATCATCTGTAATATTTTCAACAGGTCCAGTCAGGACAGGAACGAGTACAATTCATCAAGAAATCCCAAGTAAATGACAGAGAACTATAAAGCAGTTATAGACAATTATATTGATGAATATGGCAGTTTGTATGAGTAATGATGTAGAGAAATAGTTAAAGTACAAGGAAAGTAAGGTAACTAAACAAGAAGAGAAGCATAGCAATAAAGACTGTAAAATAATATCTAGCTGAACTAGAGTAACATGATGAGTTCAGACAGTACAATATAAGTCCAGTGTAATCCCAATGTGAGTCTAATACAAGATGAGTCGAATGTGATTCTAATCATTGTTCTAATAAGGTGATTCGAATAAGGTGGTGCAAATAATGATTCACATGATGTTCTAACAATGATTCGAATAAATTCTCCAAGTGTTTTTTAAAATACATAGATAGACATGTGAACGGCTATGGGAAATTCGACACATCACGCACTGATCAGGTGAGAGATGGCTATCATTCGAATATCATTCACAGGGGATGGTTCGAATAGTGGGAATTTTCACATGTCTAATCAAGTATTTCCCCGCCCATCTAATACAAATAAATCCAAAATCCAACACATAAGACGAATACCAGTCCAACCAACACATGAAGATACGAATAGGTGGTTCGAATAGTGATTCGTATGGTGATTCGAATAATAGAGGTAAGACGAGTAAGTATGTGTGTCGTATACATGGATTCAGTAAAAACAAAACGTGTTTGTAACAGAGAATCACATACAGCTAACAAGAACTGAAGTACAGTAATTAATAAGTAAATGAGAGAACTATCAAAGAATGTACTCGCCTGATACTCTGAAAAGAGTAGTATAATATCAGATGTCAGCACCGGAGTCACAATGTCCTAAACAGTGTAATATGGGTTATAATATGTTTAAAATAAGGTAAATGAATGATACAATGTAAACTACATGATTTCTAAGCCAATCTAGGTCAAGGTCAACTATTGGTCAACACTCTAGTCAACTTGGTCAATTAGTCAAATCTTGGTCAACTTTCTAATCTAGGGTTTTCCAATTTGACAATGTTTTAGGCTAAAGGTATCAAACAAGTTCAAACCTACACTAATCTCAACCTTAAACTTCTACAAGTACCATGCTACCCTTCCTCAATATACATGTACTATAACACATGCATCCCATTTGTAGGTCTACAAATTAAATACATGTGTTACATAGATGTATCTATGCCAAATATACATCTACTTTATAACCCTATAGTATGTATATTACTACATCTCACATATCCCTATAGCATATATTGGCAATATTGATAACAACTCAAGTTCAATTACATATATTCCCCAACTGAGACTAATGCCCACAAGGAACTAAGAGGAGGATTTGAACATGGTAAAAAGAGACTGAACCCACACAAGGCCAACCCAACTAATCTGGCCTCGAGCACACACACACACACACACACACACACACACACACACATATATATATATATATTATTATTATATATATATATATATATTATATAAATATATATATATATATATATATATATATATAAATATATATATATATATATATAAGTAGGTTAAAAAAAAAATATATATATATATAAGTAGGTTATAGCTAGGCTAAGGTTCTAGTTGCAAGGAACATATCTAATATTCTGGACTGAAAGTGAACCATGAATGTAGGTCATGAATTTCAAAGTTTGGACAGAATCCAAGTGAGGGCAGTAGGCAAATGAACATGGTGTTGTATCTGCAGGCAATGTGAAGAGTGTCCAAGTGTCGAGACACAAAGTGCATCTCAGGTTTTCAGATTTGGATGTGCAAATATCAGAAATCAGTAAAAAATGTGTGACAGCTTAAAACAGTGTGTGTGGCAATCAGTGGTGTTGATATCAGTATACAATAGGACGGCAATATGCATCTCAGGTTTCAGTGTACATCATCTTAAACCCAACTGAACTCAGTGTTCAGTTTAACCCAGTTCATCATAACTCAGATTTTATGTATACCTACATAAGTACATACATTAAGATTTTATAATATACATAAATATACATAAAATCAAAACCCAACAATCATCAAAACCAATTTTAGTTAACATTAACCATCCACATTTTACTGAAGTTCTCAGGAACTCATTTACCTATCTACTGTCAGTTCAATACATGAACTGGAATGAAGACTGTTATATGAATTCCCTATTTCAGTTTTTTAGAAAAACAAATAACAGTTACATAAACAGTGATCATTCATTTCGAAACCTATCATTCAATCTCCAACATAAATCTAACTAAATCTCAGGTTAACCTACACATATCAGTCCTAGGTAACTGAATCATGTAAGAAAGGAATTTTCATTGAAATGTCAGGTTCCTATATACTAAAAAAACCCAATTTGGACTGTCAACCAAACTGTGAATAACTGTTCATATGAATATTCAAATGAAAACCTAAATAACAACACAAAAGAAATCTCAAAATTATGTAGAAACATGTGTACAGAGGTGCCACCTAGGTATGCCTACACATACGTGTCCACCATGTGTCCAAACAGTGTCCAAAATCCAAGTGTCAGTAGGGGTATCAATTTGTGCACAGACAGGTCCTCGTGCGAGTGTGTAGGGGTCCATAGTACACGTTGTGTCCAACACTAAGGTAGTGTAAGTGTGTCAATCTGTAGACTAGGTATCCACGTGTCTACTGAGTCCATTAGGTCGAGTCCAAGTCGCGTTGTGTCTCGTGTCCAAGGCCGTATCAGAGACAAAAACTCAACCATGCACAGACAGTGCAATGTCGGTGCGCGGTCGATTTCTGCCTAACCACTGCACGAAATCTAACGAAACTTTGGAGGCATGATGTCAGTGCATGCCCCCTCGTGTCCACCAAAACTCGTGACAAAAGAGTCCGTGTCGTGTCCTACAGGGGGCCCGAGTAGCAGGGGAGAACACAGGCACGATGCGGTGCCTCGTGCACGCGTGTCACAGACTCGTGCGTGTTACACACGATACGTAACACGTCGTGATCGTGTCTAGGGGTAGAGGGGGACTAGGGCTAGGATTCTAGGTGTCTGTTCGAACTTCAAGTCTTGTCGTGTCTTAGTTACAAGGTCGTGTCAGGGGTGTCTGTGCACTCGTGCACAGGTTGTGCTCGACCAGTACGAGTGAGTTTTCTCACTCGATACGACACGACTCGACACGAGACTTTGGGGGTATCTTGTCAGACATTGCCCCTAGGTTCGTGTCAAGTGGCACGTGTCCACGTGTCGTGTACAGTGCACACGATGTGTCAGTGAGCAGGACAATGTGTGTAGGTGTGCACAGCGTGTTCGTGTCCAATTTGGACACGGACACGATACAGTTTCGTGCTCAGTCAACTAGGGTTGTGACCTACAAGTCTAGGGCTACCCAAAAATGTAATTTGTTTTACAAAACACTAACTTTTATTCCTAAGTGGCATTTTACCAAACACTTGAATTTAAACATAGATACGTGTCCGATACGGACACCAAATCAAACCTACTTCCTACCAAACTTGGCCTACAGGTCCATGGTACCTAGATGCATGCAACCATGAAGAGAAATCACAATATTAATAGGGTTTTGAGGGTTTTACCTATTGAGTGGAAAACCTCAATAATAGGCCTATTTGAATGAAAACCTCCTTCAACTCCCAATGTCCAAAGCTCCACGAATCCTTGCTAGCAAGCCATAACTGGTATCCTCTAGTGTTGGGGATGATGATGCAATTGATTTGACACCATTTGGGCTCAATTTGGATTAATTGGAAGAGGTTTAGGGAAGAACAAAGTAGGGCTTTTCTAGGTTTTGTAAAAAGAGGCTAAGACTTTGTTAATGTGACTTTATAGGAAGGGGGGTCTTGTGTGGCTGTTGAAATAAGTAGGTTTAGGGTTTTAGATGAGTGGTTAGGATCACTCCACCTAATTCCAAGGCTTCCTATTGGTTAAGGCTTTTTTTTACAAATATCTCAAAAGGAAATATCCTACCTTAATAATATCTAGATATTACTAACCTTGGCACTTAGTTGGAATGTTCTAACCTTAATTCTAACCTCAAGACTAATCTAGGTTAGGTTAACTTCTAGGTTAAGGCCTAACTAAAAGGCTAGCACAATATTTAATTAATATAAATTACAAATTCACAAAATTGTCAAAATGTCCAAAATATCCTTAGGCTAAAAGTTGGTAATTTGTAATCCTAAACACATGATTAGGTCTCCTTGGTCATGGTTAGTCTTCTAGGTCATGCATGACTAAAGTTACTTTAGCAAAACACCAATTTCACATTTCACTTAATTAAATAGTTTTAAAATAACTAAAAATCACCAAAAACTATATCATGACTAAAATCTAATATTTTAATGATTTAAAAAAACAAAAGTTCAAAATTATCCTTATTTTAGAAAAGTGGGTGTTACAGCGGTGACACTTTTGATTGTCCATATGCACTTATTTTTCGTTCGTGAGAGTTGTCTGGGATCGCCATGTCCCATAGTCGCGACTTCCTGACCTCTTATATAGGTACATCCTCGAAGGGTTGGTGTTCGGTGTCGAACCTACATAATCATGTTTGGACCTATTATGAGTTTTCAAAACTCACCATAACCATAACACACTGAGACACTGTTATTATAGGTATGGAGTATCTTGTACAACTTTGTACATGTGCTTGGGCATTAGTTTTAAGAATATAATCTTAAGGTCAGTATTACAGAATTAGTCACTTAATTCCAGTTTGTTTCTTCCTATTGAACTGGCTTCTTGGGATCTCCAGTCAGACTTGGTTGGGTTGCCACTGTTGCTGACTTACTTATGGGCTTAACTCCATCCTCCTTGATGATTCCAGGAATAATGTTCGAGACAAATCCAACCATCAAGTGGTCATCAAGATTTTAATTCTAATTTTATATAGTCAAGAACCATGTATTTGCCAAATAGACTCTTTATAGATTTGAAGAGCATGTGCACGTGCATGTTCATCTTAGAATTCACATAATCATACTTTAGCAGTTCTATAACAAATTTATTATCACAATTTATAGAAATGACAGAAACATGACTATGTAAAATAGGTACATCCATAATAAGATTTCTGAGCCGTTCAGCTTCATTACAAGTAGTGTCTAAAACTATCATTTCAGAGTTCATGGTACTCCTAGCTATGATAGTTTTTTTACATAAACCCTAAAAAATTATATCCCTCCCAGAGTAAAAACATATCCAAAAGTGAATTTGGCATCATTTGAGTCAGTTACCCAATTTGCATCTAAATAACCTTCTATGATATCATGGTGTCTAGTATAATGTAAGTTATAATTTAGATTACCCTTAAGATATCTAAATATTAATGTAGACCAATGTAAATATTAGGTCTTGTCCTATTTGTTACATACATAAGTGAACCTATCATCTGTGAATATCTATGTTGTTCCACGGGTGAACCGTTATTCTTTTTTAGGATAATATTACTGCCATAAGGAGTAGATATAGGTTTCTTCTCAAAACACTCAATTTTTTTGAGCATTTTCTCGATGAAGTGAGCTAATGATAAAGTATAACCCTCTTTGATTTCGAACACTTGCATTCCAAGAATCAAGTCGGATTCTTCTAAATCTTTCATATCAAACTTACTAGATAGATATTTCTTAGTATCATTTACAAAATCAAGAGATGATCCTAGAATTAAGATATTATCTACATATAAACATAAAATGACACAACTACTATATATAATTTTAAAATAAATACATTTATCATACTCATTTGTTATGAATCCATATTCTAAAATTACTTTGTCAAATTTGTGATGTCATTAATTAGGAGCTTGTTATAGGCCATATAATTTTTTTAATAATCTACAAACTTTCTTTTCTTGACCTTTAACAATTAATAGTTCGGGTGCTCCATATAGATCTTCATTTATAAATATTGTCTTTACATTCATTTGATGGATTAGGATATCATGAATGGAAGCTAAATTTAGGAGTGTTCTAATTAATAGTAGTAATCCTACCTATAGGAAAGTAAGTACCAAAATAATCTAATTCCATTTTTTGACTGAAACCTTTAGCTGCTAATCTAGCCTTGTATTTACTATAGTATCATCAACTCTAAGTTTATTTTTAAAGATCCACTTACAACCTACAACCTGGAGGTAAGTCTGATAAAAACCAAGTACAATTCTCTATGATAGAATTATATTCATTGTCAATGGCCTCTTTCTAAAAAGGAGCATCATGCGAAGATATTGCTTCTTCATAAGTTAAGAGATTACCATCTATCAAATAAGTGGAGAATCTCACTTCAATCCAATCTTTTTTGCTCTTTTTAGGTTTTATTTTTGGTTCAGGATGTTTAGTAGATGTTTGAACATGAGAACCAGTTGAAGTTTCAATCTATCTTAAAAGTGTTGAATATAGTCTTAAAGTAAACTACACCGCTAGCTTCTATAATAGTGTTATTGGAGATTTCATTCACTTCAGAGTGTGTCACTAGAAACCTATTTGTATTGATGTCTAAGGCATATCCTATGAACATAGTATTTACAGTCTTAGAACCAATCTTTCTCTTTTTAGATTTAAAAACTTTTAGACAATGGTAAATAAGGAGTAATTACCTCATGAATTATTCCATGTTCTTCATAGAATTTAGTCATATAATTTGAGATATACTCTCTGTAGTGCCACGTCCCTACATCGTGCCCTAATTCTGTCCACGGGGTGCGCAAGAAGGAACACTGTCTCTACCGATTCAGTTGGAACCGATAGATCAGGATCGATTGAATTGTTCGAACGGGAACGATTAAATTAAGATCATTTTCTCGTTATAGAAAGGCTTCTTCGGAATCAATCCCATATTCAGCTGGTTGCGTCTCAAGGATAGACTCTGCGACTGAGTCAGGAGAGACCTCCCATTGCTCTACTTTTCATGTCGCACTTGCTCTTTGGCTTTGGTTTTTGTGAATGCACTTTTGTGGATGTTTTCGACGGTTTTCATGGCTTGCATTTTCGAACTTCGCATTCGTATCGAACTTCTTGTACGGTATAGTGTTCTAATCAGTTGCTTATGCAATTTCAGGTGATCGAGTAGGTGTCGTCTAACGCAGCCAGCCGGTCTCTCGCCTCAAGCAAAATCAAAGTGAGTGGCTGACCCCTTATTACCTCTTGACCCCCTTACTTCTTAAATCCATCAATAGAATTATTGCGAATAAAATGTTAGATGCAAAAGCACGGACACATCTGCTTGTTCTATAAAACTTCTATAAGCTTGCTACGCGATTTATGATATAGAACTGCGTTAAACAAAAGATAGACTCATTAATCGAATGATGCTACGATAAGGCGGGATACGATAAAAATGGTTAAGTATCAAAATGTAGACCCTGCTTGAGTAAACTAAATTAGTCTAGCATGATCATGGACAACTTGTCGACAAGGTAAAAAATTTCTCGAACGACACCGCGGGGCCACGGGACTGCTTCGGCCTAGGAGGAAACACGGTATAGCTGTGTTGGATAATAGCACAGGTTAAACGAGAACTTTCAGTGGGGCTCGCTATTTGCGTTGAAAGGTTCCTGACTAACAAAACTATATGTCCAGGATGGCTTGTGGTGTCAGTGACCAATCACACATAATTTGCATACGCTATGCTAGCAATAATAATTGACAGAGAATAACATGGTAAGTCTCACATTGTACGGCACACTCTATCTTAGGTAAGTTCTAGCATAATTTACATTATGCTTGTCATTTGCTTGTCTGAAATTCATTAGGATGGTTAGAGAGATCACAAATAAGTCATATAAACTCTTCAACCAAATGAGAGCATGAAATTTAATTTTCCACGCACAAGTATAAAGTGTAATGTACTGATCCTCGCTCTCCATAGGTACCCTGAACCAAGAAGGACATGTCACTTAAGCTCAAGGCGACACAAGTACATTTGAAGCCTTGTTTGGGTATTGAAGGCTTGTTTTGAATCCTTTTACAGACTCCACATTTGTCCAGAAAAAATGTCTCGACTCGAAACGATACCAGGTGGAATGAAATATTTTGCTTGTAAATGGGGATGTAATATATGGAACGACTATCTCATCATCATTCATTTTGTAATCGAGGCATATTGTAGTCCGTGGGGCAATGTTTATAACGGAGTCATGTAAGTAATGTCTATTATCAACGAAAGAAAAGTTTCTTCCGTTTTTAAATGTGTTTGTTCAATTTCTTTGCGTACTCTACTTAATGTTGTGTTTCGAATAACCTTATGACTATGCTTTATGTGATCGCAACTTAGGTTCGCACTGCATCACGTCCGGAGGACGACTATCGATTTTAGGGAATCGGGGCAAGACATAATGGTATTAGAGCATGACATTACACATCATTTGGCTTTCCGTCTAGATTCACATACCTTTTACCTCGTGTCGATGAGATAAATTGTTCCATACAATAAGTTCGTAATATTTTGAGGCTAATGTGTGTGTCTACGTATTGTAGAAGTGACGGAACACGTAGCGAAAACTGCGGCCGAGCAAGAACAAAGTGCTTCGAGTGTTCAAGAAGTTCGCAGGCCGGACCTTCTAACAATGCTATTGAGTGGATGCTGCGCATGACGAAGGCACAGCAGAAACAATCCGAGAACTGACATCGGCAGACAAAGGTGCGATAGGCCCAATTCGAAGCTCGCTTCGATGAACAAACTAAGATGCAACAAAAGCAGCTTGATACTCTACAACAGATCATCCAAACGATTGTAGCCAATGAAAACTCTGCAACTATACCTTCTGCCACTGAGTCGACGGGCCAACCCATCGAAGTCGATCGAGAGGAGCCCGAGCGTCAACTTACGGCACCGAGAAGTTACAAATCTGAAGTGTCAAAATTCAAGAAAGTATGCCGCACCTCCTTCAACGGTACCGAAGGCCCTTCTATGGCAATCGACTGGTTGGAAGAGCTGGAAGATCACTTCGAGCTCCTCGGTATTGAAGAATCCAAGAAAGTCGCCTGCGCACAACATCAACTACGTTTGAACATGCACGACTGATGGGCCGTGCACAAACGAGCGATCCGATACGACAACCACTCAACACCGATCTCTTGGGCCACAATTTGCAAAGCCTTTGAAGTCGGGTACCTTCCCTCAGCCGTTTGTCAAGAGAGGAAAAATGAATTTATGCAGTTAAAGCAAGATAACCGGACAGTGCAACAGTATGCGGCGGAGTTCAACATATTGTCCAAATTTACTGGTACGTTTCTTCATACAGAGGAGTATCGAGTACAATGATTCGAAGTAGGTCTGCGGCCCTCTATTGCTGCTCATGTGACAGTACCAGAATACAAGTCCATGGGCGATGCTCTAAATCATGGTCTCCGTCTTGAGAGCTAGTACCCTGCCGTCGCTGTCGACGTTGTGTATCACTCAAGTAAAAAATGTCCTAGCTATACAGGAGGCAACAATCATGCTGCAAACATCCAAATAATAGCGGCTACAAAGGACAAAATCTATACCTTGTTGCACCAAGTACAACCACCTCGGGCACAATGCCCACAACTGCTCTGTCTACGACGGGGGATGCTTGTTTTGTGAAATAGGGGTCACCAATCTTAAGACTGCATGACCCGAAGACATAATCATAATGCCCCACCATAGCAAAATTGACAAGAAAATTGAAGACAGGTGCCCCGACCACCTCAATCCGTGCAACCCCCAATGGCTAAGATCGCCGTCCTAATGCCTAGGGATGAGTCTACGCCATGACGCGGGATGAAGCATTCGCCTTGGACATAGTCGTGACAGGTATACTGCTTTTCAATGACAAACTTGTTCGTGTACTATTTGATTTAGGCGCGATGCATAGTTTCATATCGGTAGACTATGCTGCCAAACACAAATTCTCCATGGCACCGTTAGTCCTTAACCTTAGCATTAGCACCCCGTTGAGCACACAAATCCTAGTAAAAACTATCTGTAGAAACGTCTGTATATGTATATGTGGGAGGAAATTGACTCTAGATGTGATAGTTCTGGACCTTAAGGACTACGACATCATTCTGGAGATGCATTGGCTCGACACTTGCTCGGCCACCATTAACTGTACAGAAAAGAAGGTCACCTTCCGTCTACTGGGGGAGCTCTAATTCTGCTACTCGTGTTGCAAAGCGTCGATAGCCTACATGATGATCTCGATAATTTCTACTCGACAGATGCTACATTCTGGATGCGAATTGCTACTTGGCATCCGTTCAAGACACGCGACAGGATGGTGCAAACACGGATCAAACTGAAGTTGTGGCAGAATTCCCAGACGTATTCTCGGATAAGCTACCCGGCATGTCACTTGATCGAGAAATCGAGTTCACCATCGATACCTTTTCCAATACTCGACCAATTTCTAAGACCCCATACAGGATGGCCCCTGCAGAATTAAAAGAACTCAAGGTACAGTTACAGGAATTGCTCGACAAAGGGTTCATTTGTCCTAGCGTCTCGCCATGGGGTATGCCTGTGCTGTTCGTCAAGAAGAAAGATGGGTCATTGCGGCTCTGCATCGACTATCGAAAATTAAATAAAGCTACCGTCTGGAACAAATACCCTTGCCCCACATTGACTATTTGTTCGATCAGCTCCAAGGTGCTACGGTGTTTTTAAAGATTGATCTTCGATTATGTTATCACCAGCTCAAGGTCAAGCCAGAGGATGTGCCAAAATCTGCCTTCCGTACTTGTTACGGCCACTACGAGTTCTTGGTAATGCCATTTGTCCTGACAAATGCTCCTGCTGCCTTCATAGATCTAATGAATCGGGTGTTCCGTCCGTTCCTTGATAAATTCGTAGTAGTCTTCATAGACGATATCCTCGTCTACTCGAAGGATCAAGCGCAACATACAGAACTTCTGCGGACCATACTCCAGACCCTTCGAGATAATCAGTTGTTTGCGAAGAGGATCAAATGTGAGTTCTGGATGAACATCATATCCTTCCTTGGGCACACCATCTCTGCTGGAGGCATTTCAGTTGATCCGAAGAAAGTCGAAGCAGTTGTTGATTAGAAATGGCCCACATCTGTCAGTAAAATTCGAAGCTTCCTCGGTTTGGCGGGATACTATAGACGCTTCATGAAGGACTCTGCGAAGATCGCATCGCCCTTGACTCTCGTCATCCAAATGGGAGTCGCTTTTGTATGGTCAGACGATTATGAAGCTTCATTCCAGGAGCTAAAATAGTGGCTCGTTTCGGCCGCGATACTCGCTCTTTCTGAAGGGACCGAGGGATTTCAAATCTTTAGTGATACTTCTGGCCAGGGCTTGGGGTGTGTGCTCATACAGCGGGATAAGGTGATATCTTTCGCTTCCCGACAGTTGAAGCCGCATGAGAAGAACTATCCTATGCACGACCTAGAATTGGCGGCAATTGTGTTCGTGTTGAAGTTATGACGTTACTATATTTATGGCGTGGCATACAGGATTTATACGGACCACAAGAGCCTTGAGTATCTCTTCACCCAAAAAACTAAATTTGCAACAGAGGTGATAGTTGGAACTGATTAAAGACTACGACTTGTCGATCGACTATACGTCGGACAAGGGAAATGTTACGACGGATGCATTGAGTCGAAAGTACATAGCTTCACTATCCATCAACAGTTCACTGCGACGCAACTTGGAAGGAATGGGCATAGAACTCCGAGTTCGATTTGTGGGCGTACAGCTGGTACAACTGCGGCTAGAACTGAGCCTATTAGAAAAGATCAAATCTGCTCCGAAAGATGACCCATACCAAAAGAAGATGCGGAAGCTGATATCAATAGGCAAGGCAGCTGACTTTGCAGAGGACGAGTCGGGAACATTTGCGAATGAAAGACAGGCTATGTGTCCTGGATAATCCAGAACTCAGAAAGAAGATAATGTCGGAAGCACATTATGCGGAACATTCCTTGTATCATGGCAGCACCAAGATGTATAAGGACCTCTGTATTGTCTTTTGGTGGCATGGCATGAAGAGAGATGTGGCACTCTTTGTGTCACAATGTTGGCTTGTCAGCAGGTTAAAGCTAAGCACCAGCGACCGAGTGGGGAGATACAGAACCTTTCCATTCCAGAATAAAAATGGAATCATATTACTATGGACTTTGTTGTTGGCCTATCGAAGACGCTGTAAGGGAATGATGTCGTCTGGGTCATCGTCGATCGAATAACCAAGTCATCACACTTTATTTCCATTAAAGACACTTGGAGCATCGATCGCCTTGCTTAGATCTATCTTAATAAAATAGTTCAGCTACACGAAATTCCAGTATCCATTGTCTCAAATCGGGCTGGGCGATTCGTGTCATGCTTCTGGTGTAGTCTTCAGTCACCGATGGGGACCAAGTTGAAGTTTAGCTCAGCATATCATCCTCAGACCGATGGCCAAATAGAGCTGGTGAATCAGATTTTCGATGACATGTTACGCCTCTGTGCAATCGACTTGAAGTCAAGCTGGGACGTTCATCTATCGTTGGCCGAATTTGTATATAAAAATAGCTATCAGTCCAGCATCCAAATGGCGTCGTATAAAGCGTTGTACGATCGGAACTGTAGATCGTCCATTTGCTTGGATGAAGTCGGGTAACGGCAGATACTCGGCCCGAAACTGGTGGAGCAGACTGTACAAAAAGTTAAGTTGATACGGAAGATATTAAAGATAGCACAAAGTCAGCAGAAATGCTACGTCGACAGTCACCGATGACCACTTGAAATCCTGGAAGGCGGTCACATATTTTTGAAAGTAACGCCTATGCAAGGAGTCATGAGATTTAGAGCTCAAGGAAAGTTGATTCCAAGATTTGTTGGTCCTTTCAAAATATTAAAATGAGTCGCCTCAGTAGCTTACCAGATTGCATTGTCGCTAGCAATATCGGATGTGCACGATATCTTCTACGTCTCTCAATTGCGGAACTACGTGCATGATCCGAGCCATATGGTAGATTTTGGTGAGCTGAATCTGCAAACAGACTTATCATATATCGAAGAGCCTGTCCAAATCTTAGAGCACAAGGATAAACTGCTTAGAAACTGTTCTATCCCTCTCGTTTGCGTGCTTTGGACGAACCATACGGTCGAAGAGTCGACCTGGGAGCTTGAGTCTGAGATGAGAGAAAAGTTCCTTCTCTATTTTCCTTCTTAGTTGTATGGTGTAGTGTTCCGTCCCTACATCATGCCCCGTTTTCGTCCATGGAGTACGCGAGAAAGGAAAACTGTCACTACCGATTCAGTTAGAACCGATAGATCAGGATCGATTGAATTGGTCGAACGGGAATGATTGAATTATGATCCTTATTTTGTTATGAAAAGTCTTCTTCGAAATCAAGGCCATATTCAGCGGGTTGCGACTCAAGGATAGACTCTACGGCTGAGTCGGGAGAAACCTTACATTGTTCTTGTTTTCATGTCGTACTTCCTCTTTGGCTTTGGTTTTTGTGAATGTATTTTCATGGATATTTTCGATGGTTTTCATGGCTTACATTTTCTAACTTCGCATTTGTATCGAACTTCTTGAATGGCATAGTGTTCTAATCAGCTGCTTATGCAATTTTAGGTGATCGCATAGGCACCGTCTAGCGTAGCCAACCGTTCTCTCGCCTCAAGCAAAATCAAAGTGAGTGGCCGACCTTCTTCCCCCTTGACCCCCCTTACTTATTAAATCCATTAATAGCATCGTTGCGGATAAAATGTTAGATGCAAAGGTACGGATTCATCTGCTTGTTCTATAAAACTGTTATATGCTTGCTATGCGATTCATGATATAAAACTGCGTTAAACAAAAGATAGAATCATTGATCGAATGATGCCACGATAAGGCGGGACACGATGAAAATGGTTAAGTATCAAAATGTAGATCCTACTTGAATAAACTAAATTAGTCTAGCACGGTTATGGACAACTTTTCGACATGGTAAAAGTTTTCTCGAACGGCATCCCGAGGCCACGGGTTCGCTTCGACCTAGGAGGAAACACGGTATAGCTGTGTTGGATAATAGCACGGGTTAGGCTGGGACTTCCAGTGGGGCTCGCTACTTAAAAGGGCCCCGACTAACAAAGCTATAAGTCCAGGATGGCTTGTGGTGTCAGTGACCAATCACACATAATTTGCACATGTTATGCTAGCGATAATAATTGACATGGAAGAATATGCTAAGTCTCACATTATACGACACGCTATGTCGTGGGTAAGTTCTAGCGTAATTTACATTATGCCTGTTATACGCTTGTCTGAAATTTATTAGGATGGTTAGAGATCACAAACTAAGTCATATAAACTCTTCAACCAAATGAGAGCATGGACTTTAATTTGCCACACACAAGTATAAAGTGTAATATACTAATCCTCGCTCTCCATAGGTACCCCAAACCAAGAAGGGCATGCCACTTAAGCTCAAGGCAATGCAAGTACATTTGAAGTCTCCTCTGTGTATTGAAGGCTTGTTTTGAATCCTTTTGAAGGCTCCACATTAGCCCAGAAGAAAAAATGTCTCGACTCGAGACGATACCAGGTGGAATGAAATATTTTGCTTGTAAATGGGGTGTAATGTATGGAACGACTATTTTATCAGCGTTCATTTTGCAATCGAGTCATATTCTAGGCCGTGCAGCAATGTTTGTAACGGAGTCATGTAAATGATGTTTATTATCAATGAAAGAAAAGTTTCTTCTACTTTCAAATGTGTTTGTTCAATTTTTTTGCGTACTCTACTTAATGTTGTATTTTAGATAACCTTATGACTATGTCTTGTGCGATCGTAACATAGGTTCGTACGGCATCACGCCCGGAGGACGACTATCGATTCTATGGAATCGGGGCGTGACACTCTCTACCATGATTAGATCATAGTATTTTGATCTTTTTTCTAATTGGTTCTCAACTTCAGATTTGTATATTTAGAATCTATCGAGGACTTCATAATAATACTTCAAATAATTATCTATAAATGTAACAAAGTATTTTCTACTGCCATCACTATAAATAGATTCTAAAAGGTCAAAATTTCTATCTACAGATTTGAAATGTAGCCTAGTGTGTTTAGCATAAACACAAATATCCCACTTATGTTTATCATCTATTGGAGTCTAGAAAATGAGGTCTAAATTCATCATTCCTCTAAGACACCTAGATTTGCATGACCTAATCTACTATGCTAGATATCTGCAGATTTTATATTAGAAACATTAAGTCAAAGTTTGATATTTTATTGATAAAACTAAGAATGAATAATCCATCTTTAACAAAACCTTGTCACTACCATATTTCGAGATAGGGATAACTTTATCAATTTATATTATATATATTTTGTGCATAATTATTTATTTATTATGGTGTTAGTTATTATGGTTAGTGGGCTAGCCTATTTATTGGAATTGTATTAGTGGACCCAATTAGACATGACATGATACTAGATCCTGACAATTAGATTAATATAACACTTGGACAAACACTTTAGATTAGACTCAAAGTAGACTCAATTAGTCATTCTATTTGATAAATAGAGATTAGACTAATTACCAAATTAGGATTAGAAGCTTATATCCATTAGATTAGCCTTCATGACAAGCTTGGAGGGGTATTTTGGACTTTGTGCATCGCATGAGAAAGGCATGGAGTGGCCGACCCTATTAAGAGGGGGAGCACTCTCTCTCTCTCTCTCTCTCTTCCTCTTTATTTGTGTCATTTAATTTTAATTTGGTGTTCTTTCCCAAATTGATCCATCCATCCATCAATTCTACTCAAATTCTCTTCAATTCCTTCCCAATTTTTTTTATTTTCATCACTTGGAGGAGCCTAGAATCTTGGTGGCTAGGAGCACTTATAGAGGAAACTATTTGCTAGGAGATCGTATCTGAATCATGTCCATTGGACTTTGTATTGAAATCCATCTTCCAATAGGTATACATCTCAATTTCTTCTTTAATTAGACTCTACTTGTTCAATTTGATCATTAGAAATCCATCCATGGACTAGGACTACCTATAAGAGGAAGAATTAGGCTCTAATGACCCTTTATGTGAAAGTTCTATTGAGATTTGTGTCCAATTTGGAGGAATTTCGGGATTGATATATCAAGTGTGTGTCATTTGGTAATTTAGATCTAATTAGACTTATTTTAGTTGTGTGTGTCTAGATATGTGACCACAATTGGATAAGTGTAGGCCATAGCATGATACACTAGGACACGGCGTCATTTTGGGAGGGTTTTCCTCTGACACTTGTGGCACACATATCCAATTCTCCATGACACATTAAGTTAGCTATATATTGTTCTAATTAGGATCTAATTTATATTTTAGATATACTCATGTGATTTGCATAGGTTCGAACAATGTTTGGTATAGGCATCTTGGGCGTATCATAAGAGTATCGTAGATTGTGCGATATAGGGTGGTGCACACTAACTGTTTGGTATGGTGCATCGTGTGAGTGTTATATGTGTGTAGGTACACATATGGACATGTGGTATGTCTTGTGATACACATTTGGAAATCTGTATGTGTGCATATGTGAATAGGTGAATTGGTATTTATATGAATATATGTGTGTGTGTGTGTGTGTGTGTGTGTGTGTGTGTGTGTGTGTGTGTGTGTGTATTTGGATATACATAGGTGTGTATGTGGGCAAGTATGTGTGTAGTGTGGTGAGTAATAGTGAAGATGGGGGTGAACATCTGTGTTAGTGGCAGACTTTTGTGAGACTTGTGCACATGTATGTTAGTCATGTATCAGTGCAAGTGTTAGTGGCAACTTCAATAACAGTAGGATGAAGTAATAGTAGTGACACTAGCAGATAGCCTAGAAGAGGGGAGGGGGGTTTCTATATTAGTAACAACAATAACTATAGTTGCATTAGCTTGTCAACAGTAAGCATAGCAGATTGCAGCAGCAGTAGGAGAGATACATTTATGTAGTTTGCAGCAGATAGGTAGAAGCAGGCAACAGGCTTGCATTGCTTAGATAGCAGCTGCAACAGCAATAGGATGATGTTAGAGCAATAGCAGCAGTAACTGCTGCTGGCTTTGCAATTATAGCAGCAATAGCAGTTTCAAGACTGCAGCAGCAGGGGCTATTTGAAGGCAACAAGTAGCATCTTGCTATGCCAAGTAGCAACTGCAGTTTGTACTGCAAACTAGAGTAGAGGGTGTGTTTGTATGGTAGAAGTGTGTCCAAAAGTAGGTGTAGTAGGGAGGCTGCCATGTGTTGTGTGAGTGCCTAGTTAAGTAAGGGTTTAGTGGTATGGTAGATATGCATATTGGTTAATAGGTAAACAAGTAGGGACATGGATAATTATATATGGCATGGTGTAGGTATGTGTATCCTAGTATCATAAGGTAGGTAAAATAGGACACATAGCTATATATATATATATATATATATATATATATATATATATATATATATATATATATATAGAAGAAAAAAAAAATATATATATATATATATATATATATATATATATATATATATATATATATATATATATATATATAGAAGAAAATATATATATATATATATATATATATATATATATATATATATATATATATATATATATATTTTCTTCTATATATATATATATATATATATATATATATATATATATATATATATATATATATATATATTTTGGAACAAGTGATTTTATTAAGAAAAAGAAACTAAGTACATCTTAGCCCATATTAGTGGTAGGGTTCGGATCTCTCATACATAGTACATCATATTCAATATTATTAAGGATACCCCTTTCTGAAGTCTAAGTAGCTTCAAAAATTATTGCATTCCTCTCATACATGTACTATTTTCTAGCTGTACTCTGAATCGTGCCAAACGATCAAGCGTGAGGAGTCTTCCCCAGAGTAGTTTGTATAAACACATTTGGATCTTCCTTGGGCTCCCTTTACACCATACTATTTTGGCATCCTCCCAATCATTATTAGGCATCCTAGCCTGGCTATATGCCTTGCTAGATTTGAAGCATCCAGTAGATGAACCCACCCATAACCATTTTTCTGCTGGTATGGTCCTGTCTATGCGGACTGCATGTATACGAGCGGCTTGGGACCGAGCAAAGGTGTTAGCTTCGACTTGCCACCCACCTTCGTGCATGATGGACTCAACACAGATGCCGCCAAATGCTTCAGGTGATGCGAGGCTGCCTATCCAACCACAGGACTGCATGTATACGGGCGGCTTGGGACCGAACAAAGGTGTTGTCTACGACTTGCCACCCGCGTTCGTGCATGATGGATGCAAAGCAGATGCCGCCAAATGCTTCAGGTGATGCGTGGCTGCCTACCCAACCAAGAAGTCCTTTGTGTTGGATCTATGGATCCAACCAAACGTCAGTGTTCGTGCCATCTTTGATAACTCTTTCCATTCGCTGGCTAACTTCCACTCTATATCTCAGCATATATTTGAAGGTGATTGACTCATTGTTTGTCGGAGAGTATACCCAAAAATTTTGTATTTTTCAGGTACCGATTCCGTATCCAGTTGGCCCAGATAGACTCCTCATGCATGAATTTCCAAACCAGCTTCCATCCCGCCACTTTGTGAAGGGTACGCAAGGAACGTAAGCCAACTCCACCTTCCTCTTTTGGTCGACAAAGGTCTGACCAAGAAATTGCGTGTATCCCTCCCCACTATATGAAATTTGTACATATTTTGTCCAATTTGTCGATGGTAGAAAGCGGAAGCATGACCGATTGTAGCCAGAAGCTTGCAACTGCTAAATTACCGATCAAACCAACTCAATTCTGCCACCGAAGGACAGATTTTTTGCCTGCCATCCCTCTATTCGTCGTTCAGCAAACTCTGCCTTTGCATATTTAACAGAGAAGGGTATGCTAAAGTATTTTACTGGTAAAGTACCTCTGGCAATCCCGATACTGGCTGCCTTCTCCTCCTGCTGTAGGCACCATTTATTGAAAGAGATCGTGCTCTTATCTTTAATAAGTTGTAACCCTAACAATTTGTCGAAGCGCACCATGATCCTTGAGAGTATGTAATCCAGTGTTGGACGGTTTCAAAAAGGCTAGCAAATCATCCGCGTAAATAAGGTGCATAATTTGCGGTTGTATATGTTGAAACAAAGGAATAATCCATCCTCGACTCACCTCAATGTCCATCAAACATGTGAAAAACTCCATCACGAGAGTAAATAAATATGGAGATAGTGGGAAGCCCTGTCGAAGCCCCCGATTACTCTTGAAATAGCCATGCGGTTGCCCCTTGATCAGTACTGAGAAACTTATAGTTGAGATACAATACCGGACGCATGCCACCCATGAGCTAGAAAATCCAATCGATAGCATAATATGGCACAAGAAGTATCTATTCACTGTGTCGTATGCCTTCCGCAGGTCCAGCTTGATGCAAGCTTTAGTGGCCTCTACTTTGTTAAATTTCTGCACTAGTTCATGTCCCAGTACACTGTGTTCTGCAATTGAACGAGATGCCGCCTGATTTTTGGAGACCAGCCCCGACATCACCTGTAAACCCACAAAATTTTGAGGATTTTTTTTGATTTTTTATCTCTTAAATAAATTGTTTTGAATTTTTTTTGTTATTTAATTATAAATATAGTCTTAGTCATGTTTAAAATTGGTTATGCACACTGTCTAGACAATATGACATGGCCACTGCAGCCAAGTGCCTTGACTAGCATGTTAGCTGTGGGTACCAATAGATTTATTTTATTAGAATATTTATTTGTTTAAATTTAGTAAATCATATTATGGCTATCATATCCCATTTTTTATTATTATTTATTATCTTCGGGATTTTGAAAATTTATCTTGGTCTGTAAAAACAACATTGGTGGTAATATGTACACACACACCAATTCCTGATACCTACTAATTGGTTGCTAAAATTATTATATTTATTATTATTATTATTTTAGTTGCTAATATTATTATTGTTATTATTGTTAATAATAATAATAATAATAATAATAATAATAATAATAATAATATTATTATTATTATTATTATTATTATTATTAATGTTCATTTTAACTTATTAATAGATGATTTTAGTTAAAGTAAGTACAAATATATGTCTTAAGTACCCTATAATTAGGATGTGCTACAAGGACATATTCCCAATATTTTAGAACTATTTATTATTATATTTACAACCTTTTTACTGCTTAAAAATTCTTACTGTGTATTTATATAACAATAGGTAAAAAAATACAGCTGTTACTGTTCCCCACAAGGGGGAACAATACCCCCCTCCAAAACCCGATCCCAAGAAGAGGGGAAAGTCGAGTTTCTTCTTTCCTCTGCGAACACTCGGTAAGAAGAAGATTTGATAAAATCAAATCTTATTCAAATTTTGTTCCAATCCTTCCTAGTACAAACCCTTTTGATTTCTACCGACCCTAGGATCTCAAGCGAAGGATCAAATAGAAAATCGACCCAACAATAGTGGTCGTATATATACGCTCGATACATCGAAGGTTCTTTGGAAAAATCACCATCGATACACCTTGCCAATCCGATCTCTCGACGCCAGAGCAACCCCGGCCTCCCTGCGCGTCACTCCGACCGACTGCAAGTCGTCGTCGGCCACCGCACAGCTGGAAAGACCTACAAAATAGAGTAGAACATAGCAAACTCTGTTCTGACACAGCAGCTAGGTACGCGTGTTCACCACCCCCTATCTTCCTCATCACGTAGTTAATCGACGAACAAATTTGTCCGTCGTAACGATAATCTATACGACTATGAGTTCTAACAACTAGTTCAAATTTAGATTCCCTATATCTTAGGAAATTTTAGTCGAAAAATCGACAAAAACTGGCTCATAAACCGTGTTGGAAACCAACCAAAACCCTAGATTATGAAGGCAATTTGTTGCCGATTCATCAACAGATTTCAAAATCTGTTGAACAGCTTGGAAGACAACATATAGGAGTTGGAAACCCCACTGCTAGTTCTACTTTTCATTGTTTAAACTATTGTTAATTCAGTTTCAAACTTTAGGGAAAAATTGGGTTTTGAACTTCAAATTTCAATAAAAACATACCGATACGACGTACGACCCGACAAATCGGGCAAAGTGGTCGCAATCCATAAGCATCGAAAGACGCGTGTGGATGTTGTCGACGTGTAGGAACTGACGGAACTCGATTTCGTTGTGCGCGCGCGATGAATAAAAGAGTATCCGTCAAGATACCTCGCATCGGCCCATTTGCAAACAAGCCTATAAATTCATACACGTTCGTCTTATCGAAACAAAACTTGCGCCAACAGGACTGTTTGGTCCTTGTCACGACCCGCACCCTAGAGTAAGGGCACGAGACGTGGGTACGTCCAGCCTACGCCGCAGTGTCGGCGGTAGAACGCTGTCCTAGGTCAACTTACATCTAGCAATATATCTCTAAATAATTTATACTCCCCGAATGGGGGTGACATAGCAGTAATAAACTCAATCACAACTAAGGGAGAGATAGCACGATATGAAATAGAACTTAAGGAAACAAATAGATGATAAAGTAGTCTAAGATAATCCCAGCAAATATACAGAAGTACATGGTCTCACATACAGAGTTAAAGAATATATACAACTCAGAACTCAGAATAAAGTCTAGCTAAAACATGACTCAAGACTACATAAAGTAAGATCAGCCTAACTAATCTAGTCTAGGCAATGTGGGTGATCTCCTCAGCTAGAGCTGGGTCCTCCTGAGGGTCCAGATCGCAGGTGTCATCTAAGGCTATCCCGTAGAAAGTGCCCAGGCAGGCCTCCTCCTCGTCCTCTGTAATATTTCAACAGGTCCAGTCAGGACATGAACGAGCACAGTACATCTCAACAGTTCATAGCAGGTTAGAAAATATAATCATGTAATAAAGTAAGGTACAAGTACTAAAAAATGTGCAGTATGTAAACATAGAGAGAAAGCTGTAATAGAAATATCTACTATAAATAGAGAACTAACATGTGACTAGTGAGTCAGAGTACAACGTGGACATGTAAATGGCATGAAATGATTCTGATAAGACACTACGGAATGATTCTGATAAGATACTACTGGTGTATTATTCATGTCCACTTCTACTCTCCCGTACCCCCAATCAATACACAAGGATCCAACCAGGTTATGTTATGATTCCATGCAAGGCCCCCGAAGGATGATATATGGATGTCCCATAAATGGGGATTCTAGGAAACCCAATGTATGGGATAAGGATTCAAAAAAAAACTCTGTGATCATAAGAGTATATATCACAAGTGATCAGTGAACCAATGAAGCATAGTGATACGCCATGTAAGTGAAACGCACATAACATGTAGTACCCGATGCTCCCTAAGGATAATATCTCAAGAAGGGATCCATATAGTACCAATCCGTGTGACCAACGTGACAGTAACAAGTAAAGTAATTTAATACAGAAAATAATTCTAAGCAGGATATGAAATGATCAGAGAATGTACTCGCCTGGTATCTGAGTGTCCAATATGAAAATACTGTCCGAGGAGGGGTTTCTGGCACCTAATCAGAACAGCACAAGTCACAACAAGTCTAAAATGGTATAATGAAGTCCTACTATGCATTCTACAAGATTCTAGGTCAATCTAGGCCAAAGTCAACTCTTGGTCAACTCTGGTCAACCCTAGAAGTCAAACTCGGTCAACCAAGTCTAAATTAGGCCAAACTAGTCTACCTTAGCCTAATCAAGCCTAGCTTAGTACATACACAATATATGCATATCACTATAAAACATTATATATATACATCCTATATCACCCTAGGCTAAAGTATAACCCACATAACCTTAAGCGAAATCATAGAAATATATATACATACACTCATTACATTATACATACATATATTATATTCATATAGATAATGTATATACATACATTGGTACAAAAAGAGAGAGGGCCTGTGTGTTGTGGCACAGGAAAACAGTGAAGTGTGTGTCAAATGTGTGTGTGCTGCTGGGTGTGGGAGAGGCAAGTGGACTGGTGTCAAGAGGGTGTTAGGTATGTAGTTGAGTGTGTGTATCATGGAATTGTGAGAGGGCATGTTTCAATGGAAAATAAGTGTGTGTGTTAAAGGGTGGAGGAACAAATGTGTGTGAGTGAGTGCTAGAGACACAAATGAGTGAGCTGTGTATAGGGAAAACAAAAGTGTGTGTGTGTATAGATAGGCAAGTGTGTGTGAGAGGAAAAGTGGACTGGTGTGTAGCTATGTGTGTGTGTGAAACCTGGAAGGCAGTGGCAGCAGTTATATAGTGTAGAAATTTAGATTTCAAGTCAATAGGAAAACACAAAATTCAGCTAACACATGGCAACCATCAATACACCTTATTAAAACTCAGTTTTCAGTCATGGAACTAATTCCCAGTTTTGAAGAACAAAGCACATCAAATGTAAAGTAACTCAGGTTATCAATACTGGGAATGAAATCCCAAGGCACTGTTCCTGGAGACTGAACTCAGTCCCAGTTTTCAGTCCCTCAACAAAATCTCAGATTTTAATATCAAACTTAACCACAATCATGGTACTCAAGCTCAGTCTTTACACAACCCAAACCACATTACCTAATATTAAAACCTATTCTCAGATTTTAAACTATCAATCATAACCAAAACATAGTACTCAAGTTCAGTTCCTTCCTAGGTCATTCAACATTAGAATCAACCATAGCTCATAATAGAATTCAAAAGAACAGTCTAAAAATAGTTTGAAATTCCAGTTTTCATAGCCTAGGCTTAACTCAGTTTTCATGAGCCAAACGCATCAAGTAAACCCCAAATTAGATACACAAGTAGTTCAAGTATAGGAGAACAAGTCTAGGAACTATAACCCAATATTTGATAGCATTAGATGGGTAAAAATTGATGGCAAGGTTCATATTTAAAAACTGAACATCTGACAGAAATACAAGTATCAGCATATCATATTCTAACATATATCAGTTAACATTTTTGAATCTAAACAGTGACAGTTCTCAATTCGAATCAACCCAAATTTCAGCATACAGTTAGAAAATATATAGGAGAATATATCAGGGCTCTAACATCATGTAATTAACAGTAATAAATAGGCTAAACTCCCTGACAAACATCATATTGAAACTGGAAATCTCGATAGTACACATGTATCAGGAAATAGGGAATTCGAGAATTTAACATTAAAATAAATTTAAAATGTTAAACTAAAGGTTGGTAAACCTCAACACACTTGTGCACATGTCATACAAGTCACCTCGTGTCCACCATGGTCGGGTACGACGTGTCCACACACGAGAACCCAACCGACAGTACACTGGACTCAACCAGTCCTGTACAGTCGAGCCAAGCAACTCTAGAGAACTCTCTCGATACAAAATAAAACCCGATAAAACTTGGGGAATGTCTTGACAGACATTGTCCCGAGGTCTCCATTGAATTTTGTGTCCAAAGACCCCGTGTCGTGTCCTGTGGAACCCCCGAGTAGCAGGGGAACGTGTGGGCTGTGGTGATTGTCGTGTCCAAGCCACAAATCCGACACAAGCAGACACTAATATCACCCCAGTCCAAAAGAAAAATGTAAGCGACAGCAAAATAGTAATTTCCATTCAAATAGATTGCACAAATGAATCGAAATGCCCTTTGAGGCATTTCGACAAACACCTTAAGACAGACTCTGATACGTGTCCAAACGGACACAAAACTTACGAAACCTGACACAAAACCAATGCAGAAACTTAGGGGACTCCTAGGGCTTCCTAAATATGAAAAGAAATCAAAATTTTATGGAGAAATGGAGGAGTTACCTATAGTTGAACTTTCAAGAAAAACCCCTTTTGAATAGCTCTTCTCTTGATGTCCCAATCCACTCAAATCACATCAAACTGAAATGGAACTTTAATGATAGCAAGAATAGGTATATTAGAACCTAATGGAAGAGATTTAAATGAAAAAGGAAGAGGAATGGAATTCTAGGGATTAATTGAAATAGGAAACAAATCTTTCCTTAAACTTTGAGCTTTCCTAAGGAAGAGGCAACCCTAAAATTTAGGAGGGTATTTATAGGGTGATGATCCCAATAATGATATGGTGGCCAGCCAACAATGCCTAGGGATTAGGGTTTGGTAATTGTCTTTGGGCTTTGGGCCAACCTACAAGGCTATGGTTTGATTTGATTTATCAAAGGCTCTAAATCATAAGCCATGACTTATGACTTTCTAATTCCTATTGCTAATTAGAGTCTAATGACCAAACCAAGGATTAGGATAGGTTAGACTAGAGTCATATAACCTAACCAAGTCCATACTAACTAGGGTTAGCTTCTAGGTTGGTCTACAAGGGTCAAGACTAGTCAAAGTCAACCTAGTCCAAACAATTCCAAAATAATTCCTAAAAATTCCCATAAATACAAATAAATTCTAATAAATTTAAATTACCCCAAAAATGACAAAAATACCCTCACACTAGAAATGTGGTAGTGACAAATCTATCCTCCTTAAAAGAATTTTGTCCTCGAAATTGAAAGGCGAAATACAACTGATGAGAAGGATAGAAGGTATACCTCACGGTCCAAAAAGATAAGGGTAGCGCTCGCGCATCTCATCCTCCCGTTCCCAGGTAGACTTTCCTGGAGAATGATACCTCCATGCGACGTGTACCAAAGGTATCACCTGGTTCCTCAAAACCTTCTTCCGTCGATCCAGAATCTCCACTGGCTGCTCTGGTTAGCTGAGAGAAGGCCCAACCTCTATCTTTGAATGATCGAGCACATGGCTAGGGTCAGCCACGTACCGTCTCAACTGTGATACATGGAATACGTTATGGACCCCCACTAGCACAGGCGGCAAGTCTAGCCTGTATGCAACGTCACCGACTCTCCCGCTGATAACGAAAGGGCCGATGAAGCGCGGGCTAAGCTTCCCGCCTCCACCAAAATGTATCGTACCACGAGTCGGAGATATCCTCAAGAAAACCTAGTCTCCGACCTAATCACAAACAAGGTCTCAATTAATTATAATAAACAAACATGATCAAAAATCATAAACAAACACACATAAATCTAATCCTACTCTAATCTGTACCTCAAACTCTAACGGCCTCCGGTAGCTATCGGCAACCATGTTGGCCTTCCCTGGGTGATACTGAAGTAGGATGTCAAAATCCTTCATCAACTCTAGCCATCTGCGCTATCTCATGTTCAACTCCTTCTGAGTGAACACATACCTTAAGCTCTTGTGATATGTGAAGATCTCCACCCTCTCACCATATAGATAATGCTTCCACAGCTTCAGAGCAAATATCACTGCTGCCAGCTCCAGGTCATGGGTAGGGTAGTTCTTCTCATGGGGACGCAATTGCCTGGAAGCATAGGAAATCACCTTCCCATGCTGCTGCAAGACGCAACCCAGCCCCTTCCCTGAAGCGTCATTATAAATAGTGAAACCACCTGATCCTGAAGGCAATGTTAGAATCGGAGCTGTCGTCAGCTGCTTCTTCAACTCATCAAAAGCTGCCTGACACTCCACTGACCAAACATACTCAGCATCCTTCCGGATCAACCGAGTCAACGGCTCTGCAACCCGAAAGAAATCCTGCACGAATCTCCGATAATATCCTGCCAGCCCCAGAAAACTCCTGATCTCTGCAACTGAAGTCAGCACTGCCCATGCCTCAACTGCTACAATCTTCTTGGGGTCAACTGAGATACCATCTCCAGTCACCACATGCCCCAAGAAGTCCACCCGGTCCAAGAAGAACTCACACTTGGAGAGCTTCCCGTAAAGCTGCTCTTTCCTGAGAATCTCCTGCACTATCCTCAAATGCTCCTCGTGCTCCTCGACCGAGACCCCGCAGAAGACTCCGCTGCTCTGCTCTGCCTGACGTCTGGAGTACTCAAACTCTGGCTCTCCCGACGCTCTGAAGAGAACTCTACCCCCTCTGTAATCAATACTGGCGTGGTGCCTGCTCAACCAATCCATGCCTAGTACTATATCGTAGTTCGGCAATGGCATTACGAGCAGGCTCACCTCCAACTCACGGCCTCCCAAAACTACTCTCCGATCCTTACAAACATCACTCACGAGGATAATGCCACCCCCGGTCGTGATCTTGTAAGTCCTAGGCAACAATTCAGCTATGATACCATGTCTAATCGCAAAAGATACTGATATTAAGCTATACGAAGCACCGGAATCGAATAATGCAAAAACTGGACTGAAGTCGAGAAGAATCGAACCTACAATTAGCTCTCCGATGGCCTCCGCATCCTCTGCTGCCATGACAAATCCTCGCCCCTACTGGCCTCCCCTGGCCTGCTGCTGGTGCTGGACGAACCTCTGCTGTGTCTGCAGGGCTGGTCCCCTCTGCTGGCCTGCTGGAGCCCTGGCTCCTCCTCCCGGGCCTGCTCGTGCTATGCGGCACTCACTCATCTGGTGGTCTGCTGAACCACACACCAGGCACTGGCCCAGCCTCTTCTGGCACTCATTGGCGACATGCCCGGGCTTCTTGCAGTAGGCACAAGTAACACCCTGCCTCTGACCCTATGGTGCTGCCTCGGCTGCTGCTGCTGATGGACTGGCCTCTGCTGAATCGGCTGCGGCTGAAACTGCCTCAGCTGCTGGTGCTAAAAGTGGGGCCTCTTGGCCTGGCGTCCGCTGCTGCTGCCCCCAACTGGGTCTCTCCCCCTCTTGAGCCTAAGCTCAAGATCATCCTCTGCAAACAAGGCTCCCGTCAAGATCTTCTCGAACGTGGCATCCCGGTTACCCTTGGTCAAGGACTTGACCTCCTTAACTAGGCCCTTTCGGAACCTCTGGGCCTTTGTCGTCTCGCTCAACCCCTCCACAAACCTGTCGAGGCAGCCGAACTCCCCGGCGTACTCCTCCACTGAGAGACTCCCCTGGATCAGGCTCTCGAACTGCGTCTGTAAGGCTCTGAGTGCTGAATCTGGGAAGAACTTCTTCTTGAAGAAGCCCTTGAACTGCTCCCAAGTCTGCCCAGCTACCCCCACCCTGGGGTCTGACTGATACCAGGTACGAGCAAGATCTCCCATCCAGCTAGCTACGGCCTCGATCTGAAGATTTGCTGGAATCCTGACCAAGTAAAAAATCTTCTCTATATGCTCGATCCACTCATCGGTATATAGGATCCCCTCTATCCCCAGAAAGTTTCTAGGGCCCATCTTCTGAAACTGTCCGATCCCCGGTGTCCTTGGCTGATGGACCACTGGTCGAGCTGCAACTGTAACGCCCCAGTCCCAAAATACGTAGGACTAGGAACGTAGACATGCCAGCTGTATTCATACGAAGTATACTCCAATATATGGAAGCCTCGTATAAATACATAAGCTGTAAAATGCAGTAGAACCATAACTAATCTCATCCACACAAAATAAATGAATGGAAGATCTCATATAATCAACTATAAAATTATCATTTGGTACATGTAGTTAGGCGGAGACAAATCCACTACCAACTATGAAAAGAAATACATAACAAAAGAAAGATTTTGGCGAGCGAAGCGAAGATGATCCAAGTGTAATCATCCTCGCAGAGAAGCAATGATCATGGCGAGAGCTAGAACACCTGCGACAAACAATAACACACACCTGGCGAGATAACCAGGTCCTCAGAGGGACGTAACAAGACACATAATATCATGCTATTAACTGAATAATAAAGTTCAACAGAAAAGTAAATGTGACTACACAATTAAAGGTCCTTAACCATTCTATGTGTTAATGCATTTTGAAGATAACGTTCCACACAAGGGCTCCCGAAGCTAGAAACACGGCACGTTAGCGTGTCAACCAAGGTACTAGTGGCGTCTAGAGAAAAGTAAATATACGGCCCATTAGCACTCGAGCGAGAACTAAAGGGCGTCCAGAGAAAAATAAATGCACGACCACTAGCTCTTGGGTGAGTCACTAATGGCAGCTAGAGGAAAGTAAATGCACGGCACATTTGTGTTTCAACCGAGGCACTAGTGGCATCTAGAGAAAAGTAAATAAATGCACGGCCACTAGCTCTCGACTGAGTCACAAATGGCAGCTAGAGAAAAGTAAAGGTGTGAAAGCCCCTGCACCTAATAACTGCCTTCACCCTCCCCATGCACTACACGTGCTGTATCCACATCACGACATTCCTAATAACTGCTAAGTCGCTAAGTCTTCTAGACAACCATAACAATTTAGCAGTTATTGCCTATCGCACGGCATGTGCGCACCGATGGCCAGTCGATACGTACATCCGAGATCTATATGAGACTCGTGACTCGTGATACACAAGTGTCGGGCCAATGAATGCGACACAAACAAAGGTGGTCTCTTAACTCTAAGACATATGCATAAAGTATAATAATTTATAATTACATATGGTTTTGAAAGAAAAAGAAATAAAACATGCATGATATTGAGCAAGAAATTAAACAGTAAAGGCAAGGTGTCTTGCCTGATAGTACGCCTGGTGTGCTGCAATGATCAAGGTAGCACGAACTGCAACTTCGGTGCAACAACTATGCAAGCTGACCTCAGATATTGGCACGGACGGTTCCATTGGGTCCAGAAGGGTCTAATTCGATAGGGTGTACATAAGAAAGTACATGATTGGCAATGGAATAGGAATTGTGAGACTAGCCACCGACAAGAGGATAGTCGAAGGTAAATAGATAATTAATGTATATATGATTTTTAGAAAGCTGTTTATAATATAAAAAATATATATTCTTGGTAGCTAAAAATAGTTTTTTAGAAAAGTACTTAAAAACCTTAAAAATTATTTTAGGTTAGAAACTAAGGTTACAAAAATAAAACTTATAGATAGAGAAACTATATTTTATTAGTATAGATATTTTTAGATAAATATTTTTATAGTATTTGAAAACTAGAATTTTAGTAGTCAAAATATAATTTAGGGAAATACTTTGGGCTATAAGTGTTTTCAAAGTACACTTTTTAGGGTTAAAACTATATTTAAAAATAGATTAAAATAGAATAATACATTATCATATTTAGAGTACCATAATAATATGATAGTATAACTTAGTAAATACCATTATACCTTTTCCCAAAATAATTAATAATATTATTGTAAATAGTTAAATTCATTTGTACCTTATATTTAGATATACTCACTACCATACCTATGTACTAACACCTACATACATACATGATACACACATATCTCTCTTCCTGTATTTATATAATAATAATAATAATAATAATAATAATAATAATAATAATAACAACAAAAATAAATAAATAAATAAATTGCACTGTAAAGTGTTCTCCTCTTTCGAGGAGAACAATGCCTATAGCTCTGTACAAAATACAGAAGAAAAAAAATAATCAAAACACAAAAAATCTAAAACTAATCAAAAGGAGCTGTGGGTTCCTCACTCCTTTGGGAGAAACGAGAGGGAGACGGGAGTGAGAGGAATGGAGAGAGGGGGAGAGAGTGGAGAAGGGCTCGGAGGAGAGAGTGGAACGGTGGGAGAGATATTGTCGGCGTGCGGCGGTGGGGAAGAAGACGGGGGTTTCGTCGGGCTTCGACGCGGCGGAGCGGAGAGAAGGGGGGTGGGCGGCTATGGCGCTGCGCGCTGGTCGTGGGGGCTCGGGGACGGCGGCTAGGGCGGAGCCGGAGGGTTGGCGGAGCAGGCGGAGCTGCGCGCGGCGACTTCGCGGCGAAAGGGAGGTGGTCGGAGCACTCGGCGGCGGAGAAGAACTCGGGGGTTCGGGCTTGGCGCGGAGGCGCTGGGTGACGGCGAGGCAGCGGCGGTCGGCGCCGGAGCTAGGCGGCGGAGGAACGGCGTGGAGAGGGTTCTGGTCGGGTTCGCGGCGAGGGTTCCACTAGTGCGGGGAGACGCACGCGGCGGAGGCTCAGGCGGCCAGTGGGCGCGGCGGATCACTGTGGGAGTAGGCGGAGAAGGGCGGCGGTCCGGGCGGAGCTCACGGGAAGACTCGGCGGAGGCGGCCAGGTGAGTAGGGTTTGTGCGTGCTTTCGTTTTTCTTTGCTTGCTGTTGGTGATGTCGGTGGTCGCTGGTGACGCAGCCGGGGTGGCACCGGCGGCGGACGTGGTAGTGGTAGTGGTGAATTTTGGTGATGGTTGGTGGCGATGGGGTTCTGGCAGTAGGTTGGCCGTGGCGGTTTGGTTCTGGTGTGAGTAGCAGTAGGGTTGGGTCGGGAAGAAGGATGTGGAGGTCGCGGAGTCTGTGATGGCGGACAGGGGTATGTCGGAGAGGGACCATGGTGATGGCCAAGGTTGTGCTGTGGCAGGAGCGGGGTCTGGTTGTGTCGGGACGGCCGGGCGAGGTGGCCGTGAGGGTGGTTTGGGACAGTGGTCGGGTTCGGCTGGCTATTAGAATAGGATTAGGTTTTTAGGTGGCTGTCGTGTCCGGGGTGTCGGATACGACAGGGGAATACTGGATTTGTGTCCAGGGTGGTTGGATGGGAGTTGATATTTGTATATGTAAAAAAAGAATAACCTATTGGATAGACACCCGGGGTAGGACCCGAGGCCGTCACGGCTGACACGGAAGAGATGGACACCGACACGAGGCACGTACACGTTGTGGAAATTTTGTGGAGGAATTTATGGAGGATAAAAGTTTATGGAGGAGTACCGGCCTATTTATAGGATGTGGAAATTCCCATTAAGATAAGAACTAGGATTATTTAAAACCCAAGTAGATAATTTACAATTTAATTTAAAATCATTTAAATCCAAATCTAAATATAAATCCAATTCAAAATACAAATCAAATTTGAATCTAATTAAATTCTTGGTTTAAAATCAATGGGATAAATCAAATTTCAAATGTTTCACTATTTAAATAAATCCATAAATTCAAATCAAGATTTAAATCTTCACAATAATTTTGAAGTATATTTTCCAAAAATATTAATAATAATAATTTCGAAAATTACATTAATATTTTTAAATATTTTTTTGAATTAATATTAATAAATCTCAAAAATTATATTTTTATTTAAAAAAACTAGCAAAATATTTAGGAAATATGCGTATGCACTTAGAATATTATTTATTCTAAATAAAAGGCTTTTCATAAATAAAATCATAAATTTAGGAAATTTTGATAGCTAAATTAAATATTACATATATTATTTTGAAACTATAAAAATAAGAAAAATGTTTTTCCAAAAATATGTACGCTCGCACATATTCGCACTCGTCGAGCAATTACGAAAAATAAAATTTCGTGCGCGACGTACAATACGACTACGCGACGTACAATACAAAATTTTAAATCAGTACCAAAATTAAATAAAAAATTATTAGAAATTTAGGGGTTTTACATCCTACCCAACTTAAAAGAATTTCGTCCTCGAAATTAAGAATTCGTAGGGGGGTGAGAAGACACAAGGGGTATCGATGATAAACTATAAATAACAAAATCATGCCGTAAGAAATTACGATCTAGATCATAGGAAAATAATACGATATGGTTGTAATCGATAGGAAGGCTAGAGGAAGTTCTAGTATTAACGCTTTCGTCCTCCTAAAATTGGTGAAGACGAAAGCAATATAGAGTTCGAAGGAGGCGTTAACGAATACGAAGACGATTGAATAATTTCAGAATAATTGTCAAGGCAGTCGTGGATGAGATTGTAAGGGCCAAGTTTAATTATGTCCCCATCCACGTAGTGTAATAGACAAAAGTGAACCAAAAGTGCACTTGGTTGATCAGACCATTATGCACCGGTTCTGATTAGACAATAGGCTAGTGATCGCGCTCAATAGCATATGTCATGAACAAACTCGATAAAGAATAAGCTTGCAAAAACTAGGCTACATTAGCATCGTTAGTCAAAACGGTAAATACATAGGTACGAGAGATTAAGATTTAAAGAAGGTAGAATGATTCTAAGTCATACAGTCGTCCTATAGCCTTCTTGTCCAAGTCCTTGGTTGGCTAGACGGGTTAGGTACTCTAGATTCTAGGATCTAAATAAGCTTGCTAATATAGGTCACTAGGTCAAAGGGGTTGCTAGTTCATAAGGTATTCTACCCAACTTAAAGAATTAAACTAATGGTGTTTTGGGACAATTAACTAGTAGGGTCAATCTCTAGCAAGCACGAAGGGAAGATAAGAATAGGGATGGAAGGAAGCAAGCAAGATGCAATTGATAAGTCAAACGGTAGATAAATCAAGGAAAGAGGTCAAGTATGTGGATGAGATCCTAGACTTCTAATCCTATACGCAGGCTTGCTTGGTACGTTAAAGTAACCAAACAATTTGTCTTGGCCTGCATGGGCCACCACAAAAACATGTAACGCCCCAGTCCCAAAATACGTAGGACTAGGAACGTAGACATGCCAGCTGTATTCATACGAAGTATACTCCAATATATGGAAGCCTCGTATAAATACATAAGCTGTAAAATGCAGTAGAACCATAACTAATCTCATCTACACAAAATAAATGAATAGAAGATCTCATATAATCAACTATGAAATTGTCATTTGGTACATGTAGTTGGGCGGAGACAAATCTACTACCAACTATGAAAAGAAATACATAACAAAAGAAAGATTTTGGCGAGCGAAGCGAAGACGATCCAAGTGCAATCATCCTCGTAGAGAAGCAATGATCATGGCGAGAGCTAGAACACCTGCGACAAATAATAGCACACACCTGGCGAGATAACCAGGTCCTCAGAGGGACGTAACAAGACACATAATATCATGCCATTAACTGAATAATAAGGCTCAACAGAAAAGTAAATGTGACTACACAATTAAAGGTCCTTAACCATTCTATGTGTTAATGCAATTTGAAGATAACGTTCCACACAAGGGCTCCCGAAGCTAGAAATACGGCACAGCGTTTCAACCAAGGCACTAGTGGCGTCTGGAGAAAAGTAAATGCACGGCCCATTAGCACTCGAGCGAGAACTAAAGGACGTCTAGAGAAAAATAAATGCACGGCCACTAGCTCTTGGGTGAGTCACTAACGGCAGCTAGAGGAAAGTAAATGCACGGCACATTTGTGTTTCAACCGAGGCACTAGTGGCATCTAGAGAAAAGTAAATAAATGCACGGCCACTAGCTCTCGACTGAGTCACAAATGGCAGCTAGAGAAAAGTAAAGGTGTGAAAGCCCCTGCGCCTAATAACTGCCTTCACCCTCCCCATGCACTACACGTGTTGTATCCACATCACGACATTCCTAATAACTGCTAAGTCGCTAAGTCTTCTAGACAACCATAACTATTTAGCAGTTATTGCCTATCGCACGGCATGTGCGCACCGATGGCCAGTCGATACGTACGTCCGAGATCTATATGAGACTCGTGACTCGTGATACACAAGTGTCGGGCCAATGAATGCGACACAAACAAAGGTGGTCTCTTAACTCTAAGCCATATGCATAAAGTATAATAATTTGTAATTACATATGGTTTTGAAAGAACAAGAAATAAAACATGCATGATATTGAGCAAGAAATTAAACAGTAAAGGCAACGTGTCTTGCCTGATAGTACGCCTAGTGTGCTGCAACGATCAAGGTAGCACGAACTGCAACTTCGGTGCAACAACTATGCAAGGTGACCTTAGATATTGGCACGGACGGTTCCATTGGGTCCAGAAGGGTCAAATTCGTTAGGGTGGACATAAGGAAGTACATGATTGGCAATGGAATAGGAATTGTGAGACTAGCCACCAACAAGAGGATAGTCGAAGGTAAATAGATAATTAATGTATATATGATTTTTAGAAAGCTGTTTATAATATAAAAAATATATATTCTTGGTAGCTAAAAATTGTTTTTTAGAAAAGTACTTAAAAACCTTAAAAATTATTTTAGGTTAGAAACTAAGGTTACAAAAATAAAACTTATAGATAGAGAAACTATATTTTATTAGTATAGATATTTTTAGATAAATATTTTTATAGTATTTGAAAACTAGAATTTTAGTAGTCAAAATATAATTTAGGGAAATACTTTGGGCTATAAGTGTTTTCAAAGTACACTTTTTAGGGTTAAAACTATATTTAAAAATCGATTAAAATAGAATAATACATTATCATATTTAGAGTACCATAATAATATGATAGTATAACTTAGTAAATACCATTATACCTTTTCCCAAAATAATTAATAATATTATTGTAAATAGTTAAATTCATTTGTACCTTATATTTAGATATACTCACTACCATACCTATGTACTAACACCTACATACATACATGATACGCACATATCTCTCTTCCTGTATTTATATAATAATAATAATAATAATAATAATAATAATAATAATAACAAAAATAAATAAATAAAAAAATAAATAAATAAATTGCACTGTAAAGTGTTCTCCTATTTCGAGGAGAACAATGCATGTAGCTCTGTACAAAACACAGAAGAAAAAAAAATAATCAAAACACAAAAAATCTAAAACTAATCAAAAGGAGCTGTGGGTTCCTCACTCCTTTGGGAGAAACGAGAGGGAGACGGGAGTGAGAGGAATGGAGAGAGGGGGAGAGAGTGGAGAAGGGCTCGGTGGAGAGAGTGGAACGGCGGGAGAGATATTGTCGGCGCGCGGCGGTGGGGAAGAAGACTGGGGTTTCGTCGGGCTTCGACGCGGCGAAGCGGAGAGAAGGGGCGGTGGGCGGCTATGGCGCTGGGCGCTGGTCGTGGGGGCTCGGGGACGGCGGCTAGGGCGAAGCCCGAGGGTCGGCGGAGCAGGCGGAGCTGCGCGCGGCGACTTCGCGGCGAAGGGGAGGTGGTCGGAGCACTCGGCGGCGGAGAAGAACTCGGGTGTTCGGGCTTGGCGCGGAGGCGCTGGGGGACGGCGAGGCAGTGGCGGTCGGCGCTGGAGCTAGGCGGCAGAGGAATGGCGTGGAGAGGGTTCTGGTCGGGTTCACGGCGAGGGTTCCACTGGCGCGGGGAGACGCACGCGGCGGAGGCTCAGGCGGCCAGTGGGCGCGGCGGATCACTGTGGGAGTAGGCGGAGAAGGGCGGCGGTCCGGGCGGAGCTCACGGGAAGACTCGGCGGAGGCGGCCAGGTGAGTAGGGTTTGTGCGTGCTTTCGTTTTTCTTTGCTTGCTGTTGGTGATGTCGGTGGTCGCTGGTGATGCAGCCGGGGTGGCACCAGCGGCGGACGTGGTAGTGGTAGTGGTAAATTTTAGTGATGGTCGGAGGCGTTGGGTTTCTGGCAGTGGGTTGGCCGTGGCGGTTTGGTTCTGGTGTGAGTAGCAGTAGGGTTGGGTCGGGAAGAAGGATGTGGTGGTCGCGGAGTCTATGATGGCAGACAGGGGTATGTCGGAGAGGGACCATGGTGATGGCCAGGGTTGTGCTGTGGCAGGAACGGGGTCTGGTTGTGTCGGGACGGCCGGGCGAGGTGGCCGTGAGGGTGGTTTGGGACCGTGGTCGTGTTCGGCTAGCTATTAGAAGAGGATTAGGGTTTTAGGTGGCTGTCGTGTCCGGGGTGTCGGACACGGCAGGGGAATACTGGATTTGTGTCCAGGGTGGTTGGATGGGAGTTGATATTTGTATATGTAAAAAAAGAATAACCTATTGGATAGACACCCGGGGTCGGACCCGAGGCCGTCACGGCTGACACGGAAGAGATGGACACTGACACGAGGCACGTACACGTTGTGGAAATTTTGTAGAGGAATTTGTGGAGGATAAAAGTTTATGGAGGAGTACCTGCCTATTTATAGGATGTGGGAATTCCCATTAAGATAAGAACTAGGATTATTTAAAACCCAAGTAGATAATTTACCATTTAATTTAAAATCATTTAAATCCAAATCTAAATATAAATCTAATTGCAAATACAAATCAAATTTGAATCTAATTAAATTGTTGGTTTAAAATCAATGGGATAAATCAAATTTCAAATGTTTCACTATTTAAATAAATCCATAAATTCAAATCAAGATTTAAATCTTCACAATAATTTCAAAATATATTTTCCAAAAATATTAATAATAATAATTTCGAAAATTACATTAATATTTTTAAATATTTTTTTGAATTAATAATAATAAATCTCGAAAATTACATTTTTATTTAAAATAAACTAGCAAAATATTTAAGAAATATGCGTATTCACTAAGAATATTATTTATTCTAAATAAAAGGCTTTTCATAAATAAAATCATAAATTTAGGAAATTTTGATAGCTAAATTAAATATTACATATATTATTTTAAAACTATAAAAATAAGAAAAATATTTTTCCAAAATTATGTACGCTCGCACATATTCGCACTGGTCGAGCAATTACGAAAAATAAAATTTCGTACGCGACGTACAATACGACTACGCGACGTACAATACAAAATTTTAAATCAGTACCAAAATTAAATAAAAAAATAGTAGAAATTTAGGAGTTTTACAGCAACCGTCGTAAGGGCCAGCTCCATGCCCCTGTCCTGTCGAGCCTGCTGCCGGCCCATGAACTGCTGGAAATACGCGAACATCTGAGCTACGTCCATGTATCCTGGAGACGGCTGCTGGAAGGGATCCTATGGAATGACCGGGTCCTGCCTCCGAGTCGGTGGATGCATACCCCCTGCTGCGGCTGTCGAAGTCTCAATACGAGCAGAGGTGGCAGGAGCTGCAGTCCCCTGACCTCGTTGTACTGGCTGGGAGGTAGCAGTCCCCTCCATAGCATCCCCATGGATGGTACGCTGCGATCTAGTCTCTACCATCCTGAAGATAGACAAACAAGAGTATCAATGTCTGATAAAGAAGCGAAATAACAAAGGCGGACAGTTAAAAAAATTCAAAGGATCAGCTGACAATAAGGATTTAGATGGCAATAAAAGCGTTTTTTTTTTCCTAAAGTGATTGAGTACCTTAAAATTAATGTCCTATATCCTACTGCAGCTGTAGTGATACTCTATTTTGAATACCACTACATTTCTAGTCTAGACCTGCATGGGCCACCACTAAAAACGTGTCATGACCCGCACCCTAGAGTATGGGCACGAGACGTGGGTACGTCCAGCCTACGCCGCAGTGTCGGCGGTAGAACGTTGTCCGAGGTCAACATACATCTAGCAATATATCTCTAAATAGTTTATACTCCCCGAATGGGGGTGACATAGCAGTAATAAACTCAATCACAACTAAGTAAGAGATAGCACGATATGAAATAGAACTCAAGGAAACAAATAGATGATAAAGTAGTCTAAGATAATTCCAGCAAATATCCAGAAGTACATGGTCTCAGATACAGAATGAAAGAATATATACAACTCAGAACTCAGAATAAAGTCTAGCTAAAACATGACTCAAGACTACATAATGTAAGATAAGCGTAACTAATCTAGTCTAGGCAATGGGGGTGATCTCCTCAGCTAGAGCTGGGTCCTCCTGAGGGTCCAGCTCGCAGGTGTCATCTAAGGCTGCCCCGTAGAAAGTGTCCAGGCAGGCCTCCTCCTCGTCCTCTGTAATATTTCAACAGGTCCAGTCAGGACAGGAGCGAGCACAGTACATCTCAACAGTTCATAGCAGGTTAGAAAATATAATCATGCACTAAAGTAAGGTACAAGTACTGAAAGAAGTGCAGTATGTAAACAGAGAGAGAAAGCTGTAATAGAAATATCTACTATAAATAGAGAACTAACATGTGACTAGTGAGTCAGAGTACAACATGGACATGTAAATGGCATAGGATGATTCTGATAAGACACTACGGAATGATTCTGATAAGATACTACTGGTGTATTATTCACATGTCCACTTCTACTCCCCCGTACCCCCAATCAATACACAAGGATCCAACCAGGTTATGTTATGATTCCATGCAAGGCCCCCGAAGGGTGATACATGGATGTCCCATAAATAGGGATTCTAGGAAACCCAATGTATGGGATAAGGATTCAAGGAAGACTCTGTGATCATAAGAGTATATGTCACAAGTGATCAGTGAACCAATAAAGCATAGTGATACACCATGTAAGTGAAACGCACAGAACATGTAGTACCCGATGCTCCCTAAAGATAACATCTCAATAAGGGATCCATATAGTACCAATCCGTGTGACCAACGTGACAGTAACAAGTAAAGTAATTTAATGCAGGAAATAATTCTAAACAGGATATGAAATGATCAGAGAATGTACTCGCCGGGTACCTGAGTGTCCAATATAAAAATACTGTCCGAGGAGGGGTGTCTGGCTCCTAATCAGAACAGCACAAGTCGCAACAAGTCCAAAATGGTATAATGAAGTCCTACTATGTATTCTTCATGATTCTAGGTCAATCTAGGCCAAAGTCAACTCTTGGTCAACTCTGGTCAACCCTAGAAGTCAAACTAGGTCAACCAAGTCTAAATTAGGCCAAACTAGTCTACCTTAGCCTAATCAAGCCTAACTTAGTACATACACAATATATGCATATCACTACACTACACATTATATATACATCCTATATCACCCTAGGCTAAAGTATAACCCACATAACCTTAAGCTAAATCATAGAAATATATATACATACACTCATTACATTATACATACATATATTATATTCATATAGATAATGTATATACATACATTGGTATAAAAAGAGAGAGGGCCTGTGTGTTGTGGCACAGAAAAACAGTGAAGTGTGTGTCAAATATGCGTGTGCTGCTGGGTGTGGGAGAGGCAAGTGTACTGGTGTTAAGAGGGTGTTAGGTGTGTAGTTGAGTGTGTGTATCATGGAATTGTGAGAGGGCATGTTTCAATGGGAAATAAGTGTGTGTGTTAAAGGGTGGAGGAACAAATGTGTGTGAGTGAGTGCTAGAGACACACATGAGTGAGCTGTGTATAGGGAAAACAAAAGTGTGTGTGTGTATAGATAGGCAAGTGTGTGTGAGAGGAAAAGTGGACTGGTGTGTAGCTATGTGTGTGTGTGAAGCCTGGAAGGCAGTGGAAGCAGTTATATAGTGTAGAAATTAAGAGTTCAAGTCAATAGGAAAACACAAAATTCAGCTAACACATGGC
Organism: Iris pallida; assembly: GCA_029216955.1. Taxonomy (NCBI): domain Eukaryota; kingdom Viridiplantae; phylum Streptophyta; class Magnoliopsida; order Asparagales; family Iridaceae; genus Iris; species Iris pallida. Next base: position 2,489,081 of record JANAVB010044817.1, on the reverse strand, counting down.
AACCATCAATACACCTTATTAAAACTCAGTTTTCAGTCATGGAACTAATTCCCAGTTTTGAAGAACAAAGCACATCAAATGTAAAGTAACTCAGGTTATCAATATACTGGGAATGAAATCCCAAGGCACTGTTCCTGGAGACTGAACTCAGTCCCAGTTTTCAGTCCCTCAACAAAATCTCAGATTTTAATATCAAACTTAACCACAATCATGGTACTCAAGCTCAGTCTTTACACAACCCAAACCACATTACCTAATATTGAAACCTATTCTCAGATTTTAAACTATCAATCATTACCAAAACATAGTACTCAAGTTCAGTTCCTTCCTAGGTCATTCAATATTAGAATCAACCATAGCTCATAATAGAATTCAAAAGAACAGTCTAAAAATAGTTTGAAATTCCAGTTTTCATAGCCTAGGCTTAACTCAGTTTTCATGAGCCAAACTCATCAAGTAAACCCCAAATTCGATACACAAGTAGTTCAAGTATAGGAGAACAAGTCTAGGAACTATAACCCAACATTTGACAGCATTAGATGGGTAAAAATTGATGGCAAGGTTCATATTTGAAAACTGAACATCTGACAGAAATAAAAGTATCAGCATATCATATTCTAACATATATCAGTTAACATTTTTGAATCTAAACAGTGACAGTTCTCAATTCGAATAAACCCAAATTTCAGCATACAGTTATAAAATATATAGGAGAATATATTAGGGCTCTAACATCATGTAATTAACAGTAATAAATAGGCTAAACTCCCTGAAAAACATCATATTGAAACTGGAAATGTCGACAGTACACATGTATCAGGAAATAGGGAATTCGAGAATTTTACATTAAAATCAATTTAAAATGTTAAACTAAAGGTTGGTAAACCTCAACACACTTGTGCACGTGTCATACAAGTCACCTCGTGTCCACCATGGCCGGATACGACGTGTCCACACACGAGAACCCAACCGACAGTACACTGGACTCAACCAGTCCTGTATAGTCGAGCCAAGCAACTCGAGAGAACTCTCTCGATACAAAATGAAATCCGATGAAACTTGGGGAATGTCTTAGCAAATATTGTCCCTAGGTCTCCATTGAATTTCGTGTCCAAAGACCCCGTGTCGTGTCCTGTGGAACCCCCGAGTAGCAGGGGAACGTGTGGGCTGTGGTGATTGCCTTGTGCAAGCCACAAATCTGACACAAGCAGACATTAATATCACCCCAGTCCAAAAGAAAAATATAAGCGACAGCAAAATAGTAATTTCCATTCAAATTGATTGCACAAATGAAATCGAAATGCCCTTTGAGGCATTTCGACAAACACCTTAAGATAGACTCTGATACGTGTCCAAACGGACACGAAACTTACAAAACCCGACACGAAACCAATGCAGACACTTATGGGACTCCTAGGGCTTCCTAAATATGAAAAGAAATCAAAATTTCATGGAGAAATGGAGGGGTTACCTATAGTTGAACTTTCAAGAAAAACCCCTTTTTCAATAGCTCTTCTCTTGATGTCCCAATCCACTCAAATCACATCAAACTGAAATGGAACTTTAATGACAGCAAGAATAGGTATATTAGAACCTAATGGAAGAGATTTAAATGAAAAATGAAGAGGAATGGAATTCTAGGGATTAATTGAAATAGGAAACAAACCTTTCCTTAAACTTTGAGCTTTCCTAAGGAAGAGGCAACCCTAAAATTTAGGAGGGTATTTATAGGGTGGTGATCCCAATAATGATATGGTGGCCGGCCAACAATGCCTAGGGATTAGGGTTTGGTAATTGTCTTGGGCTTTGGGCCAACCTACAAGGCTATGGTTTGATTTGATTTATCAAAGGCTCTAAATCAAAAGCCATGACTTATGACTTTCTAATTCCTATTGCTAATTAGAGTCTAATGACCAAACCAAGGATTAGGCTAGGTTAGACTAGAGTCATATAACCTAAGCAAGTCCATACTAACTAGGGTTAGCTTCTAGGTTGGTCTACAAGGGTCAAGACTAGTCAAAGTCAACCTAGTCCAAACAATTCCAAAATAATACCTAAAAATTCCCATAAATACAAATAAATTCTAATAAATTTAAATTACCCAAAAAATGAAAAAAATACCCTCACACTAGAAATGTGGTAGTGACATTCCTGTATGCCAAGTTTGGTCCGATTCTGAGAAGGTCGACCGGAACGCTATTTTGGTGGGCCCGTGATCCGATCCAACGGACGAAATTATGCACGGCCCACCGGAATCAAACTTTGAACATATGCTTGGATTCATCTCATCAAACCGAACCTATAGACTTATAGTTTGACGACTTTAGAGACCAATGGTACTGGCACACTTTTTGGTGCAAAACGGATCCAACGGTGGACATCGTTTTCACCCGAAATTACGATTTTGTCCCTGTGTCCAGAATTGGAGTTTTGGGCAGGCATTTCTTAGACATATATTTTATACCAAACACATTCGTGATATTTGTTGCAGCGTCCGGAGTCACTTGTGGGATCTGACTTTTCATAGCGACCGATTCTGATCACTAGACTTACTATTTCTTCGTATCACCCTCAGACAAGATACCTTGCCATCTACTGTCTACGTACTTTAGCTCATATATTGCATGCATTTATTTCTTATTTAATTACTGCAAGTTAAACTGTGCTAAATAGTCTTATCTTTATACAATTCTTCTGCTTATTTATATTTCGTGTTGCTTGCACTATTTCTATACCCATTAAACCTAGATTAGAGAGACTACCTACATTTATTGGCCTTGACACATATTTTCCATGAGTCACGATTTGCATATAGGTCCCATACTTGCGTGGTCGGCTGGCCACCGATACGTAAGGACGTTCGTTAGGCTATAACTACTATTAGGATTGCATGATAAAAGATTAGTAGTTATTAGAGTTAGAGCATTGGGCGGAGAGAATACAAGTGGGCGTTGATCTCCTCCCTATCTATCGTAGACTCGTTCGACACTGAGAAACGATAGGTAGACTACATACTATAGACTCGCTCGACACTGAGAAATGGTATATAGTGTTTAGACTCGCTACTGAGTATTGTATTGTATTGATTTATCTTGACTTGACTTGGAGGTTATGCAACCATGCACTATTCCTGATTTTTTTACACTTCGAGTGGTTAGGTAACCCTTATCCGTTAAATATAGGTACCTTTGGTTTGGGTACTTATATCTGATTGCGGCTTGGAACAGTAGCTTCTCGCGGACTAGTTTACCACATATTGTCCTTGTTTGGTTGTAGGTGTGGTTCACTGCTTCGATGAGAAGGTACTGAACCTTGTTGTAGTCCAGATACCATATTGGATTCATAGCATGGAAAGATACTTCATCGTGGATTAGGGTACCATCTTCTGTCCTTGTGTGGTTGGGGGATGGTACGCTAATTCAAGGATGTAGTATTGGACCATGTTATAGTCCGATTTGACTTATTATTGAGCAGTTTATATTCAGTTTTGTGGCATGATATTATGTATCTTGTTACGGCCCTCTGAGAACCTGGTGATCTCTCCAGGTGTGTGCTCTTGACTTCTCGTAGGTATTCTAGCAAAGGTCGTGATCTTCTCTACTCCTTCAAAGATGACGTGTCTTCGATCGTTCCTTGCTACTCTCGACAATTCATTTCATTTGCCATGTATTACTTTTCTTTCAATTAGTTGGTAGTGAATTTGTCTCCGCCCAACTACATGTAAAATGATAATTTTTTTATTTGATTCTATAAAAGCTTTATCTTTATTTTATGGATGAGATTAGATTAGCCTTAGTTTTACTGCATTTACAGCTTACGTATATTTATTATACGGCTGGCATGTCTACGTTTCTAGTCCTACATATTTTGGGACTGGAGCGTTACATATTTTTGTGGTGGCCCATGTAGGTCTACGATAAATTATTTGGTTACTTTACAGTACCAAGCAAGCCTACATATAGGATTAGAGTTTAGGATCTCATCCATATACTTGACCTTCTTCCTCGATCCCATTTTTGAACTCTCGTTTGAATCCTTTGCTTTGCAATTTGTTCTATTCCTTATATCGTAATTCTTATCCCTTCCTTCGTGCTTGATAAATGTTAGGAAGTGACTCATACAGGTAGACACGTTTTATTGTACCATCATACTATTAGTTTAACTCTTATAATTTAGGTTGAATGCCTCATGACCTAACACTCCTTTTAACCTTAGCCAAGGCCTTAGACAAGATGACAATAGGACGACTGTATAAGCACAAACATCGGATGAGTTTTAGATTATATTGAAAGAAAAAAACTTGAACTATTCATACTTTCTACAATTCTCACGTACTCATAATTTTAACTATCTTAACTAATGCTGCTATTATAGCCTAATTTTACAAGATCATCCTTTTATTGAGCTTGTTCAAGACATATGTTAATTGGGCATGTCCACTAACATATTGTCTAATCAGAACCGGTGCAAGATAGTCTAATCAACCTAGTGCACTTGGTTCGCTCTTCGTATGATTACTCTATGTAACACCCAGTTTTCCAAATGAGGGTAATTTTGAAATTTTGTAATTTTAATCTTTTAATAATAATATTTTAAATCATGATATAATTTTTGGTAATTTTTAAATCATTTTAAAACTATTTTAAATTATGACTTATAATTTTGGTGTTTTGATAGTGTAACACTAGAGACAGCCTAACCTAGAGCCTAGCCATGTGATTAGGGTGTTTCATTTATCATTTCCAGTTCGAGGGTACTTTTGTCTTTTTGAATTTAATTGAATTTAATATATATTATTTGGAATTTAATGTATTATTAAGAATGGTGTGATTTTAATATTATTTAATTGATTGTCATGTTTTGTGATTAGCCTAACTTGGTTTGGACCTAACCTAGATTAGTCATAGCTAGTCTTAGCTAACCATGGTTAGTGATAGTTAGTATTAATTATATTTGTTAGAATTTTCTGTGATTTATAGTATATTTGTTTTGGTGCTATAGTTGACTTTGACTAGTGTTGACTAGGAGACTAACCTATGTCATAACTACTTGGTTAGGTTAAGTAACCTTAGTTTGACCTCAGTTAGTGATGATTAACTCAATAGAACTTATTTGGAGAGATTAGGAATTGATTAGGCTAGAATGGCTTGTGACTTCATAAGTCATGACTAATGACTTAAGCCTTAAAGCCCATAGGCCCACACCATGTAGCCAAACCCTAACCCTAATCAGCCTATGGTTGGTCACATTGATCCCCCCCTTTATTTAATACTCCTTAAAGTTAGGGCTAGCCTCCATTAGGAATTTTGGCAAGTTTTAGAAAGAGGTAAGTCTCCATCTTCATTAAATCATAGAAAATCCATTTCAACTCCTTTTTCCCCCAAACCAATTGCAATAGGTCCTAATTTTATTTCTCTTACTGTTGGTATCAAGAAATCTCAGCTTGGGAGCAAATTGGAGGAGTTGGCTATCAAGAGGAACACCTCTTTGTGGAGCTTTTTGAGGATTTTGATACATATAGGTAACTTTTATTCCATACCATGAAATTCTGATTTTATTGCATATCTAGGGAGACCTAGGCCTAACCTAACTGTAGGAATAGGAAACCCTAGTTTTTGTGTCCATTTCGTGTACCGTTTGGACACGTATCAGCCCTAGTATTCAAGTGTTTGACGAAATGCCCCAATGGGCATTTCGAGTGATTTTTAGGAATCCATTTGAATAGGAAATTAGGTTTATGTGTCGCTTACGTGTTTTTTGTATCTTTGTGTGATTTTCCTGTCGTGTTGAGTCAGCACAGACACGTGTACACGCTGTTGCGCGCGTGCGTGCACAGGCAGTTTGTATACCCTGCATCACGGGGGACACAACTTACTGGACACGACTCCTCGACACGTGAAAATTGACATGTGACACGGGGCTGACACTGACACGAGGCTCCCTAAGTTTTAGAGCCTCACGTGTCGTGTCGGACACGCATGAGACAGTACATCGGTTTTGTACTGAACCGAGTGCTGTCAATTTCGTGCACTGATACGCGTGTCCTATCTCATGCACACGTGTCGTGGACACGTAACAGTGTGTCCTAGTCCTAGCCCTAAACCTAGTCGACACTTGGACACGACCACGAGGTCTGTGTCGTGTCGTGTCGAGTGCACGAACACTGTGAACACGTGCACGATGATTGTTCACTACACTGTGTCCAGGTTTTGTTTGGAGTTTTTAAATGGATTGGACACGTTTGTGTCTACTTGGGCGGACACAAACTCATCACATGACACGTGCACAATGTATATTTACATTACCAACCTGTGTTGTGGCATTTTAGCTCGATTTTGTGAATGATTTCTCAGTTTCCTATTTTTCTGAAACCTTAATAACAGTCTTCATTGCACTATTTGTTCCAGATTTCCTATTTCGAATTTGACAGTCATTTTAACCTATCTAACACTGTTAATTAGTGTGGTTTTAAACCCTAATTGGTTCACCTATATGTTATCTAAGTGTATGATGAAATTGGGTTAAATTGGTTGTGGTTTGGGATAGAAAACTGGGATGTTTGGTTGAGGACTGTTTTAGACTGGAAGTTTAGTTTGAATTGTTAAATGTTCTTTTCAATTTATAACCTGAGTATGGGACTGAACTGTTAGTGATTCAATATATATTAAAATCTGAGAATGGAAGTATGGGCTGAAAACTGAGACTTGTGTATTGATTGGGACTGTTAACTTGGTATTGTTGAACTGATAAATGATTTCCTATGTATAAATCTGAGAATGCAAGTATAGACTGAAAACTGGTTATTACATTGTTTTTGTGTGATGTTGGTTCATTCCTTCATGATGCAAAATGTTAAACTGAGATATGGGTTTCCTCATTGTTTAGCCTATGTTCACTATTTTCCTCACTAATTTACATACTTTTCACACACACATGAACACTCACATTCTCACTAACACTCACACACTTTCCCTCATGTCACAGTAGCCTACACACACACACAAGTTACCACACACTCATGTCTCATGACACACACACTAGTATATATATATGACACCCTCACACCCTTCACTCATACACTACACCACTCACTCTCATGTTTTCACACACACACATACACATATGTTTCCTATTCCCTATGTATGAGTACCCATGTATATGTATATATATGTTAGATATAAATATGTTGGGTGATATAAACATATAGTTAACCTATATGTTATGTATTCCTATATTTGATTATATTAATATAGTAATATGTGTATTACTTTAGATATAGGTATAATCTTGTGTAGATGTGTTATAGGTGGTTTGGGCATGGTATTGCCTATTAGCCTATGGCCTAGTCTCTTAGCCTATAGAAGTGTCTGTGTGTCAGTGTAGAGTCTAGATTAGACTTGTTTAGTCTTGTTAGACTTAGAATAGCCTTGTTAGCCTAGTATAGACTAGTTTGACTTAAGTTTGACTTGGTTGACCTAGTTTGACTTCTAGGGTTGACCAGAGTTGACCAAGAGTTGACTTTGGTCTAGATTGACCTAGATTCATGTAGAATGCATCGTAGTGCATCTTATTACTATTCTGGACTTGTTGTGACTTGTGCTGTTCTAATAGGAGCCAGACACCACTCCTCGGACAGTACTTTCGTCTTGGACATTCAATTAGCAGGCGAGTACATTCTCTGATCTTTTTATACTTATCTGGACTATATTCTTGCTCTAGATTACTTTACATGATGCTGACACGTATTTTCACGGATTAGTACTATATGAATCCTTTCCTGAGATGTTATCCCTCTACGGGTGTATCAGATATTTCATGTTCATGTACTTTATCATGTGCATCAGGTACTCCTTGTACTCGTACAAGTTCATGTATTAACATGTTCTCATGTGCTTTCATGTGCTTTATCATGTGCCTCATGTACTACTGATTACATGAGTTCACATATCTTTAGCTGTATTCATGTGCAAATAACGTAACTTGAATGGATCCTTGTGTATTGATTGGGGCGGGGTGAGTAGAATTGGTTATGTGATCATTATCCCCAGTAGCTGTATTCATGTGCCTCTTAGTTGTATTCATGTGTCCCTAAGCCGTTTACATAACCATATTGTACTCTAAATCACGTAGCCACTTACAGTCTTTACTATCATGTATTTACTTTCAGTTACAAAATATCTCCCGTTTTTCTGTACTTCTTTTCAGCATTTCCTGTATTTTACTCTATTGCATGCTTTATACTCCTAACCTGCTATGAACTGTTTTGAGAGATATGTGCCCGTTCCCGTCCTGACTGGACCTGTTGAAAATTTTACAGTGAATGATGAGGCTCTGGTGTCTACCCCTCTTGGTGCAGCATTAGACATCACTAGTGACTTGGACCTACTAGCAGTTGATGATACTTCCCTAGATTAGGATGTCTTTATCTTTCTGGATTCTGTATTGAGTTTCTGAGATGTTATTTGGATATGTACTTATTTAGATACTTAGAACTCTGGGTTGTATCTCTGTGTTTTCATTTTTGGATATTTATCTATCATTTCTTTCATGTTCTACCTTAGATGTGATTGAGATATATTCTGCTATGTCACCCCCATTCGGGGAGTGTAACTGTTTATTACCATTATCTGTTAGCTGTTTTGACCTAGGACAGCGTTCTACCATCGACACTGCGGCGTAGGATGGACGTACCCACGTCTCATGCCCTTACTCTAGGGTGCAGGTCGTGACACGTTTTTAGTGGTGGCCCATGCAGGTCGAGTTTATGTAGTGGTATTCGAACTAGAGTATCACTACAGCCTGCAGTAGGATTAGGATTTTTTTTTAGGGTACTCAATCACAATTAGGATTCCTTGAAAGATTCCTGGGACGACCCTTGAGAATCTTATTTAAACTTCAATTTGAAATCCTTTCCCTTGTTTTGTTCACTCTCACTCCTTGATTATTGAATTTGATTTTGATAGATCGTTGTTGATTTTGATTTTCCTATCGAGATGAATTTTATAGCCTGAGTTACGATATTTTCTGATAACATATATTGACGGGAATAACAGGGATGGTAAAACGTCTACATGATTATGGAACATGTAGTTTATCGCAGCCATATTAGCTGACGTGGCAGAAACATAGAGACCTGACTTCAGATGTACGTATCTTGGTTATGAGATTTAGAATTTCTCGTAGCTATACTAGTCGGCATAGCGAGATTTTAAGACGACATGATTGTAGAGGTGCATACCCTAGTTATGGAATCTATCGTTTATCGCAGCCTTGCTTACTGGCATGACGAGGACTCTGAGTAACATGATTTTGGACAGACGCATATGATTATCAGATTGTATCTTGAGAAGGTTTTTAAACATATCATCTCTATCGTACCATTCTGTTGTATAAATTGTACCCCATCATCAAATAACTTAGGAGTAGGATATGAGTAGGAGTAGCCTAGCTGTTATTATAAATCTAGTGTAACTTCTTGCTATAATTTTTTTTTACAATGAATCGATGATTTTGCTAGACCTTAACTTGGATTTGATATTATAGCTCTGGTTTCAAAATGGTTCCTTCTTTTAAACAGATAAGCAGAATAGATTTAATCATTATTTCCTTCTTGCCATTATTTCTTGTATTATCTTAAATATATATATACATATAGTGGACACAGATACTTGCCTGACACGTATGCATACTACACTTGTTTACCAACCTATCTAAATGCATGTTAATATGATTGATGTTAAGTTCTCAAAATCCTAGTATTCTAATATAGTGCAGTATCATTGACTAGTTCTCTGTTTCTCCATATTAAATTCAAAATTTAAATTTAAATTTCATGTTATTAGTTTTGCTTACATCACTACACATGTATGTTATATACAGGGTTTCATTTCTTAAAAAATTGGTTGAGTTTTGTGTTGAATTGTCAAATCTGAGACTGTGTACATAGTAAACCCTTAACCTTGGATTCTAAGTGTTTAGTTCAAATTGCAGTTTTAAATTGTAATGTTTTGAGCCGTATACATGGTTGTGTGCATGTACGTAATGTTAGGTTCATACTCTTACATGTTAGGTTGTGGTTGTGGTAAACATTGAGTTGGTTTTGATGTTCGAATTTCTCCAACATTTGAAAACTGAATATATGTTAACATTTTTACATTGCCTTCAAATGTGTAGTTCAATTTCAGATCTAATATGTAATGTTGAGCTAAACTGAAAGATCGAACCCTTTATTTCAAGTTTTAACCCATGTACACTTGACACTCTACACTAATGTTCACAACTGCCATGTAAACCTAACCCTTCATCTCTATGTTATGTTCATGTAGCTATATAGATACTTATATATACGGTTAGCCATACATGTTATGAGTAAATAGCTTGTGCCTTGTAGATTGCTTAACCAATATGCCATGAATAGTGTAACTTGATAGCTATAGTTGAGACCCAAATCCTCCTATACACTTTTATGTATATGTCACACAAACCACATGACCCTTACAAAATGCTAGCTTTTCCCTCTCTAACACTCTCTCCTTCTATATATATTATATTGTGATTGGATTCAATGCTATTGACTTTCGTTCCTTAAACTTGTGGTTCTGGTTTTCTTAAAATAATACCTCTTTATAGATGATTAGTAGTTAACTTATTTTGTTTTTGATAATTACCGATTTTCAGATAGGATGGCAGACTGCTGTACAGCCTTAATGATTGTTGTATTTTTATCCTTTCCAGTATGGCACCCATGACCCGAGCCTGTCGCCTGAGAGCAGCTGCAGCTACTGATAGTGTGCTTCCACCTCCTATTTCTCAGGAGGTAGTGACCCCTCTGGATGACCCAAGGGTAGTGGCATCTCCCGCCATCAAGGAGGTGTTAGCATCCTCACCAGAGAGTTTCTCTCCACCACCTGTTACTCAGGAGAGAGTGGCAGTCTCATCTGAGACCAAGTATCCTTCCCCGTCTCCTCCTCTGCCTCCAGGAGCGGTACCCCATACCATACCTTCGGCATGTTTGTTTTCTGACGGAGCTCAGATATCCAGACTTCTTCGGGATGTGTTGGAGACACAGAGAGTTCAGGCTGAGATCTTGAAGAAGCAGGGCCGCGGGATCCAACTGCTGTGGGATTTGGTACATTTAGGGGGAGAGCCTAGTTCTAAGAGGACGAGGAGCAGTGTATACCCAGAGCCCCATGAGCACCCAGACTATCAACCTAGACCAGCCTACCCAGTCCACACTCCTGTACAACAGGGGCCAGCTGAGAGAGTGCCTACCTGCACCTTCTGTAATAAGCCTGGACATGTATGGGGTTATTGTACGAAGAGAAGAGGGATGTGCCTGTTATGTGGGTCAGCTGTACACAGGCTGCGAGACTGTCCTACTGCACTTATCCCAGCCAAGAATCCGCCTTCGGGAAGGAGTTCCAGCCACCAGACCTAGTTGGAGGTGAGTCTTTGACCTATATCTTAGCCAGTCTTTGAAAATTGATGCACCCTACCAGATTGTTGTATGTTTTGATACCTTATGATTGCTCTTGATCTAATATGACTAGAATGGCAAGATGAGACCTCAGACTAATACCACTTACCAAATCCTATATGTTATCCTTCCAATTGCATGATTTAAATAAGTTCTCTTTTGACCTTGATTGTTTGGGTTTAACCTAGAAGGGGTACGATCATCCTAATTTCGAGGACGAAATTTTTCTAAGGTGGGTAGGATTGTAACACCCAAATTTTCAAATGAGGGTAATTTTAAAATTTTGTAATTTTAATCTTTTAATAATGATATTTTTAATCATGATATAATTTTTGGTAATTTTTAAATCATTTTAAAACTATTTTAAATTATGACTTATGATTTTGGTGTTTTGATAGTGTAACACTAGAGACAGCCTAACCTAGAGCCTAGCCATGTGATTAGGGTGTTTCATTTATCATTTCCAGTTCGAGGGTACTTTTGTCATTTTGAATTTAATATATATTATTTGGAATTTAATGTATTATTAAGAATGGTGTGATTTTAATATTATTTAATTGATTGCCATGTTTTGTGATTAGCCTAACTTGGTTTGGACCTAACCTAGATTAGTCATAGCTAGTCTTAGCTAACCATGGTTAGTGATAGTTAGTATTAATTATATTTATTAGAATTTTCAGTGATTTTTAGTATATTTGTTTTGGTGCTATAGTTGACTTTGACTAGTGTTGACTAGGAGACTAACCTAGAGACTAACCTAGGTCATGACTACTTGGTTAGGTTAAGTAACCTTAGTTTGACCTCAGTTAGTGATGATTAACTCATTAGAACTTATTTGGAGAGATTAGGAATTGATTAGGCTAGAATGGCTTGTGACTTCATAAGTCATGACTAATGACTTAAGCCTTAAAGCCCATAGGCCCACACCATGTAGCCAAACCCTAAACCTAATCAGCCCATGGCTGGTCACATTGATCCCCCCCCCTCTATTTAATACTCCTCAAAGTAAGGGCTAGCCTCCATTAGGAATTTTCGTAAGTTTTAGAAAGAGGTAAGCCTCCATCTTCATTAAATCATAGAAAATCCATTTCAACTCTTTTTTCCCCCAAACCAGTTGCAATAGGTCCTAATTTTATTCATCTTGCTGTTGGTATCAAGAAATCTTAGCTTGGGAGCAAATTGGAGGAGTTGCCTATCAAGAGGAACACCTCTTTGTAGAGCTTTTTGAGAATTTTGATACATATAGGTAACTTTCATTCCACACCATGAAATTCTGATTTTATTGCATATCTAGGGAGACCTAGGCCTAACCTAACTGTAGGAATAGGAAACCCTATTTTCGTGTCCATTTCGTGTCCCGTTTGGACACATATCAGCCCTAGTATTCAAGTGTTTGACGAAATGCCCCAATGGACATTTCGAGTAGTTTTTAAGAATCCATTTGAATAGGAAATTAGGTTTATGTGTCGCTTACATGTTTCTTATGTCTTTATGTGATTTTCGTGTCGTGTCGAGTCAGCACAGACACGTGTACATGCTGTTGCGCGCACGTGCACAAGCAGTTTGCATGCCCTGCATCACGGGGGACACAACTCACTGGACACGACTCCTCGACACGTAAAAATTGACATGTGACATGGGGCTGACACTGACACGGGGCTCTCCAAGTTTCAGAGCCTCACGTGTCGTATCGGATACGCACGAGACAGTGCATCGATTTTGCACTGAACCGAGTGCTGTCAATTTTGTGCACTGATACACGTGTCCTATCTCACGCACACGTGTCATGGACACGTATCAGTGTGTCCTAGTCCTTGCCCTAGACCTAGTCGACACTTGGACACGACCACGAGGTTTATATCGTGTCGTGTCGAGTGCATGAACACTGTGAACACGTGCACGATGATTGTTCACTGCACTGTGTCCAGGTTTTGTTTAGGGTTTTTAAATGGATTGGACACGTTTGTGTCCACTTGGATGGACACAAACTCATCACATGACACGTGCACAATGTATATTTACATTACCAACCTGTGTTGTGGTATTTTAGCTCGATTTTGTGATTGATTTCTCAGTTTCCCATTTTTCTGAAACCTTAATAACAGTCTTCATTTCACTGTTTGTTCCAGATTTCCTATTTTAATTTTGACAGTCATTTTAACCTATCTAACACTGTTAATTAGTGTGGTTTTAAACCCTAATTGGTTCACCTATATGTTATCTAAGTGTATGATGAAATTGGATTAAATTGGTTGTGGTTTGGGACAGAAAACTGGGATGTTTGGTTGAGGACTGTTTTAGACTAGAAGTTTAGTTTGAACTGTTAAATATTCTTTTCAATTTATAACCTGAGTATGGGACTGAACTGTTAGTGATTCAATATATATTAAAATCTGAGAATGGAAGTATGGGTTGAAAACTGAGACTTGTGTATTGATTGGGACTGTTAACTTGGTATTGTTGAACTGATAAATGATTTCCTATGTATAAATCTGAGAATGCAAGTACAGACTAAAAACTGGTTATTACATTATTTTTGTGTGATGTTGGTCCATTCTTTCATGATGCAAACTGTTAAACTGAGATATGGGTTTCCTCACTGTTTAGCCTATGTTCACTGTTTTCCTCACTAATTTACACACTTTTCACACACACATGAACACTCACATTCTTACTAACACTCACAAACTTTCCCTCATGTCACAGTAGCCTACACACACACACACAAGTTACCACACACTCATGTCTCATGACACACACACACTAGTATATATATATGACACCCTCACACCCTTCACTCATACACTACACCACTCACTCTCATGTTTTCACACACACATACACATATGTTTCCTATTCCCTATGTATGAGTACCCATGTATATGTATATATATATATGTTAGATATAAATATGTTGGGTCATATAAACATATAGTTAGCCTATATGTTATGTATTCCTATATTTGATTATATTAATATAGTAATATGTGTATTACTTTAGATATAGGTATAATCTTGTGTAGATGTGTTATAGGTGGTTTGGGCATGGTATTGCCTATTAGCCTATGGCCTAGTCTCTTAGCCAATAGAAGTGTCTGTGTGTCAGTGTAGAGTCTAGATTAGACTTGTTTAGTCTTGTTAGAATTAGAATAGCCTTGTTAGCCTAGTATAGACTAGTTTAACTTAAGTTTGACTTGGTTGACCTAGTTTGACTTCTAGGGTTGACCAGAGTTGACCAAGAGTTGACTTTGGTCTAGATTGACCTAGATTCATGTAGAATGCATCGTAGTGCATCTTATTACTATTCTGGACTTGTTGTGACTTGTGCTGTTCTAATAGGAGCCAGACACCACTCCTCGGACAGTACTTTCGTCTTGGACATTCAGTTAGCAGGCGAGTACATTTTATGATCTTTTCAAACTTATCTGGACTATATTCTTGCTCTAGATTACTTTACATGATGCTGACACATATTTTCACAGATTAGTACTATATGGATCCTTTCCTGAGATGTTATCCCTTTACGGGTGCATCGGGTATTTCATGTTCATGTACTTTATCATGTGCATCAGGTACTCATTGTACTCGTACTAGTTCATGTATTCACATGTTCTCATGTGCTTTCATGTGCTTTATCATGTGCCTCATGTACTACTCATTACATGAGTTCACATATCTTTAGCTGTATTCATGTGCCAATAACGTAACTTGAATGGATCCTTGTATATTGATTGGGGCGAGGTGAGTAGAATTGGTTATGTGATCATTATCCCCAGTAGCTGTATTCATGTGCATCTTAGTTGTATTCATGTGTCCCTAAGCCGTTAACATAACCATATTGTACTCTAAATCACGTAGCCACTTACAGTCTT
Source organism: Iris pallida (assembly GCA_029216955.1). Classification (NCBI taxonomy): domain Eukaryota; kingdom Viridiplantae; phylum Streptophyta; class Magnoliopsida; order Asparagales; family Iridaceae; genus Iris; species Iris pallida. The sequence continues at coordinate 2,473,733 of JANAVB010044817.1, read as the reverse complement.
TACAATCATGTATTTACTTTCAGTTGCAAAATATCTCCTGTTTTCTTGTACACTTTTTCAGTATTTCCTGTATTTTACTCTATTGCATGCTTTATACTCCTAACCTGCTATGAACTGTTTTGAGAGATATGTGTTCGTTTCCGTCCTGACTGGACCTGTTGAAAATTTTACAGTGAATGATGAGGCTCTGGTGTCTACCCCTCTTGGTGCAGCATTAGACATCACTAGTGACTTGGACCTACTAGCAGTTGATGATACTTCCCTAGATTAGGATGTCTTTATCTTTCTGGATTCTGTATTGAGTTTCTGAGATATTATTTGGATATATACTTATTTAGACACTTAGAACTCTGGGTTGTATCTCTGTGTTTTCATTTCTGGATATTTATCTATCTTTCCTTTCATGTTCTACCTTAGATGTGATTGAGATATATTCTGCTATGTCACCCCCATTCGGGGAGTATAACTGTTTATTACCTTTATCTGTTAGATGTTGTGACCTAGGACAGCGTTCTACTGCAGACACTGCGGCGTAGGCTAGACGTACCCACGTCTCGTGCCCTTACTTTAGGGTGCGGGTCGTGACACTCTAAGTGGATTGAGATATAGTTAAACTCGTCCTTTAGGTTCTCATCCGCAACGGCCTTGACAACTTCCTTTTCGAACTATTCAATCGTCCTTGAAAGCCATATTTGTAATTCAATTTCATCTCTCTTGAACTCTTATTGTTTTTCGTCACCTATTTTGAAAAACAAACGCTCGTAGACACGAAGTGTTCTCCTATGGCCATGAAGGCTATATGTACACAAATCATTACCATCTATTCAAAATCGAAGAACTATCCTCAAACTTGATTCATATCTATAATATCACATTATCTATTACGTCGTCTAGTATTCTCTTATAATCAAGAGTCGAGGTAGAACAACACAACTTTGAATTTATTTTTCTAACATCATTAAACCTAAATTATTGTCTTAGTTCTGTAGAGTATAGATTGTAAGCCCTATAAGTTTTAGGAGTTAGGATTATTACCGATTGATTAGGGTAAGTTGGTTTCTATTAGGATGATAAATTAGTACCGCGTGAGCACCCACTTTCTATCTAGATCATTTGGTGTCCACGACCGTGACATTACTATACGGAGCACGAGACCAGTTGTTACCTTCCAACAAATCCCATATACAAGATGTAGAGGAGTCCACCTTCATTTAGGCATATCATTTCCCACTTAAACATGTCCCTTTGTACTCTATTTTCATGATACGACTTTCAGGTCAAAAAGGCTAGCTATAACCCTTATCGTAATACCGATGTACTTTCTAACTTCAATTGAAGATCCAACCTCGACTCAAATCTTTCGATCCAATATATGGTTGTGATCTACTCGAAGCCTACTACGCCCATGCCACTAGTGTGCCACTCAATAGAGTCCCATGTGCTACTTAAACACAAAAGTCACAGAAGACACACTTTTGAGCTTAAGGAACCTAGATAACCAACCCGACTGACAATTAGCTCAACCACTCGAGTTGAAACTTATTCTAGGCTACCCTCACCTAGTAAGAATGGTTCTTATTGATTTTAGGTATCATGTCCAGCTAATATAGATTAAAATCCAAATCAAAGATTGGTTCCAACAGGAACTAATAAATCATTGGTTTATAACGTTTATTTCTATCCATATCACTTGATACCTCTACCGTGACTTTGATATTTGGAGCACAACACTAGTCATTTCCTTCCAACAAATTTGACTATCATGGACTGGACGAGCCACTCTACACACATGACATACATGTCCCACACAAACACACCATCCTGTGCTCTATTTTAATTACACAACATGTACGACACATTCCCCCCATAGAACAAAACCACATATGCCAATTTCGTCGCATTTGAATTTTACCAAGTAATTTTGACCCATTCTCTCAAAACGATTGGATACCCATGACCCCTATAAGACTAAGAATACCCTATCTTGTAGAATATATTGTCAGTTTGGATTCCTTCTATAACTACCAACTCCATTTTTCAGCAACCGATTTATGATTTTGTGTACTTACTCTCCCTTTATGTTCAGCCTCATTATATTATATTTTTGTTATATTAAGTTTTACTTTAATTTCGAGGACGAAATTTGTATATGTTGGGTAGGATGTAAACCCCCAAACTTTTGAGGATATTTTGTGATTTTTTATCTCTTAAATAAATTGTTTTGAAATTTTTTATGTTATTTAATTATAAATATAGTCATAGTCAAGCTTAAAATTGGTTATGCACACTAACTAGACAATATAGCATGGCCACTGCAGCCAAGTGCCTACTAGCATGTTAGCTATGGGTGCCAATAGATTTATTTTATTAGAATATTTATTTGTTTAAATTTAGTAAATCATATTATGGCTATCCTTTTCCACCCTTTATTATTATTTATTATCTTCGGGATTTTAAAATTTTATCTTGGTCTATAAAAACAATATTGGTAGTAATATGTACACACACACCAATTCCTAATACCTACTAATTGGTTGCTAAAATTATTATATTTTTATTATTATTTTAGTTGCTAATATTATTATTGTTATGATTGCTATTATTATTATTATTATTATTATTATTATTATTATTATTAATGTTGATTTTAACTTATTAATAGATGATTTTAATTAATGTAAGTACAAATATAAGTCTAAAGTACCCTAATTAAGATGTACTACAAGGACATATTCCCAGTATTTTAGAAATATTTATTAATTATTTTTACGGCCTTTTTACTGCTTAAAATTCTTAATGTGTATTTATATAACAATAGGTAGAAAAAAGACAGATGTTACTGTTCCCCACAAGGGGGAATAGTACCCCCCCCCCCCCCCCAAAAAAAAAAAAAACCCGATCCCAGGAAGAAGGGAAAGCTGATTTTCTTTTTTCCTCTGCGAACACTCAGTAAGAAGAAGATTTGATAAAATTAAATCTTATTTAAATTTTGTTCCAATCCTTCTTAGTACAAACCCTCTTGATTTCCACCGACCCTCTTGATTTTCGTCGTAAAGACAACCTATATGGCTATGAGTCCTAACAACCAGTTCGAATTTAGATTCCCTATATCTTAGGAAACTTTAGTCGAAAAATTGACGGAAACTGGCTCATAAACCGTGTTGGAAATCAACCAGAACCCTAGATTAGGAAGGCAATTTGTTGTCGATTCATCAACAGATTTCGAAATCTGTTGAACAGATTGGAAGACAACATATAGGAGTTGGAAACCCCACTGCTAGTTCTACTTTTTATTATTTAAACTGTTGTTAATTCAGTTTCAAACTTTAGGGAAAAATTGGGTTTCAAACTTCAAATTTTAATAAAAACATACCGATACAGCGTGCGCCCCGACAAATCGGACAAAGTGGTCACAACCCATAATCATCGAAAGGCGCATATAGATGTTGTCGACGTGTGGGAACTGACGGAACACGATTTTGTTGTACGTGCACGACGAAATCAAAGAGTATCCGTAAAGATACCCCGTATCAGCCCATTTGCAAACTAGTCTATAACTTCGTGCATGTTCGTCGTATCGAAACAAAACTTGAGCCAACAGGACCGTATCATTTTTTTTGTCCTGTATGCCAAGTTTGGTTCAATTCTGAGAAGGTCGACCGGAACGCTATTTTGGTGGGCCCGTAATCCGATCCAACGGGCGAAATTGTGCATGGCCCACCGGAATTCAACTTTGGACATACAGTTGGGTTCATTTCGTCAAATCGGACCCGTAGACATGTAGTTTGACGACTTTAGAGACCATAGGTACTGGCATGCTTTTCGGTGTAAAACGGGTCAAACGGCGGACATCGTTTTCATCTAAAATTATGATTTTGTCCCTGTGTCCAGAATTGGACTTTTGGGCAGGCATTTCTTAGACATATCTTTTATATCAAACACGTTCATGATATTTGTTGCAGAATTCGGAGTCACTTGTGGGATCTGACTTTTCATATCGACCGATTCTGTTCACTGGACTTGTTATTTCTGCGTAGCACCCTCAGGCAAGATACCTTACCATCTACTGTCTATGTACTTTAGCTCATATATTGCATGCATTTATTTCTTATTTATTTACTGCAAGATAAACTGTGCTAAATAGTCTTATCTTTATGCAATTCTTCTGCTTATTTATATTTTCTGTTGCTTGCACTATTTCTATGCCCATTAAACCTAGATTAGAGAGACTACCTACATTCATTGGCCTTGACACATGTTTTTCATGAGTCACGATTCACATATAGGTCCCGTACTTGTTTGGTAGGCTGGCCACCGATATGTAAGGACGTTCGTTAGGCTATAACTACTATTAGGATTGCATGATAAAAGATTAGTAGTTATTAGAGTTAGAACATTGGGCGGGAAGAATACAAATGGGTGTTAACCTCCTCCCTATCTATCGTAGACTCGCTCGACACTGAGGAACGATAGGTAGACTATATACTATAGACTCGTTCGATACTAAGGAATGGTATATAGTGTTTAGACTCGCTACTGGGTATTGTATTGTATTGATTCATCTTGACTTGACTTGGAGGTTATGTGACCATGCACTATTCTCGATTGAATTACACTTAGAGTGGCTAAGTGACCCTTATTCGCTAGATATAGGTACTTTTGGTTTGGGTACTTATATCTGATCGTGGCTTGGAACAGTAACTTGTCGCGGACTAGTTTGCCATACCTTGTCCTTGTTTGGTTGTAGGTATGGTTCACTGCTTCGATGAGAAGGTACTGAACCTTGTTGTGGTCCGGATACCATATTGGATTCATGGCATGGAAAGATACTTCGTCGTGGATTAGGGTGCCATCTCATGTCCTTGTGTGGTTGGGGGGATGGTACGCTAATTCAAGGATGTAGTATTGGACCATGTTATAGTTCGATTTGACTTATTATTGAGCAGTTTATATTCAGTTTTATGGCATAATATTATGTATCTTGTTACGTCCCTCTGAGGACCTGGTAATCTCTCCAGGTGTGTGCTCTTGACTTCTCGCAGGTATTCTAGACAAAGTCGTGATCTTCTCTTCTCCTTCGAAGATGACGTGTCTTTGATCGTTCCTTGCTACTTTTGACAATTCATTTCATTTGCCATGTATTACTTTTCTTTCAATTAGTTGGTAGTAGATTTGTCTCTGCCCATCTACATATAAAATGAAAAAATATATTTGATTCTATAAAAGCTTTAACTTTATTTTGTGGATGAGATTAGATTAGCCTTGGTTTTACTGCATTTACAGCTTACGTATATTTATTATACAGCTGGCATGTCTACGTTCCTAGTCCTACGTATTTTGGGACTGGGGCGTTGCATCACCTCTTCTGTTCTTCGACACATGAGATGTGTGATTATTTTGTAGAGGAAGTTGCAGCAAGATATGGGTCTGAAGTCTGAATGACGTAGCTCCTTCCTTTTTTGGTACAAGTGTCAAGAAGGTATGGTTCACTACCTTTAGTAGCCTGCCAGTTGTGATAAAGTCCCCAATGATCTCCATAATATCATCCTTGAGTTCGTTCTAGTGGACCTTGAAAAACTTACTCCCAAACCCGTCTGGGCCTAGAGCTTTGTTCGGGTTAGCCTGGTTGATGATCTCTGCCACCTCCTCCGCTGATACGAGTATGAGCAATATATGATTCCCCTTTTCTGTCACCATCTTTTTGTATGTTATATATCTGGAAACATAGTAGGATAATCATGTTGATTAAACAAACTGGAGCAAAATCTTACCGCTTCGTCATGGATATCCGATTGGGATGTCAGGGGAGTTCCATCTTGTCCGATAAGTCAATGGATGCAGTTTCGACTTTGTCTCGCCTGTACAACATCGTAAAAAAACTTGGTGCATCTTTCACCTTCTTGTAACCAAGTGCACTTCGCTCTATGAGTAAGCTGGATTTCTTCTATGGCTCGTTCCTTCCCGCTTCGATTGCTAGTTTTCTTTCCTGTTTTGCAAGCTTTGTATTGAGTATGTCTCCTTGCAATTGAGCGTGTAGCTCATGGAGTTGAGCCACTTTTGCCACCAAATCCACTTCTGGTTTGTTGGAAAACCAAGCTCGAAGGGCATGTTTCACCCGTTGGAGCTTCTTGACCATTCGAAATTGTGGGTAGCCGGCCACCTCCATTGCAAGTGCCCCAAGCACAGTAGATATATAGCCATCCTTCAAGGGCCAGGAGTTATTATATCGGAAAGGTTGAGATTTCTGCTCCGGGGCAGCCGATAGCATTATTTTGAATGGGGAATGATCGATGGTACCCGCAGCCAGTCCTTCCGCGTTGATATGTGGGAAGATTTTGAACCAATAGTTGTTGCCTAAGGCGCGATCTAGCTGACATGTTACCCTCTTTTGGATGGATTTATTGTTCCACGTCCAGAGGTGGCCTGTCCTCTCCAAGCATTGAAGTCCTGACCGACGGATGCAATCCTGGAATTCATTCATAGTGGGTTCCAGAACCCGTCTTCCCCTTATCTTCTCATGACTAAATAGTACTACGCTGAAGTCTTCGACCACCAGAATTGGAAGTTTCCCACTCGCCTCGTTTTCCTCACTAATTTGGAGGATGTTCTGCCACAGAGCACTTCGGAGAATGCGGTCGTTGTTCCCATATATTGCACACAAGATGAATTGTAGGTCACCTGTATTTGTAAGTTTGATAGCAATGATTTGTGCATCCATAATAAGAACCTGAATATCCCATACACCTTTGTCCCATCTGACCCATATTCGGGCCATATCACATATCTGTAGATTATGAACATATGCCCAGCTAGTGGGTGTTCTTCTCTTCATCATACGTTCCGATTTAATTTTTGTTTCCAATAATATACTAATAGAACAGTGGTTACAATTCAATACCTCTGTGATCTCCCTCCATCTACTAATCAAGGATGCTCCCCGCACGTTCCATACTATCATAGACATTGATCTGGGTTTTGTATCCCCTTGAGTAACTCGGCATTGACCACTAGAGGATGGTTGTGGGTCATGCACCGTCAACTGTAGGCTTCGGTTAGCCTTGTCGGCTATTATATTTTTTGCCATAGAACGTAGTAGGGCGTCCCACTTTGGGTTATCACAAACGAGGGCCTCCCCATTACAAATATCCTCTCTTGTCTCCTTGGCGTGCCATTTTCGACTGTCGTTTCCTTGGCCACCCGAAGGAACTTTAATCACAATTTTTTTGCCCCTTGTATTCGTAGATGAGCGTCGTAGGGATGGCTACCTAGAGTTCCCACGTCCGTTGCTGTGAAGAACCATAGATTGTCTATAGTGGAGCCTCGAAATACTACTATTGTCTACCCATCTGACCCAGCATGTCTCGTTTCTTGTTACCTTGGCCGATTTTGAACACCCTGGTTATTGTCTTTATCTGGTTCTGTTGCCGTCAACTGCCTCGGAGATGAAATGCCTAGTAGGACAAAAGATATTTCCATGTCTGGACTAGTATACCGGTTGTCTTCCATTTGTTCCGCCTTTATTTCCATGCCTGAACTCAAGTTCGGGTCTCCTTCCCCACCGTTTCCATCTGCCATCTCTTCTACGTTAGTCATATGTGATCTATTTTTTTCTCTTCTTCTGCTTATACTCCACATTGCTGCGTGAGATGACCGAAGCACTGGCAACGCCTACACGCGGGGGGAACCCACTCGTACTCGACCTTCTGGGTATATACCTCTCTAGACGGGATCTCTTACGACACTTGTTTAGGCAGTTCATTTTTTGCCTCGATCTCCACTAATACCTTAGTGTACTGCAGTCGGTATCGGCCGATGGTCGCCTTGTTTCCTTTGATAGGCTTCCCTATTAGGCTGGTAATCTTCATAAGTGTCACGACCCGCACCCGGATATTTGGGCGCGAGTACATGGGCCATGCCTAGCCTACGTCACAGTATCAGCGGCAGAACGCTGTCAAGTACCCAATAAATATCTACAACATCTAGATGATCTATAATAATAATATGTACTCTAATCTCAAACATCTAAGAAGATATGAATAAGAAGAGATAACAGTATCACTAGAACAACTAGAATCTACAAAATGATTATATAAGACAAGAATATATCGGAGGCAAAACAATAACAAAAACTAAATCAAATTATCAGGCCTAGAACTCCTGGGAGAAAACTCACGGTAAAAGAATATCGAGATCTGTCTCAGCTAGCATCATCCTGTAGTTCAATAATGTGGGGCATAACAATTCCTAAAATTTGTCAACGTATCCAGTCAGGATGAGAGCGAGTACATAAACTAACAGTAGTTCCAAATAAATTGACAAATACTATAAGTGACAATTATAGTGGAATACAAGATGAAGTATCAAGGCTAGAAGTAAAACAGTACAAGTGAAACTGAATATCATGTTAGGGTGTAAAATACTGGAATATAAAATAGTACAAGAATATCTGATATACAATGTAAATATAAACAGTACCTTGAGATATAGAGCGTTATGTGATCGGCTTAGGTCTGGATCAGGCTGTTCCATTTGACCAGCTATGAACAGAAAATATATATTAGATCAAGTCAGCCAAAATGGAAAGCTATGTACCGAAAGTATCAGGTCAGGCTACACCCTACGTGCGGTTAGGGTGGATATATGCACAGGAAGTGACATGAGGGGTATTGATCACATAAACTCTAATAACTCTCCATCGCCGAATAGTATAATAGATCCGAACATGACACGTAATGACACGAGATTCAAAAGCAGGGGGCTAGTCCACTCCCAAATCGGTGTCTATACAAGTACAAAAAATAAGATCGAACAATGTACCCATATACCAGGTAATCCAGGAATAACATCTCATGACAGGATCTGACGTATACTAGTCCGTGTATTCTCGTGTCGAGAATCAACTAAAACACTACAACTGAATCGGATATAGTAGATATCAAAGTAATAAAAACTATCAGAGAATGTACTTGCCTTATTTTAGTTGGAAGTCGACGTGCATGACACGAACGTATCGACACGGAATAGGTATGATGCTAAGCTCCACAAGATGGTCCCAAACGATGGCACAGGTGGTCTGAGTCCAGAAAAGTCCAAATAGCCTAGTTTGATATATAACAGTTTAGAATCAAGATTTGGCACGATAATAGAGATGATAAATAGGAAACGACTATAATAGTCGTGACTTACGATTTAAGGGAAAAGAATAACTATAAATACATATCTATCTACAAATCATTTATAATATTTAGAAACTATAATTTTATTTATAAAATATTATTAGGTAATACTAGAAACCCAAAATCATTTAGAGTTTTACAAAACCATATATATATATATATATATATATATATATATATAAACTAATAATATGAATTGCAAGTTGTAGGCTATTAAAAATATCAAGCTGCACCTCGTTATTCGTACATCGAAACCTACGACACGCAAATTGAGACAAGACAATCAACCGTAAGGTTAACAATCTTATTATAGAGATCCACATGGTCATCTTGTCAATTTTAGCGATATGAGATCGCTGGAATAGACTGATCTCAGTTTTGTTACACGGATTCCGAAATACGAACATAAATAAAATTCAATTATAACTAATAGTGATACATAAAGAAAATATATACAGACGTTGTCGGATGATGAAACAAATGTTACCAACGTGTCCAGAATGGTCAAATTAGCTAGCATAGCCAACCCATAAGTCCAATTTGGACACATAGGCAAAAAGGTAATTTCGGGTCAAAATGATGTCCGTGTTGGACCCAATTTGCACCGAAAAAATATGTCAGTGTAAAAGTCTACTAAACCTAACAAATTATATGTTCACGAATCCAGAATGACGATACGAACCCAACGGTATATCCGAAATTGGATTCCGATGAGTCGATCTCAAAATGGTCCGTTGACCAAGATATTAAAATTTTATTTTTCATGGAAATGTGTGCATGAGCCAATGTCCACCAAAGTATATGTCAACGAGTCCAAAATGACAATACGAACTCAACAATATATCCGAAATCGGATTTCGATGAGCCGATCTCAAAATCGTCCGTTGACTCGGACTGTGGGGCCCAATTTGTACCGAAATGCGTGCTACGGCCCACGTCCTCCAAATATAGCCACTACCAAAATAAGTCATATCAACGACGTATTTCGCGACTCCAAGATAAAACATCGCTAATATTTGGGGTTTTATCGACGTTTATCTAAGACGTCGCTGTTTGTCGCCAACAGCAACTAAAAGCGACGTCTAGCGGCTACAATTTGTTAAATGGGAATCTGCGTCGCAAGTTCGTCGGTACACGCCACTGATATAGCGACGTGTAGCAACGTATTTTAAGTAGTGTCGCTGTTTATTAAATATCAGCGACGTTTAGCGACGGTAGAGAAGGACGTCGCTAAATGTTTCATATAGGCGGCGAGGGTTTCCTTTTCGATCATTCATAAATTTTTCTCCCCAATTTTTCGCGCGCTCCTCCTCCGCGACGCTCCTCCGACGATTTCCCTCCTCCGGCCTCCTCCTCCGCGGCGCTCCTCCGGCGATCTCCCTCCTCCGGCCTCCTCATTTTCCTCCTCCTCCTTCCTCAGGTAGCTCCTCCTCCTCAGGTGATCCCCTGTCCCCGCTTCCTAGTTTCTCCTCGTCTTCTAGATCTCTCTCTCGCTTCTAGTTTGCATCTACGAGAGCGTGGACTCGCTGCGGGGGACACGAGACTCACAGTGGACTCGCTACGGGGGACACGAGAGCGTGGACTCGCTTTTAGTTAGTGTGACACCTATTTTGTTGGTTTGGACACGTCGTATCCCACTGTGTGGACACGAGACTCACAGTGTGACACCTATATACTGATACTGGGAGTTTTTTGGGCATATCAACTGTCAATTTAATGTTTTGCTTGGATTCGAATTCTAATTTAGGGTTTGAGCCCTATTTACTGATACTGGGAGTTTTTTGGGCATTTTTAGGGTTTTAAAATGATGAATAAATTGACTAATAATTATTATCGAGCCCTATAAAATTTCAGCTATGTCACGAAGGATGGATACTAATCCTGTGAATGAGTTTTCTCCTATGTATTCTCGACAGTTGAGTATGATTTAGCTCACTGACATTACTGAAATATGGAATGATTAGTGTAGGGTATGTTGGTCAGGTTTTGGCAGAGTTGGGATATGATAGTATGCATGTTACAATTAACAAGGAATACTGTTGACACCAAATGTTGCACGACAGGTTACTTGAGTAACCTGGAATATTTTACCTACTGAAACAAATGGTTTGGGCAAGGGTGTGTATAGGTTTGGAAAAATGGTGAGATACACCAAGTCAGACACTATCCCTACAACCATTCGACTGGCGAGGTAGAAATCTATTTACGATATTTGCTATAAGGACTTTGCATTAATCTACGGTACGACATCGTGATCAGGACATAGTCCCTGCAGCCATTCGACTGGCGAGGCAGAAACTATGTAGCCGTAGATAAAGTTGACTGTCCTCCGACCCTCATCCCTCGACAATGATGATACGACAACCTATCACTATATCTTATATAGTAGTAGATGATGTCATAGTATTACATTATGTGAGTTCATCTTGATTCTGTTATATTCTTCAGATACTAGATATGATAAGAACATATACTACACCATATGTACAGAACATAGATGATTCACACTAATGTATGCTAGAATGAATTGTGGGTTGTGTTCAGAGCCATCCGTTCTCACACTTGGCAAAAAATTAAATTTTTTGTACTTTATCTGCTTTCGAAAATGTACTCAAATTACATGATGGTTCCTTTAGTTAGCTAGCTTATGTCACAATTATATTATTTGTGAATATCGATCTTACCAGATGGCACCCATGACCCGAGGAGCGGTACGTCGTTTGAGGGAAACAGTGAATGCTGAGGTGGCTCCTCCTACAGTTAAGGAGGAAGTGGCACCGGTTGCTAGTGAGACCGGGAGTTCTATTCATCCAGCACCGGTAGCTAGTGAGACTGGAAGTTCTATTCATGCAGCACTTGCAAGGGACTACATCTCTCCTCACGCCAAAGATCTCGCTTTTTCGAGGTGGTTGCGTGATCGTATCACTGAGCGTTTGCGTGAGCTGTGTGGTTCTCATTAGCTATTAGTACTTATTTGTATTGGACTATTTGTATTGGGTTGTTTTTGTATTAGACTATTTGTATTGGACTACATATATGAATTAGTACTATGTCAATCTCTGGATTGTATTGGTACTACGACCCTCATCCCTCGGCAATGATGATACGACAACCAACCAGAGAGGATAATCTGAGAGATCCATCTGAGTAGGACGTATACTCTGAGAGATCACCTTTACAAGTATGATATCAGTAGTGGGATTGAGTGTGTACGTCCTACTCAAATGGGTCTCTCACCGTTACTATTTTTTCTGACAGCATGGTGGATGTGCTCCGTCAACGGATTCTTACTCCGAGCCAAAACTTTGTCCCAGAGCTCAAGTCAACATCCTTCGTATAGAGCTCGAGTGAGAGGTTCCTGACAGCATGGTGGTCTCCTTTGTCAAAGTATCCGTGCTCATCACACATTGGTTGTGGGACGAGCACGGATACATTAACAAAGGAGACCACCATGCTGTCAGGAACCTCTCACTCGAGCTCTACACGAAGGATGTCCACTTGAGCTCCGGGGCAAAGTTTTAGCTCGGAGCAAGAATCTATTGACGGAGCACATCCAGCATGCTGTCAGAAAAAAATAGTAACGGTGAGAGACCCATCTGAGTAGGACGTACACACTCAATTCCACTAATGATATCATTCTTGTAAAGGTGATCTCTCAGAGTATACATCCTACTCAGATGGATCTCTCAGAGTATCATCTCCGGTTGGATTGTGTTCTGAGCCATCCATTCTCACACTTAAAATACATATGAATTAGAACTGTGTTTTGTATTTTCGGCGAACCCAGGGATTTGATTCTGTATTTTGTATTTTGGTTTCTATATTTTGGCTCCAGATCCATTTGCATTAATCTACGGTACGATATGGTCCCTACAGCCATTCGACTGGCGAGGCAAAAACTATGTAGTCGTAGATAAAGTTGACTGTCCTCTGACCCTCATCCCTCGGCAATGATGATACGACAACCTGTCACTATATCTTATATAGTAGTAGACGATGTTTTAGTATTACATTATGTGAGTTCATCTTGATTATGTTATATCCTTCAGATACTAGATACGATAAGAACATATACTACACTATATGTACAGAACATAGATGATTCACACTAATGTATGCTAGAATGAATTTTGGGTTGTGTTCTGAGCCATCCTTCATCTGCCCCCTTCCCTGTCCCTCTCGTTATGTCGCGAACCTCTTCCTCTATGCCATCAAAATCAGAATCCTCGACTCTCTTTCACTTCTTGGATATTGACCTAGCTTCCAATCTATCATTTCCCTCCGGGTCCACTCTACTCCCAATCTCTTCCTCTTTTATACACGGATCTACAGAATCAATACCATCCAAGGAAGGCAAAACTGAATCATCATTGTCTTCCGGATCGTCCTCATCAAGGCATAAAGGGCTGCTCAGCATGCCTAGCTTCTTCAACTTCTCGCTGGCTGCAGAGTCGAAATAGGAACGGGTCCTCTTTGCCGGCCCGGAGCTCTGACTCGCTACCGGTTTTCTTTCCTCCTCTGACGCGGGTCATAAGAAAAGAAATTTTGTACCTCTTCTTCACATAAACATCATTGCCGCCTTGTACTCGAGCCTCCTCGTCTGTGACGCTATCCAACTTCTCGGTGCCTACATTGTCACTTGAATCTCCCCTTCGACTCGTATCGTCCTCTTCTTCCCCTGTCTTTTCGCTACCTGTCTTATAATCATCTGCTATCACCGCCAACTCATTCGACTCCTTCTCTGATGACTCCGAAGAGGAGGAGGAAGACTCGAAGAAGGAGTCAAATGAGTCAGCGGTGATAGCAGATGATTGCAAGACAGGAAGCGAAAAGACAGGCGAAGAAGAGGACGATACGAGTCGAAGGGGAGATTCGAGTAACAATGTAGGCACCGAGGAGTTGGATAGCGTCACAGACGAGGAGGCTCGAGTACAAGGCGGCAATGATGTTTATGTGAAGAAGAGGTACAAAATTTCTTTTTTTATGACCCACGTCAGAGGTGGAGAGAAAACCGGTAGCGAGGCGACGAGTGCGAGTCAGAGCTCTGGGCCGGCAAAGAGGACCCATTCCCATTTCGACTCTGCAGCCAGCAAGAAGTTGAAGAAGCTGGGCACGCTGAGCAGCCCGTTATGCCTTGATGAGGACGATCTGGAAGACAATGCTGATTCAGCATCTTCCTTCTCCTCTCCTCCACCATGGCTCTGGACCCATCTGCTCCTCCCTACTTCCCTTCTTCTTATTTGACTCTCTCAGCCACATATGATATCCACCTCAAGTGTAGAGTCGGGGGAGAATAAGTGGGCAGGAAGAGGAGGGGGAAGCAGCACAGCCGGTGGCATGACCCGGAGGAAGTACAGATGTTTTCTTCAAATCCGTAGGAGAACTATAAGGATATATCGTTTCACAACATGTCATCTTGTCAAAGACCCTTAATGTGAATATCATGTTACCGCGGTGTCGGAAGACTAATATGTCATAATTTTTTAAGCCGTCTGTTTTGACATAATCCTCCCAACTCTTTCCTCCTATGTAGTAATCTTACATTACTACATAGCAGGAAAGAGTTTGGAGGATTATGTCAAAACACACGGCTTAGAAAATTATGACATGTTAGTCTTCCGACACCGCGGTAACATGGTTGTCACATTAAGGGTCTTTGACAAGGTGATATATTGTGAAAAGATATATCCTTATAGTTCTCCTACGGATGTTGAAGAAAACCTCTGTACTTCCTCTGGGTCATGCCGTCGGCTGTGCTGCTTCCCCCTCCTCTTCCTGTCTACTTCTTCTCCCCCGACTCTACACTTGAGGTGGATATCATATATGGCTGAGAGAGTCAAATAAGAAGAAGGGAAGTAGGGAGGAACAGATGGGTCCAGAGCCATGGTGGAGGAGAGGAGAAGGAAGATGCTTGATCAGAACTTGAGGTGGAAAAGTTGTGACGTTGATAGCGTGAGAGATGGAGGGAAGTGGCTGCATGCCTTTGGCTCACTCGAGCGGTATTTGTCCTCCGACCCTCATCCCTCGGCAATGATGATACGACAACCTATCACTATATCTTATATAGTAGTAGATGATGTCTTAGTATTACATTATGTGAGTTCATCTTGATTCTGTTACATTCTTCAGATACTAGATACGATAAAAATATATACTATACCATATGTACAGAACATAGATGATTCACACTAATGTATGCTAGAATGAATTTTGGGTTGTGTTCTGAGCCATTTCGTTCCCATACTTGGCAATTAAGTTGTGGACCATTATGTTTGACATTGTTGTTATAAATTTTCATATATCTGTGTTGATTGATGAGATTGTGTTTCAAACGTGTTCGTGATTGTGTGTATCTGTGTTGTTTGGTACTGTGTTCGTGACACACACCGTCGTTATTGTAACAAATGGTGCTGTAAATGCTGTAGGGGATGCTGCAAATGCTGTATTTTTTATTTATTTTTCAAGATTAGCGACGTTCAGCGACTCACAGCGACGTCCAGAGCCATGGTGGAGGAGAGAAGAAGGAAGATGCCTTTAGCTGAGAGAGTCAAATAAGAAGAAGGGAAGTAGGGAGGAGCAGATGGGTCCAGAGCCATGGTGGAGGAGAGGAGAAGGAAGATGCTTGATCAGAACTTGGGGTGGAAAAGTTGTGACGTTGATAGCGTGAGAGAGGAGGGAAGTGGCTTCATGGCTTTGGCTCACTCGAGCGGTATTTTCCTCCGACCCTCATCCCTCGGCAATGATGATACGACAACCTATCACTATATCTTATATAGTAGTAGATGATGTCTTAGTATTACATCATGTGAGTTCATATTGATTCTGTTATATTCTTTAGATACTAGATACGATAAGAACATATACTACACCATATGTACAGAACATAGATGATTCACACTAATGTATGCTAGAATGAATTTTGGGTTGTGTTCTGAGCCATTTTGTTCCCATACTTGGCAATTAAGTTGTGGACCATTATGTTTGACATTGTTGTTACAAATTTTCATATATCTGTGTTGATTGATGAGATTGTGTTTCAAACATGTTCGTGATTGTGTGCATCTGTGTTGTTTGATACTGTGTTCGTGATACACACCGTCATTGTTGTAACAAATGATGCTACAAATGCTGCAAATGCTGCAGGAGATGCTGCAAATGCTGTATTTTTTTTATTTTTTTTCAAGATTAGCGACGTTCAGCGACTCTCAGCGACGACGGTAGCGTCGCTAAGTAAGCATCACAACGTCGCTAACTGTGATGAATACCATCGCTGATCGTTACTAAACGTCGCTACGTAAGACGTCGCTAAACGTTACTATATGTCGGTACTATAGCAATGTAGCAAAGTCGCAGAACGTCGCCATTTGGCTCTCAAGCCAGGTCAGCATCGATGCATGTCAAGTCGCTCAACGTCGCTAGGTTGCGTCGGTAAATGATGACGTTTTACGTCGCTGGTAGTCGCTGAATTAGCGACGTGTCCGCGTCGCTGAGTTTCGTCGCAATAGCGACGTATTGCGACGTTTTGTTGTTTAGCGACTAGGTTAATCGTGACTACGTGCAAACGTCGCTAAATACGTCGCTAATCGATATTAGCGACGTATTTTCCCTATTTAGCGACGTTCTGAGGCGTCGCTGATTTGACAGATTTTAGTAGTGAGCAAACTTAACATGAATTCTTGCCAGAACGATACCACGAGTCTACTGATGGTGTCAAAATTTAAATCTGGAGTCCCGAGTCCAAAATTAGAATTTTACAAGTTGGAAATTATGAATTCGGACGACCAACTTCGGCGTCAAATTCTACAAATCAAATGAGCGCATAATAAAATGAAACTTGAGGGACAAGAAGATGGTTATACCAGCTGTGCACAGGAACTAATAGCGTGTCAAACAGAGCTGCGACAGCGGAGATACAAGTCCACGAAGTTGGCTCCACAAAACTGTCCAAAATATACACAATTTAAATGGTCAACTTGGCAGCCGATTTTGATCTATAAAATGATCGAATTAACGGTTGAAACTTGACGGGAGTGAAGGGGTATATACCGAGATTGTGACGGAGGAAAGGGTTCGTCGATCCAATGGTCAAATTTTCCAGAAAATGCGTACGAAATTGCTATCCCGAAACAAAATTTTAGATTCGATTTTGTGCACGTCACGACGAGATTCCGTGCGAAATGCAAGAATATCCTAGGCTGCACGTCAGAAAATGAGGTGGCAACCATGGGGTGGTTCGTCGGAGGTTCGTCAGGCCAAGGGGCAGTCGTAGTGGCTGCGCGGTGGCGCGCGGTGGTGCTGCCACACCGCTGTAGCTGCTATTGTGCGCGCGCGCGTCCGGCTGCACGGCTGCTACTCGCGCACGTACTACTGCACAGCGTGTACGCCTGGCCGTGCGCTGGAAGGTGCACATGGCGGCGGTAGCTGTCCGACGGTGGCGCACTGCTGCTCGTAGAGGAGAATGGAAGAGGAGGAGAAGGAGGATGGTGATGGAAATGAAGATGGTGAGGATATGAAGATGGTGAGGATGATGAGATGGAGAAGTGGAGAAATAGAGAAGATGGAGTTAGTTGTTCGGCCATGGAGGCTGTGGCTGCTGGTTGTAAGAAAGAAGAAGAAGGAAGGAAAAAAGTGGTCGGCTTGAGGGGGATTGAGCTGCTGTGTGTGAGAAAATAGAGAGAGAGTTATTATGAATTAAAGAAAAAGAGGGTTTGGCTGTGAGTTGGAAAAGTAGAGAGAGTGTGTGTAGGGATTTTAAGCCGGCCATCCTAGGTGAGGGTGTGTAGGTTGTCATGAAGGGATGAGTGGTGGTGATTGATAGGGGCAAAATCAAGGGCCAAGATTAAGTGCACGGATTAGGTCATATTTTAGGAATTTGTCCAATGGAGTTGTCCTTGAATATTTGAGCGGGTATACTAGGTGTTTTGTGTTTTGTAGAGGGATAAGTGTGTTGGTATTCATGAAGGGATAACATAAAGCTTGGGTTTGGTTCAAATGAGTCGGGTCGGGTCAAAATATGGTTTGATACAATAAATGGCTTAATTTAGTCATTTATGATCGTGGGTAAATAAGTAGCATGCGAAGGCTAAATTGAATGGGACACAAGTGTCATGTGCGTAGTACGCTTAATGTGGGTCGTGTCTATATTTTGGGTCGACATATTTGGGTCAAAATGGTGTCTCCAATTCAATTCGGAATAAATGTGACTTTGTGGGGTGAATCAAGATTGACTCTTGTGTCAGAAAAGTTGGGCAATAAAAATGAAGCAGAAGATGGTATGTCTGAGTGGGACACGAAGGTTATGGGTGTAGGATGTCTTGACTAGATCATACATGTGAAGTTGGTTTTGAAAAAACAACTAGTCTTGTGCTCCTAAATTAAAAGTCATGGCAATGTGCATATGATAATCATAAATAAAAGTGGGAACGATCAAATGGCCTAAATTGATCCGAAAGTTGTGTGATACAAATATAGTACAAGGGAACAAGTTTGAGTAGGACATAATATATCAAAATGAAGATAATCTTGTCTACTACAAACTCATGAAAAAAGTTTTCAGAGATTGACATCTCTGACGCTCCACAAATCAAAGTCACGAAAAATGTTTTAGAAAATTTTAAAATAAACCCTAAAATTAAGGGGGCTCACAATAAGAATCGATGGTTCCAATACGGAATTGGGAACCCCGGTAGTCGTACCCATATAGGAACGGTATAGAGGAGGTCTCTTTCACACTTCACCCCGCTGTGCCATTCTTTGATGATGATAAGTCTCCTGTCAAACATCCATGGGCCACCCTGTATTATGCGCTCAAAGTCCTCCTTCATACCGAACTTAACAAGCAAAAATCCCTCTTCTCGTCTGAAGAAATCCATACTGCCTTTTGGTCGCCAGACTCTCGCCACATATGCTCGAATTTGTCCATATAACGGCTTGTTGCCAAGGACGTAGAGGACTCCTGTATTTTGCCAGTAAGTTGCAGTCTCGCTAATCTCTTCCTCGCTGAAAATAGCTCGTTCTTCCCCATTGACGCTTTTAGGCTCTACGTAGTGCATATTATCCCTCGAAGAATTTTCCCCTTCCCTGTATAGGTCCGCCCACGATCGACCTATATTTATTCCTGGTGCAACTGCCTTGCCTTTGGTATGTTCCCCCCTCCATCTTCGGTTGTGCTAGCTTCCGCCTATGATCAGTAATCCATCCACCAACTGCCCTGCTCCCTTCTCTTACCTTTCTTCCTTTCGTTCTTCGCCGTCTCGCAACAGTAATCCATCCACCATCCACGCTTCTATACTCGTCGTTTGCGGCGGTTCTGCCCTCCCTGGAGTCATCCACCGAGGGACGTGTCCCCGGATCCCAGGCCCGGCCGTCGCCAGGCAGGGATGCTACTTTGTACGGTAGCCCTAACCCTAGCACCGCTCTTATTGCAGAACTCATTATATATATATATATATATATATATATATATATATATATATATATATATATATATAGTAGGTAAATGAGGAATGCTAAATATAGATAGAGATATGGATAGGTAAATGAGTATATAGGTAATGTTTGGGTATAGGGGTAAGCTACATATATATACATATGGTATGCATATGGTAAATGCATATTAGTATAGGTTGGGTATGTAAAGGTATTGATATAGATAAATGGGTAATTGGCTTATGATATGGTATGGGTACATAGGGTAAGTACCTAGATGAGAGTAAATACCTAGAAGCCTAGGTATGGACCTACAAACATAGGTATGACCTAGAAATGACCTAGTTTGACCAAAGAAACAAGGTATGACTTAGTTTAACTTCATGACCTAGAATTGACCTAGAAATCATATTTCAATTTAGATATCAATGATTATCACTCCAAAATTCCAATTGATATTGATATTCCATATTTAGGTCTTCGAGGCACTGTTATGGATACAGTTTGATACTTTATCCAGATTTCAAGCGAGTACATTTTCTGATAATTTTTTGTTTATGATATCTTTTATATTCTTGTATCTAGTGTAGATATCCTTAATTTTTTTAACACAAATCATACGGATTCACTACAAGAAAAAAGGCTTTTCTTGACGAGTTTTTCCCGTCAAAAAATGGGTATCTTGACGGTTGCAGATCCGTTAAGTAGGCCGGAGTCAAGAAAGGACCCCCCTTTTTCTTGACAGTCGCTGGCATCACTTTTTTTGACGGTTTTTGGCCGTCATTTGAAGTAATTTTCTTGATTGTTTTTAGCCGTCAAGATAGCAGTTTTTAGAAACCGTCAATGTAGGCAAAAACTTTTCTTGACTCCGGCCTAGATGACGGCCTTTAGCCGTCAAGAAAAGAATTTATTTTGACGAACAAAACCCGTCATGAAAAGCAGTAATTCACGGCTATTATGCAGCATGATTTGAATTAAAGTTGACGTTCGACAACCGTCAAGAGAAGCTATCCAAAGTACCGTCAAGAGATGCTTTCCAATATTCTGTCAAGAATTATATAATATTAATTAAACACACATAATACCAATCCAGAACATAACAAACATCAAAGAACTATAATATACAATTTTTATATTAACAAATATGCGTTCACACACCACAAACATCCAACCACATCCAAATAACCAAAGTATATAGTTTTTTTTACATCTTAGACAACCAAAACATATTTATACAAGTAAACCAAAATACATCTGAACCTGGAGCACATCCCTCCCATCACAGTACAACCTTCATTTGTGCACCGAAAACAATCCTCAGGTGGTCACAACCTAATGCAACAAAACAAAAAGGAAAAGAATTAAGGAAACAACTATGAAGTATGAAATTCTACATGAACAATTGCCAATCAATAATGCAAATATTATAAGACAATTAGCAAGTGTCCTCTTGTGCAACTGCAAGTGTCCTCTATCTATTTCAAAATTTTCATTAACTAACCTATCTAACTCATATTAACCAAACAGATCCCTTCTAATTTTCTCACACTACTTAAAATCAACTTATTGTAATCAAATCAACATAAACTAACTCATCTACTCAATGAAAAATAAATTAGTTACCATTCAAGCAACTTCAACCAATTCCTTATTCATTTTGTTACATTTTAGCACCAAGGAATAGAAAGAAAAAAATAGAGGTGGTACCATATGTAGTTAAGTTGTCTTACCTCAAATTAGAGGGCTTGCACTTTCCTGCTAACAGCACCTCCTCCTCCACCTGTACAAAAACACATGAAAATGGTCACAATTTAGTCCTTCCTATCACTATCATGTATTAATCCGCTAATAAGGATAAGCATTCAAACAACTTGTATTTCCCGAGTATAATAGACAGATGAAAAAGAAGAAGAAGTTACATTGCTTACAAACATAATTAGAAAATAAATGTTCTAAGAAGGATGAACAATAGTATATGAACCTATAATAGCATAAAGAGGAAATTAATGATTACAATAGTGACAAAAACTACTGAGAAAACTGAATACAAGGAAATAGCATTTACTTCTTTCTTTTACATTTGCAATGAGATTGTTCGAAATAGCTTCCACATATCCATGCATTTCCAGGGACATCCATCTTTCTTGTTCTTCTGGATCAGCAGGCCTTCTAGCCATTATATCATAAACATGCACATAATTAAAAAAAACTATTCAAGTAGTAGATTTATGGCTTCAGGATTTTATAGGCCATCTGTTACCTAATTTTGATGTCCAATCATAACACCAATTCTAGTTTGGTTTAACGATACCCACTTTACTAAACCATCTGCTTACCTAAGGCAAGTTGATAAAGGAGAAAATATTTATCACATACAAGGGCCATATAGTTCATGGAGACCCAACTTTACTAAACCAATTCTAGTTTGGTTTAACAATATATTGGATAACTTGTTCTGTGAAGCAAAAAGTACATCCTTACTGTTGGAAAACATTATTGATGTAACTATTATGTGGAGGTGAAATATATGCTTGTTCTCTCAAAGTCATTTATCAACAAGGGAGTTAGCATGTTTGTAATTTACCATTACTTGATTCTTAAGATGGAGACCACAACTCTGTATTGTTGGAATTATTCAATAATTAAGGGGCCACACATGTAAAATTAATTGTGTTTAGGCTATCTAAATAATTAAGCCAAATTAAAGTGGTCTATTTAAAAATTGGCTTAAGGGTATAATTATCATGGAATTAATGTGTAGATACCAGAGATAATTCTAATTTGATGAGGGGCCAAATTAGAAATGTCAAAACATATAAATATATGTATTCATTAGGGTTATGGTCCCTAACTTATACGGCCACCAAAGAGAAGGTTCTCTCTTTTTCTCTTCTGCATCCCCATCAACAGAAAGAGAGGGACAAAGGATTCGGATTCACCTTTGTCATTAAGGGTCGTAGCAAGTTGGAAGATCGAACCCAATAAAGAGACGTTCGCTTCAAGATCCATCAAGTCTAGCAATAGATTCAGGTATGCTTCCGCAATTTAATTTATGTTCTTCATCTCATGAATCGACATGGCACAATAAAATTTCTAACAAGTGGTATCAGAGCCTTCCTGTTTGATTTATGAGGTTGTAGTTTCAGAATCAATTTTTTGTTATTATTCAGAAATCATAGATCCTTCATTCTAATTTTAATTTAGGGTTCCAATGGTTCATAAAATAATATTTATGATACACGAATATTAGATCTACAGTTTCTCAATAACTGATTTCTTGATACACGAATAAAGTTTTATTCCGGCCAGATCATGTTGGACATGTATCCAAACGATACATCCATAATTAATGGACTAGGATGTCACTTATGTTTGTGTTGTTTGATCAAAATTGTTGGCAGTACTACACATGGTGGGTTATAATTTATGGTGGAATATAATTTATATATTACCTTAGTGTTGTACTAGATGGCTAAATAAAGAGAACAACTATTGAGATCTTGTCTTCTACTTCTGAGTTGTTTCTGTACATAAACAACTGTTCTAACATGTTTGCATATCATAATTTATTTATTTTTTATTTTTTGCATACATGGTTCTCCATTACTTACAAGTACATTTATTTGCTGTCAATCTTTCGTTGATTTGATCGCCATATTAAGAAAATCTTGATAGAATTCATAATTTATGTACAGTAATGATCTCTCAGTTCATGTTTAAATATTAGATATGGACGCATGTGATAATGACCTTAGAAATTCTCCATTATATTAAATATGCATGAATATGCTTATTGCTGGACATGTGATAATATGGAATGCATATTTTAAGTTATTCAAAATATTCACTTGCTTATTATGTAGCAGATAAATTTTTGGTGTAATCTTTATAGATTATTTGATATAATCTTTTGATGCATGATATTCAGTGGAATCTAATCTGTTGATTATTGATTATTTATATTTTTTAAATATACTTGTACATAAAGTTTTGGACATGATTTAGTTTTGTAAAATTCAGTCAATATTCAATTTTTGGTGCTTTTTAAGACTAACAATAGTTCTCCAAAATTCTAAGTAGACTCATTGAAATAAGATGTCGCCAAAGTGACCTCTCTTACGTAGATAGTCTATGAGGGATGTCGGATGTTTGTGTGTGTATATTCATGCGAGTATTAGCCGGCCTAAAGAAAGGTTAATATTTGGCCGAATTGCACACATACTTGTGGTGATAAATGTGTGACAATTATACGGTTTACATGTGAATAATAACCCGATCCAAAGATAGGCTTATTATTTGACATGACTTATTGTCAACATTTGATCACTACACCAAGAGTACCACTTGCAGTTAATATCACTATCCAAAGACTTGATATTAATAATACACTAGGTATCTTGAGATGGGGTTCACCATTTTTTGGATTTGTTTGACTATATTTTACTCTTTGGTTATTAATTAGAGCATGTCCGTTTTTGTTGCTTTGTTCTCTTTACAGTTAATGTTGTTAAAATATCTGCCAATAAGATTTTAATTTTCATATTTAATGGGATAAACTTTAAGGGCAAAAAGAAATGAATACAGTAGCTGCTAAGGGTCCAGATTAAAAGAAACAACAATATAAAACTAAGGGTTGTTCTTTTGTGATAAGACATGACGCATAAGGAAAAAATGTACAAAGTACCACACATGGCGTATAAAGAAAAGTACATTTCTAAATTTGATCTGTTCTGAGGTTAATTTAGATTTAGTACCAAGAAACTTATGTTAGTTAGATTCTGGTGGGACTGCCCACATTAATGTTTTAGGCAAGGTTGCCTGAGTTACCGAAAGTCAATTGATGGTGAAAGATACATCTATCTGTGTGACGGCAATTCGGTAGAAGTGAAAGCAATAGGACATTTTAGGTTATTTTTAGGAACCGATTATTATTTGGATTTTATATACACTTTTATTGTACCGTCTTTTAGACGAAATTCAGTTTCAGTTTCCTTAATGGACAAATCTGGTTATCATTGTTCATTTAGAAACAATAAGTTTAATCGATCTTTAAATTTAAATATTATTGGTAATGGTTCCCTTAAGGTTTACGATAACCTATATTCAGTTGAAACTATTGCATCTTACAATGAAACCTTACAAGTGGAGTCATGTGGTACTAAATACAAAATTAACAATAAATATTTTTAGCCTTATTATGACATAAGCGATTAGGTAACATCTCTAGAAATAGAGTTGAACGACTTATGTCTGATGAAATTTGGATTTTATTGACTTTATAGACTTTATTGTCTATATTAATGTGTAAAGGAAATACAGACCAAAGTTTAATTGTAAGTAGCTACTTATTGGCTATGCTGACAAATCAAGGGATTAATAATTATACGATCCCGCACAAAAGAAAATTTTGAGACGAGAAGTGTAATAGTTTTTTGAAGATGTTGAGTTTGGGGGAGAAATAAAGTCAGGATCATTGTCTTTGAGAAGAAATCAATTACGATTCCTAGTATCACTTTTGACGATGTACAGGATTCTATACCTGCCATAATCAAGAAGTGAATTCGGAGCCTCAATAAGACAATATCGAATTATCTCTATAAGTCGTTGTTGAGATACCTTAACAACGACAACGTAGTGGCACCCCATTCAAGATAAGGTAATTAATTATTTCTAAGGAACAAACTCAACAACCTCAAGAACCGGTAATATTAAGATGGTCCACCAGAGAAAGGAAAAATATAATTTTGGATAATATTGTCATATTTCTCTAGGAACGTGAGGAAGACTGTAGATGCTGGAAGATGATCTAATCAACTTTCGTCAGGCCATAGAAAGTTCCAGTTCTCAAAGTGGATTGATACAATAAATAAGGAGTATAAGTCCATGCAAGACAATAAAGTTTAAGAACTTGTCCCATTACCAAAAGTTATGAAGTCCATTGGTTGCAAATGGACATTTAGAACCAAGAAGGATTCGAAGGGTGATGTGGAGAGATATAAAGTATGTCTGGTAACTAGTGACTTTACTCAAAATTTTGGGATTGATTTTAAAGAGTTTTTCTCTTCAGTATCTTTGAAAAACTCCTTTAAAACAATTATAGCACATGTTGCACATTTTGATCTTGAGTTACATCAAATGGATGTCAAAACGGCGTTTCTCAATGGTAACATTGACGAAACTATTTATATGGTGCAGCTAGAAAACTTTGTGTCGAAAGATCCAAATAATATGGTTTGCAAATTGACAAAATCCATTTATGTACTCAAGCAAGCTTCTCGTCAGTGGTACTATAAATTTCACCAAGTTATTACCTCCTTTGGTTTTGAGGTTAACGTTGTTGAAGATTGTGTGTATCACAAATTCAGTGGGAGTAAAATTATTTTTTTGGTTTTGTATGTTGATGACATACTGCTTGCCATAAAAGATATAGGCATATTGCATGATACTAAGAAATTTCTATCAAATAACTTTGAGATGAAAGATCTTGGTGACGCCTCTTTTGTATTAGGAATTCAAATACACTGAGATCGTTCTCGAGGTATTCTTAAATTATCACAAAAGAGCTATATCGATAAAGTGCTTAAAAGATTTGGCATGCAGGAATATAAACCAGGTGACACCCCAGTCGCTAAAGGAGACAAATTTAGTCTCAATCAGTGCCCTAAGAATAGCCTTGAAATTAAGAAAATACAATAGATTTTTCCTTCATGATCAGTTATAGGGAGTCTAACGTATGCTCAAATATGTACGCGTCAGGATATTGTGTACATATTAGGATGTTAGGCAGATATTTAAACAAATATGGATGGATCATTGGGTAATAGCTAAATTACTTAAGTAATTAATAGAGAACAAGAAATTATATGCTCTTTGTAGGAGATCGGATAATTCTAGAGATCATAAGGTATTGCGACTCCGATTTTGTTGGATGCCAACACAGTAGAAGATCTACATCAGGTTATGCTGACTAATGGAGATATATTTTGGATGAGTGTCCCATAATTTTTTCACCATGGCAGCAAGGTTTATAAAAAAGCTGTGGGGCATCTATTCAGGAAATATGGTTGCAAAATTTTGTCACAAGACTGCGCCTACAGTACGGTGTTGAAAGACCACTTAAATTATGGTGTGACAATAAATCAGCGTTAATGTATTCCAATAACAACAGAAACTTGTATAAGTCAAGGATATTGACATAAACTTTCTAGTTGTGAAGGAAAGAATTCAGAATGGTTAAAGTGTCCATATAGCACATTATGACAAACTCCATTTTAGCAGATCCGCTCACAAAAGCATTATCACCCAGGGTCTTTCATGAGTATACTGCTCATATGGGTGTTATCTCAATCAAGTATATGACAATATAGTAGAAGTTTGTATTTTATGTATTTGAGTGCTATTTGATTTTGGACACATTTATGTATTAAAGTATTTTGGATATCTATCTGATCAGATATATGAAAATTCAATTCATTCTGTTTTTATTATGTTAAAATATTGATCTCATTAAAGTTAAGGAGGACCAGTTGGAAATAGACATGTATTGATCAAATTGCGTGTAATTTTTATGCTACGCACCATGATTGATCTATGTCATTTAGCTATATTGGTATATGTGACCATTGATGATTTAGTTACGCTATATGTGACGAAGGTCGCTTTGATCCTATGTTGATATGGTTAATGGACGAGATTGTCCGGATATACCCTAAGGATTAAGATAGCAATTTATGAGCTCATTAAGATTAACACAATTATAAGGTTACATATGTGGTCCAGTGGGAGATTGTTAGAATTATTCAATAATTAAGGGGCTACACATGTAAAATTAATTATGTTTAGGCTATCTAAATAATTAAGCCAAATTAAAGTGGTCTATTTGAAAATTGGCTTAAGGGTATAATTGTCATGGAATTAATGTGTAGATACCGGAGATAATTCTAATTTGATGAGGGGCCAAATTAGAAATGTCAAAACATATAAATATATGTATTCATTAGGGTTATGGTCCCCAACTTATACGGCCACCAAAGAGAAGGTTCTCTCTTTTTCTCTTCTGCATCCCCATTAACAGAAAGGGAGGGACAAAGGATTCGGATTCACCTTTGTCATTAAGGGTCGTAGCAAGTTGGAATATCGAACCCAATAAAGAGACGTTCGCTTCAAGATCCATCAAGTCTAGCAATGGATTCAGGTACACTTCCGTAATTTAATTTATGTTCTTCATCTCATGAATCGACAGGGCACAACAAAATTTCTAACATGTATCATATATATGGGTACCCCATATATATCGAAGATCCAATCACTTCTAGCATAGTAAAGGAAAGACAACATATGCACTTACTAAGCAGAGTCCTATTTTATGGGGTTCTCAAAAACTCTTTTCTACACTCGAGATTTTTATTGATGTTTCATAGTTAATATCCTGATATAAGCAGAGTCCTGATGAAGATCCATACATGATACATTTCATCGAAAATTCCTTAGAGAAGGAGATTATGAAAAGATGATGGATGATAACCTGAGCATGGTCAGTGATGCCAATTGTAGCAACAGAACCCTCATGCTTCACCCACTCATAAGATTTACTATACTTCAACCCACCCAACACTGCAATCTTCACACATAATGATTATTTTCATTTGATAGGAAAGGGTTACAAAAAAATACACTAATACGAATGAGAAAATTCATACATATGAAATTGAACCATGACTGAAAAAAGGATGTATGAGATTGATTCGTGTGTCCGGACCCCCAAGTAACAAATAAGCGCTGTCAGATGAGGTTGGACCTATAGAATAGGCACTAAAGAAAAAAGCAGGCTACGGAGTGATCCAAAATAAACTAGGACACATAAATATCAGTGTCGTGTCCATTTGTCCTTCTATACAATAGAGCTAGTTCGAATTGTAGTTATGTTTCATTCTGGTTTCTATTTGGTTCCATACACAAGGTGCAAAATAAATAGATTTTATTTTGGATGGGTGTTTTTCAAATGTGCCACTTATTTCGGGACTCAAATGTTCGGTTCGAATGATTCCATTGGTTCATTGGTGCAAAAATTTATTTCTTTGAATATGATCCAAAATTGTGTGTCTAATTTGATGTGCCAGTTTCTTTTTGGATATATATCATAAATTTGATCGATTTATTTTCGTTTGATTGTGTAAGAGGACAAGTTTATGTATGTATAGTATGGGAAATTCAATGCCCTGCTGGTGTTCAACAACCATTGAGTGAATTTAAACCAAAAAGTTGGACTTTTGCTGATTTGGGGATTTTATCAGGTTTTAGAACAGGTAGACGGGTTCTCTTTGCATCTTTTTTAGTTAATTTGATGCATATGGTACTGATGGTTATAGGCATTTGATTCATTTATTAAAGTTTGTTGTTTTAGATTGCATGGTTGGATTGAATAAGTTATTGGGATGTCAATATCTCAAGCGCTTCCAAACATGCCTAAATTGAATGCTTTTGAAAAACAAATTGTAATTGTATTGGATCCAAATTCTTTCTATAAGACTTTATGACAAAACTTAATCTGTTGTAAAACTTCATCTATGATGTGTTTAATATATTACCTTTCAAATGTTGGACCTATGTATCTCTTAGATGATTAACACTCTTCTTTTTCATGTGTCTCCTTCTCCTGCTATAAAATTATTGTAATACAAAACTCTCCAAGGTATTATGCAAGATTTGAATCTGGGAGTAAAAGTTTTTATTCAAGATACTTTCAGTTAATATGCATTTTTTGAGCTATGTAACAAATCATTTGAAGATTTTATCTTAAGGATTTTGTGATCAATTAAAATGTCCGATTATTTGTCAAATTTGATGTAAATAATATATGGAGTATCAAAATATAAATAAATCTTATTGTGGGTTTTTTCTCTGCAAGCAAACTTTCTTAAATACATTCTTAAGAGGATTACATTAGATAACCTTGGTGGAATTAAAGAAATAAATAAAACATGACCGTCTTACTTCCCTCATGCATAATTTCTGAGGTCGATACTCCTAAAAGGCTTGCATCGAGCAATAAATACTGCCAGAAAGAGCATATCTTCTTATGATTAAGCCTTGTTTGGATGCTTGTGGATGAAGAACAGATAGGCAACTCTAGAGAGGGATGAATAGAGTTTATAACAATAATAGCCAAATAAAAATTAAACTTTTTTCACCAACAGTAAATAATCAGAGTAGTAAATGCGGAAATAAAAAGATCAAGAGAGCATACGCAAACACAGTCATTTTTAACCTGGTTTTCCTCATGGAGGACTAGTCCAGGCCTGAGAACTCTAGCTTAAGATTAAATCCACTATTTGTGAAATAGTAGTTACACCCCGTGCCTTTTCTTCAGAAGAGCACGTCAACTTCTTACAATGATCGCTGTGGCGATGCTTGGAATTTTCCAAGCGACTTTTTTGACTCTTGCATAAACTCCTAACTGAATAGCACTGAGCACTTTTAGGCTTAGGAAGCTTGTGGCTAGTAGATAGGAAGGTTAAGGCTTGTATGAGGCTTATAGAGAAGAGAAGAAGAGATAATTGGATGATTGAAAACGAGAGAATTCAAGGCCTATTTATACTAGTTAGGATAGGCAGAATTCGGCCAGAATTCTGTGTCAAGAATTCAAATTTTTGGTCGTTGGACAACTAGCATATAGCAAACCCTAAAAATTATGGTCCTGTAATTTAGGAGACAGAGTTCGGACCGAACTCTGTATGGAGGCAGAGTTCGGCCCGAACTCTGTCTCCATGCTGACAGAAAGTTCAATGGGCCTATATGGGCTAAGTTTGGCTTTGGTGAAGCTTTTGGATTTGCTTTGGGGATAAGGGTTAAGCCAGGAATACCCAATGCTACTCAGTTTACATTTTGCTAGACTCAATAAATATAAAATAGTACAGACTCCGAAACGAGTACACTGCAGGAGAGACGACATCCGTCTTGTACTGAGTTCTATCTTGATGTGTCATATTGAATTATGACAAGTATCATATTGTTAATTTGTCAATATTTTGTTGACTGTGATTTGGGTCAACAATCTCTCCCATATTGATAATTGACAAAAATGATATTTGTATATTCAATGTTCATACCTGGACACACGTTGAAAGGAGTAGACATGCATAGAATGCAGTAGCTCCCCCGTAATAGTAGCTCCCCCATAAATATAGCTTCTCTGTAAACCAATGTGCCTTATCCTGATATACATAATCTCCTCCAAAACATAGATATCACACAATATGATAGAAATATGAATGAATATCAAATAGATCTCCTCCTTTTGGCATTTATCAATTATGAATATCAAACACATACATGCAGAAAACTGTATAAAAGATTAACTAGCAAGCACACAATATAGGTCAAAAGAAAATAATATGATAGCCGCTGATAGAATCTAAAGATCCACATAAACTAAAAATGTACTCATACAAGAAAATAAAACTACATAAACATAAAACTAAATAAGATCATCAACAGTAGCAGCAGCAGGTATGGAACCACATCCACTATGGAGCACGAGATGGCCCAGCGGTATCAGATGGATCAGTATCCGAACGACGATGATCCACAAAAGCTGCATCCGGATCCAGATATCACATGACCCAGGGGTCGTCGATACGGTAACCGGCGCGAGATGGATCCCGGTCCATAGGAAGGGGCATAGCGGGATGCCAAGACATGGTGTACCGAATGTCATACAATGAGTTGCTGATGGCACTCATCTACAATATGGTACGATAATCGAGCTGGGTCCAGCGGTCGTCCTCCAACATGAAACGATCGCGAAGCATGGTCTGGATAGACTCGAGAGTGGCAGGTGGCACGGGCGCAGGTTACCCGAGAGCAGGTGCATCGGCCTGAGCATCAGACCCGGAATGCTCGAACTCAGAGGGAGGCTCGACAGCTGCTAGAAGCCGCCATGCCTTAGACAGAAAGACAGGGGCTAGAAGGAACTTGCACTCATCTAGAGGAACATGAAATGCACAAAAGACCATCGGCAAATAGAGTACATAGACCAATAATTTAGGCCTCTTTCGTGCACTAATCATCCAGTCCATCATAGTGCATGGAAGGTTGAATGGGACATGGAAGTAAAGATGATACAAAGCAGAAATCTCAAAATAAGAAACTTCATCAGTCGATCCCGCTTTGGGCAAGATCGTGAAGAAGACGATACGATGAAGCTCATAGAAATATGGGTTAAGGAATTTTGCAAGTAACTTGCGTGGACGTGTGTTTGGAGTACACAAATCTTCCTTAAAACTCTCAAGGGATGACCCATAGGGAAATTAAAACTTGCGTGCATCGACAAGTTTCTTCCAAGAGTTGGATTCCGAAATCTCGAGATATTCTGCAAGTTCAAAATCATCGAAAGAGATGTCAATTCCGGCAACACGAGAATAGATTCGTGTGTCATCAAAAGTAAGATTACAGTAAATTATTTGAATAGCATTCAAGTATATAAGTGAATTTGTAGAAACTAAATCATCAAGACAATGATCATGAAACAAATAGTCATATTTAGAAAAGATTATGAAATTGATGGGATGACCCGCGTACACACTACTTGACCGAAAGTCATTGAACCATTCATTGGAGGCTTCCAATGAAACAAAAATTCGATCATTGAACGTGTTGGGGTTATTAGGTGGTGGTGGATTGAAAAGTGGATGAATAGGTTGAGCATCTTGAGGATGAGGGTTAGATGAGGAAGCACCCTCGGTTCTAGCCCTCTTTCCCCTATTGAACAAACTAGGTGCCATTGATAATGAAAGGAATTTGAAATTGAAATAGAGAAAAAATAAGAGTTATACCTCAAGAGAGTAGTAGAATATGGAAGAGAAGGATCTAAATGCTATGCTCCTTGAGTTTGGGGAAGAAAACCACACTAGATAGAGAATTCTAGGGTTAGGGTTTGGAGAGGATGAAGTTAGAGAGGTTTTAGAGGAGGCAATGGAGAGGAGAGAGAAGGAAATCCCGAATATATGAAAGGGAGTTCGGCTGGTCGGGTTGATCCTGGACCTTAGGATCAAAATAGATGGATGGCTGAAAGCAATTGGGAGTTCTGGAATGACCAGACCGAATTCGGCCTGAACTCTGTGTGAGGCAGAGTTCGGCCCGAGTTCTGGGTTCTGGGACCAGAACTCAAAACAGTTTAAAAATGGCCAAGTTGGAGAAAAATGAATGGAGTGATAAAGATTGAAAAAAATTGCTGAGTTAAAAAAAATGTTAAATTAAAGGAAACCATGAATGGAAGAAATGTAATGAAGTTAGAAACTTTTGAATTAAGCAACTTATAAATAAAATTGAACCATGTAATAAGCAAGAATTTATGACAAAAATCATTACGATGAAACTGTCATGGGGTAGCTATAGGGACCGGATCCCAGCTAGCGGTAGTCCGAAGACTAGTGCACCGTATCGCTTAGGCTTTTAAGCCTTGTTGTCAGAAGGACCCTTTCGGCTTGTACCCATAGCAAAGTCATCATAAAGGAACATGACATAATCGATATTTACGCATGCCAATTTAATGAATAACCGTTTCATCCAAAATTTCTAATTCACGAAAAAGAAAGTGGAATCGCTCTTTGGATAGTGGTTTAGTAAAGAAATCTGCTAGCTGATGATCAGTGTCAATAAATTCTAAATTTATAGTGCCATTCTGCTTATGTTTACGCAAAAAGTGGTGACAAATTTCAATATATTTTGTGCGTGAGTGACATATAGGGTTCTTAGTAAGGTTGATAGCGCTAGTGTTATCACAGAATATAGGAATGTGCATGAAAAATAGGTTGTAGTCTGCAAGGGTTTGCTTTATCCAAAGAATTTGTGCACAACAACGACCAGCTGCGATGTATTCAGCTTCTGTTGTAGATAGTGCGGCAGAATTCTGCTTCTTGCTAAACCATGAGACTAGAGCCTTGCCTAATAAATGATACGTGCCGCTCGTACTTTTACGGTCGACTTTGCATCCCGTAAAATCAGCATCCGAATAACGAATAAGGTCAAAGGATGTGGATTTGGGATACCACAAGCCTACTGTAACAGTACCCTTAAGGTATCGAAAGATACGCTTAATGGCGAACATGTGTGATTCCTTAGGACTAGCTTGATAGCGAGCACACAAACAAACACTAAACATGATATCGAGACGACTAGCAGTTAGGTAAAGTATACTAGCAATCATATCTCGATACTTATGTTGGTCAATATGTTTGCCGCTTTCATCAGGTTCCAGCTTGGTCGTAGTAGCCATGGGAGTGCTGATTGGTTTAACGTTGTCAAGATCAAACTTCTTCAACATATCATTTGTGTATTTTGAATGGCTGATGAATATTTCTTGTGAAGTTTGTTTGACTTACAATCCAAGGAAGTAGGTGAACTCCCCCATCATGCTCATCTCAAATTTGTTCTTCATATACTTAGCAAAATCTTGGCATAAATTTTCATTAGTGGACCCAAATATGATATCATCAACATAAATTTGAACTAAAAGAATGGTGTCTTAAAAAGATTTGATAAACAGTGTAGTGTCAATTTTCTATTTTAAAAAACCTTTATCTAGTAAGAAATTACTTAGGCATTCATACCAAGCTCTGGGGGCTTGTTTGAGGCCATAGAGCGCTTTCTTAAGCTTGAAAACGTGGTCAGGAAATTTATGATTTTCAAAACCAGGGGGTTGTTTTACAAAAACTTTCTCCTTAATAAAACTATTCAGAAAAGCACTTTTAACATCCATTTGAAAAATTTAAAATTCTGAAAGTTTGCAAAGGCATAAAGCATCC
This sequence comes from Iris pallida, assembly GCA_029216955.1. Classification (NCBI taxonomy): domain Eukaryota; kingdom Viridiplantae; phylum Streptophyta; class Magnoliopsida; order Asparagales; family Iridaceae; genus Iris; species Iris pallida. The sequence continues at coordinate 2,439,325 of JANAVB010044817.1, read as the reverse complement.
GAATGGATTCAAGTCTTGCAACAGGAGCATACGTCTCATTGTAGTCGATACCTTCCTCTTGGTTGTATCCTTGAGCTACTAGACGAGCTTTGTTGCGAGTGACTGAACCATCTTCATTTACTTTGTTACGAAAAACCCATTTAGTACCAATAATCGAATGGTTAGCTGGTTTAGGAACAAGTTCCCAGACCTGGCTTCTTTCAAATTGGTTGAGTTCTTCTTGCATATCAGAAATCCAAAATTTATCATTAAAAGCTTCTAAAACAGTTTTAGGCTCAATTTGCGAGATAAAAGCAGTACTAGCGGCAGAATCTCTTAAAGATGATCGAGTACTTACTCCGCGTGATACCTAACATATTACCAAGTTTTCTGGGTACGACGGCTTGAACGCGAACTTCTTCGGTAAGCCCTCCAGAGAATTGGTTTCAGGGGTGGTATTCATCGGTGTAGAAGTTGATGGTTCAACATCATCATCGGAGATAGCCGTTGTACTATTTTTCTCATCAAAAGATACACTAGTAGATTCTTCTACAATCATTGAGCATTTGTTGAACACTCTATATCCCTTATTTTTGGCAGCATAGCCAAGAAAAATACCATCGTCAGCTTTGGCATCAAACTTGCCTATGTTGTCTTTAGTATTTAGGATAAAACAGCGACAACCGAACACTCTAAAATAAAAGACGTTAGGAGTCCTACCAAACCAAAGTTCATAGGGTATTTTCTTCGAGATAGGTCGAATAAGCACCCTATTTAAAATATGGCACGCTGTACTGACAACTTCTGCCCAAAAATATTTCGAAAGTAAAAAATTATTCAACATGACTCTAGCCATATCGCCAAGAGCCTATTCTTCCGCTCCGTAACACCATTTTGTTGAGGAGTTCTAGGACAAGAAAACTCATGATCAAAACCACTTGTTTTGCAAAACTTTTCAAAATCAGAATTTTTGAATTCGCCTCCATGATCACTTCGGATTCGAGTAACCATGTAGCCTTTTTCGTTTTGGACCTTTTGGCAAAGATTTTGAAAACTGAAATAGCATCGCTTTTGTTTGAAATGAAGAAGACCCAAGTAAATCTTGAAAAATCATCTACAATAACAAGGGCATAGAGTTTTCCACCAAGACTGGCTACTCTACTGGGACCAAATAAGTCCATGTGCAGTAATTGCAAGGGTATAGTAGTACTTACAGTGTTTATGGATTTAAATGAAGATTTGGTTGCCTTATTCAGTTCACATTCGACACATACCGTGTCATTCTTGAATGTGATGTCGGGCAGACCTCTTACTAGATTCTTTGTCGATAGCCTGGATATAGTATCCATATTGGCATGACCAAGACACTGGTGCCACAATAGTCTTTCATCCTTGTGGGCATAGAGGTATCTTCCTGCACTGTTAGTATTTCTAGATAGATAAAAATATAAATATTATCTTCTCTTATCCCTTCAAAAGCAATATCTCCAGTTGACCTATCATAGATGTAGCATTTATCTTTTCCAAAGTTAATATCATATCCATGATCAGCAAGATGACTTATGCTGAGTAGGTTATGCTTTAACTCGGTCACTAGGCAGACATCCTTTATTACAGGAGAAGGAGGATAACCAATAGTACCATTACCTATGATGTAGCCCTTTAAATTATTACCGAATGATACATATCCTTCCCTCTTCATCGATAGTGATGTAAAAAGATTTGCGTCTCCCGTCCTAGGTCGCGAGCATCCACTATCGGGAATCCACTTGCTTTTAGTTGAGGAAGGAAGGTCCACCTACATCACGAGTAGATGTGACCTTTGGTACCCAAGTTCTTGTGGGTCCTGAAATGTTAGTCTTCGGTACCCATGCATATAGATTAATATCAACTAATTTCCTAATTCTATACTGTGGTAAGATATGACCATGTTATCCACAGTATGTGCAAGTAGCATACTTATTTGTGTTAGGAGCAGGTTGATAGTGATATGTATATGCAGTATGGTGATAGTTATGTGAAACAGCAGGATAGTGAATGTGTGTGGCAGCAGAATAATAGTTATGTCTATGTGTAGTAGCAGGATAATAGTTATGTCTATGTGTAGTAGTAGGATGATAGTTATGAGTAGATTGAGAGTGATATCTACGTGCATGTGGTTTACGTGTTGTATGGGAGTACGTGTACATATAAGCATGATTATGTGCTGCATGTGGTTGACGTATTTTACTATTATGAGTGGTCTTATGTTTTATGTGTGTTTTATGACTGTGTGATTGGGTTTGCGGTTGAGCAACCTGTTTTCCCAATCTGATCTCTAATTTTTTAGAGACAGCATTCTGTTCATTGCACTTAGCATTCAGACCATCAATATTAGCAATAGAGATCTTGTGTTTGTTTTTTTCTTCAGCAAGCTCTTTGTTGAGTGCTGAGACCTCACGTATTTTCTTCTCAATAAGTCTTTCAGCATCATGTAAGCTTAATTTAAGCTTGGACACCTCATCAGTGACTTCCGTGGGTGGAGTGTCTCTAACATTATCAAGTAAAGAAGAAAGATTTTTGAATCTCTATTTCATAGCCTTTAATTTTCTCCTTGGCATGCTTATATTTACTAATGACTTTCTTGTGATCAGTTAGTAAGTCATTAAAAGTATCGCCAAGTTCATCAAATGTAAAGTCGTCAAGAGTTTTGCTAGTTACCTTCTCAGATGTTGCCATGTTGCCATTAAGCAGACATTAGCAGTGTCTTAAGGAGAGTCATCTTCTTCCTCAGATTCACTGGCTTCGCTTTCGTGCCAAATACTAGTGTTGGCATACTTTTTCAAAGAAGGCTTCTTGTATGGCTTCTCATATCTGTTACCTTTCTTTGCGAAGGGACAGTCCTTTCGAACATGTCCAGTCTTTTTGCAGCTGTAGCACGTTGGTTCTTCCTCGTCATCTTTTTGTTGTTCCTTCTTCTTTCGATTGAAACAAAGGAACTTCTTGAAGTTATGGACTAGAAGAGCTTGATCATCACCTTCAGAATTGTCGTCGTCAGTCTCTTCAGGATCAGCCCTTCGACTATGAGCTTTTAGGGTAAACTTTTTTGCCTTTGGAGCAGGTTCGTCGAAGTCTTTGAGGTCGAGCACATGGGTCATCAGCTTTCCCATCAAAGTTTCCAAAGACATTTTGGTGAGATCATTGCCTTTTATAATTGCTGTTACCTTAGGATTCCAGATCTTCGGTAGCCCCCTGAGTAACTTGCGAATCTTCTCATGATTGGAGTATTTTTTTGCCAAGAGATGACGGAGGATTGATGACTTCAAGGAACCTTGTGAACATTTGGGTGATCGTCTCATTCGGCTTTATCTTGAACGTCTCGTATTCTTGAGTTAGACGACTGATCTTAGATTCCTTGACTTGAGTGGTTCCTTTATGCGTCACTTTCATAAGCTTCCATACTTCGTGCGAGGTGGAGCATATCAAGACCCTGTTAAATTCATTCCTGTCTATTGAATAAAAAAGAGCATTAATAGCTCTAGCATCTAGACTTGCTTGTTTCTTTTTCTCGTCAGAATATTTGTCGTTGGGTTTTTCGATGAGATCTTCCCCGACAACTATTCTGGCAGGCTTTTTGTAACCATTAGTGACAATGGTCTACAGGTCAAAGTCTAGAGACTTGAGATAGAAACTCATCATAGTTTTCCAATAGGTGTAGTTGGTTCCATCAAATAGGGGTGGCCTAGGAGTGGACTGTCCTTCACCATGGTTGGAAAACATAGGTTGTGTGGTTGCCATAGATCAGCTCTAGGATGTTAGTCCTTGTTAAGAGAACAGAGCTCTGATACTAATTGAAGAACAGATAGACAACTCTAGAGGGGGTGAATAGAGTTTATAACAATAATAGCCAAATAAAAATTAAACTCTTTTCACCAACAATAAATAATCTGAGTAGTAAATGCAGAAATAAAAAGATCAAGAGAGCATACGCAAACACAGTCGTTTTTAACCTCGTTTTCCTCATGGAGGACTAGTCCAGGCCTGAGAACTCTAACTTAGGATTAAATCTACTATTTGTGAAATAGTAGTTACACCCCATGCGTTTTCTTCAGAAGAGCACGTCAACTTCTTACAAAGATCGCTGTGGCGATGCTTGAAATTTTCCAAGCGACTTTATTGACTCTTGCACAAACTCCTAACTGAATAGCACTAAGCACTTTTAGGCTTAGGAAGCTTGTGGCTAGTAGATGGGAAGGTTAAGGCTTGTATGAGACTTATAGAGAAGAGAAGAAAAGATAATTGGATGATTGAAAATAAGATAATTAAAGGCCTATTTATACTAGTTGGGATAGGCATAATTCTGCATCAAGAATTCAAATTTTTTGCTGTTGGAGCATACAGCAAACCCTAAAAATTAGGGTCCTATAATTTAGGGGACAAAGTTCGGCCCGAACTCTGTGTGGAGGCAGAGTTCAGTCCGAACTCTGTCTCTATGCTGACAGAAAGTTCAATGGGCCTATGTGGGCTAAGTTTGGCTTTGGTGGAGCTTTTGGGTTTGTTTGAGGATAAGGGTTAAGCCAAGAATACCCAGTGCTACTCAGTTTACATTTTGCTAGACTCAATAAATGTAAAATAATACAGACTCCGAAACGAGTACACTGCAGGAGAGAGACGACATCCGTCTTGTACTGAGTTCTGTCTTGATGTGTCATATTGAATTATGACAAGTATCATATTGTCAATATTTGGTTGACTGTGATTTGGGTCAACAGTGGATGCATCCTGGTGAGTGTGCATTGCCAACTGCTGAAGGTCAATTGCCAACAGAAAAGAAACCAACATGCAGTACTACTAGCTGGAACCCTACATGCATTAACCTTATGCTTGTGGTCTTGTTGGTGCTGTCAGGGATTTGGTTCATTACTACATGATTTTATTTAATATATTCATGGACCATATATAGAAAGAAACGTAGCATATAAGATGATTGTCCTTTTAACGATCATTACTTATATTGTGTAATATTTCAGTTGTTCAGTATACTTCATTGCTTGATAATTCAACTAGTGATTTAAATTATTATATATTGTAATACTAGTATTGTTCATTAGTCAAAAGGACAAAGTCTGTTCATTTACAGGCATGAACTTCATAGTCTAGTTGCATCATTTACACTAGTGCCTACTACTTAGCTCACTAAGCTTCTTGTGCTTATTGAATGTGTTCATCCACTAGCTATGTAAATTCTTGCAACATTGATGAATGGCATGCCAGTATAATGCAAATGCACCTTTGATCTCTGAAACTAAAATTTTCATTTATAGGTGGACCATTTGGTGGAAATAAGGGAGCAAGACCTGTGCACCTAGAATGTGAGTTGGGGTATTTCCTTTGATCATCTCCATGAATGTGAGTTAGTAGCATTACTGAACCTGTCTTATATATTCCTTAGTTTAGAATTTATGTAAGCAAGTATCCAGCTCCATTAGTATGACACTTAGTGGTATCACTAACATTTTTTTATTTATCTGTTGCTTATCTTTATTTTTTCATATATTGGTCTTCACCTTTTTTCCCCTCTCTATATTAAATTAGGGACAAATTGTGTGTTGCACAGGATAAGAAGGAATACATTGCTTGCCTGAAATCATCACATTATCTATCCAAGGAAAAAAGTTTTTAGATCAATTCTAATTCTTTTTTTCGTTTGTCATTCCAGTTGAAGTTAGAATACACACCTTCAGGTTCTGATAATTTAACATTTTTCAGTATGTAGTTCTACCATGTAATAATTTTGCCAACTTGATCAATACCAATATCAATATATATGTTTGGATCAAATTTGAGTGAAGCATGTTCTGATTTTCATATTGTATTACCTTCCAATAAAAAACCAAGAAATTTGCGATATAACTATATATTTTACACAAAATCTTGAGCTAATTAGTAATTACAGAAAGAAAAGTGAAGTCATATGTATATTTCTACTGCCAATAAGAACTTTGTGAAATTCGTATATGAATGGTATCTGTGCCACAGAATCATACTTACACGAAACTTTATCACAAGTCACGTTTAATACCATACTGTTCAATATAAGCACACAAGGATACTTTCAAGCCTAACCAATCTTTCAACAACAACACAACGATGTACTTGTTCCGAAAAATGACAATATCCTTCACATGAGCACTCTTTTTTGTTATGTTGTATATACTAGAGTAGATAACCCAAATTTGTTGTATGTAGGAAGTAACATAAACAAATTTTAAGTACATTCCCAAAATGTAAGTCCGTAGAAACAACTGCAGAATTGCAAATTTTAGCTTACGATTGGGAAAAAGAGACTGCTTTCTTTCCAATTAGGGGAAAATAACAAAACCAAGACAAAATCAAACCTTTGCCTCTGCTCGTTCGTCGACTCCCGGAACTCGATATCCCTCTGCCTCTGCTGCAGCAGAAAGTATATGCAATTGCATGTTCTCACGATCGAGACCTAAATACCACCAAAAAATTCAGAAAAATCGGAGGGAAAATAGGAAAAATTAGGAATTCTCACCGGATCCGAAGCAAAGACGTCAAGCGAAGCCGAAAACCCGAAGGTGACCAGCGTCTTGGTGAAGTCGGGTACTTCTGGACCTCGTCCCACTCCCCGCCCGAGCACCACCTCCTCCAAGTGCTTCATGTTGAAGTAAAACCCGGACTCCTGCTCCAACCTACAAAATTTTGACAAATAATCGACGGCCAAAATTAGGGTTTCTAAATTTTCTAGGGCTTCCTCCTCGAGGAGGGAAAATAATAATAATTAGGGTTTACTCACTTGTGGACAATCTCCTTAAACTTCTCCTCTAGCAACTAGAGGATGAAGAAGACGAGCTCCCAGCTGAGCGAGGTCATGGCTGGATCTTCAGATTCGAATTTGGGTCGGATCTTATTATCGGATCCGGATCTAAGGAAAAGATGATGAGGAAGGAGAAGAGGGTCAGTTAGGGTTAAGGATTGGGAAAGGGAATTACGTAGGTGCAGCCTTCTTCTTCTTCTTCGACATCATCACCGCGGAGATGATTCATCGGCCGAGGAATGACCTCCTCCTCTAAGAAATAGAAAGGAAGAGAGGAAGGGAGAGTAGAGGGTTGTTGATTAGGGCTAGTTTCTGAGAGATCAGGAAAAACTTTGTTGTGTTCCCCAATAAAAGAGAATCATAACCGTCAACATATATAAAAATTGAAATAATTACTATAATGGCAGCAAAAAAATAGCGACAATTTTTTCGCACATGTATTACTTGACAGTTATCAACAAACCGTCAATATAAAAAATGTTCTTTCTTGACGGATCCTTCGAAACCGTCAACATATATGCTATAAAATTGCTAAAGTGACAAAAAAATTGTCTTCCCTTGTCGTAAGCCTAAACCGTCAAGATAACCACTATTGTTGACGGTTTTCGACGACCGTCAACTTATAAACCGTCAAGAATCATCATTTTTCTTGTAGTGATTGGTATTTTCGGATCTCGTCCTGAGATGTTATTTCTTGTATATCTTGGTATACCTTGTGCAAGTCTTGTTGTTCTTGTACTGGTATGGATACTGATTCTTGAGAGGATTAGCTACCTTCTCACAGAATCTCGTGTCGTAATGTACCATTGTTGGATCCATAATACCAGTCGAGGGCAGGAAGTATTAGTATATATATGTGATCATAGCCTCCTTATATCATATCTTGTTCCTTGAATAGTGTTAATCATATACCGCTTATATGATTAACCAGGCCATTATCCATGTGCAAGTTTCCAAGCCGATCACATGTTGAAACTAGTGCTCACTTACTTAGATAGTTATTTCTTGATTCTTGTATATGATATTTCTTACTCTTGTATTTACTTACAATATTACTCATATTTTGTAATATTCATGTACCTGTTTTATTATCTTGTACATTTTCTCTATTTACTTTTATATAGTCTATATCATTTACTAGAACTGTTATTAGAGGTATGCTTCGCTCCAATCATGATTGAATATATTTTTTCAGATGATTTAGCGGAGTGGTACCCTATCCACTACGGACCTCAAGATGTAGTGGGAGTAGACCTAGAGACCGTGGCTTAGGAGGGACTAGTTCCAGTAGAGGAGAAACCACTAGTAGCGACTCGGCTAGTGGAATTGGATTATGTTTATTTTGAGATGAGCTATTAGTACTGGATTTGTCTCTAGGTTTTGAGACATTGAGATGTTATTATTTATGAGACTTATGTTTATTTTGAGATAGTTAGACTCATAGACTTTGGAACTGGAATTGGATTATGTTTATGTTCTAGACTTCTCTTAGATTATCATTTCATATCTTTTATGTCATTATCGTGCAATTTATCTTCCTTATAGTTTATTGTGATCAAGTATAAGTATTATCATTATATTATCCTCCTTTTGAAGTTGAGATATCATTGACCGGTTGTGATACATATTCATGAGATGGTTAGATAGTACTACTGACCTAGACAACGTTCTACCGTCGATACTGCGGCATAGGCTGGACGTACCCACGTCCTCGTACCCTTACATCGGATGCAGGTCGTGACAAACCTTTTCCAACAAATGGATCATTTTTAAAAATTACTACTTTATTTTCCTTCATTAAAATCTTGTACCATGTTGCTACAAGAAAAGGCCCACTAACTAAATTACTTTTAACTAACGGCATATAAAGTACATCATGAAGAGGTAGAACCTTGCCTGATGTCATCTTTAGATCTATTCGTCATCTTCCTATTATTTGTGCCACTTAGCTACCTCCAAAAGCTATACCTTCTCCACCTACTTAATGATAGTTTAAAAAATAGGAGCGATCAAACGAACGTAAACATTAGCTCCAAAATCCAACCACCAATCACTAGAATGGTAAGAAATATTGACTAAAGGTTGACAGCTCACAGACCTGAATGAACTAGAAAACTCCTTCAGAAGCATGTTAGCTTCAAGTTTAGCAATGTCTTTTTTCCCCTAAAAGTGGTATTGATTTCTTCCTTCTTTCTTTGAAACAATTAAAGGACAAATGGTTTGTTCTTCCACGTAATAGGCAAAAAAAATGATCCGAGTCTAGTTAGAATATTTAGGTTTATGGTTTTGCTAGTTTTTATGGTTCTAGTGGTGAGGCTAAAAGTAGTACCTTTGTATGGATAAGTTCTTCTATTCTAATGTCATTTAAGACTTGTAACAAAGGTATTATCCCATTTTGTATGGATAAGTTCTCTAATATAGTCAGACTGAGAGGGAGGGAGCTTATCTATCAAGCAATATATCCTATGATCATTAGAGAAAGTAGTACCTTTGGCTTGGACGTGTCTAAGGTATTCTTGAAATTCATGAATTTAGTCATTCATAGGTTTCTTATCTACCATAAAATACATATAGAATGAGGAGGAATTGGATCTTTCTATTCTAGCATCATCAAAACAATATTCTTCTTGTAATACATCTCAAATTTCTTTAGTGCTTTTATATTTAAAGAATATGTTATATAATGAGTCAGATAAGGTACTTAGAATTCTGTGAAAACAATGATAGTTTATTTCTTTAGGGTGTTTTGATTTGACTGAGTTAGATGATTTGGTTACCCCTAAGTCAGATTCGGTGTCATTAAAATCATTTGGCAAATGTGTGGTTCCATTTTGCTGATATAATACCTAGAGTAGTGAGCCAAAATATCATCTAACTCTACAACCTTTTAAGGTAAGATCCATTGAACTTTTTATGCTTGGTACTAGAGGAGTCATCTTTACCAGCAATTGTTACAAATGTGACGATCTAAAAGTTTCTACAGAAATAGTGTATTGAATCAATATGATAGCCTTGTAATAGTTTGAATGATTTTGCTAATCAACCTTATCAAATCTTTAGTTAAAGTATTATTCAACTTGGGTTAGCTATAGGAACTGGATCCCAGCTAGTGGTGGTCTGAAGTCCTAAATATCGTGTAACTTGGGAATATTTACACCCTTTGTAAGAGACACTTTCGGCTTGTACACAAACCAATCTCTACTTTAAACTTAGATTTAAAAGAATTTATGCATTATCACTAAACTATTTTTTTAACTAGATTGTATCAAAATGATTCACAATGTAACAAACTATATTTGAATAACAAAATGAATCAAATATTTCTAATATCACAGGTGTAACAGCCTTTGTAAAAGTAGTTTATATTTAACAAAATGTCTAACGATGAATGTGTTAAATTTGTAGACTAAAACATTAAGGAAGGTTTTATGTTTGTACAAATTCTTGTACGAAGTGTCTACTTAACAGTATTCTTGTTAGAAACTTTTAACAAGTATTCTAGTTAGAAAGTTTTAACAACAATTGTTTTATCATCAAGAAATATTTTGTCACAACAAGTTTTTAGTTAGAAAACTTATAGAAGTTTTTGTTGGTGTTTTTGCCTTTGGACTAGAAAAGATAGTCCCACATCGGCTACACCAAATGGTGAGTATCTCAATATAATGCATTGCTTGTGTTGAGGTGTGCACATGAGGTGTAGTGGGGCACAAGTTTGTGCCATGTGGAAGTATTTTCCTAGAAGGAAAAAGGATTAAATCCAACAAGGATGCAAGTTAATTTTTGTTGTGCGGACTCGGACTCGGACACGGACTCCAGGATGTCTCGTGCATGCACGGGAGTGTTCGGGGGTTAGGCGTGGACTGGCACACTTCTATGCTGATTGTGGGATGATCTAAAATATCAAACTATATTTTTGAGTATTGGTATTTTGGTCCCACATCGGATAGGAGAAGAGGTGAAGTCTCAACTCCACTCTATAAATAGAGCCCCTTGGCCTCCTTTGAAAGATGTACCAAGAAGAAAGTTAAGGGAGTCTGTAAAGTCCAGGAAGCCCGTTCAAGCCTCAAATGTTGACTTACAAGCGTTCCAGAAGTTCTTCGTGAACTTTCTGGTTCCTGGAAGCTGTTCGTGCTCGTGTGGGGTGAATAATGCTTTGAGCAACGGTGGTTCATTCACCCCAGCATCTCATTCTCGTCTGTCATCGCTGCTGTTGCCTTTTACAGTAACTTTTTTTAGAAGATCTACTGCCGATAGTTGCTTGCACAAAGTCTCTTTAGATTTTTGTGTATTACGTAGAATCTTTTTAGATCCTCGTAATTCAGAATCCTCCAGGATCTCTGTTGCACATCTTCTTTAAGGTGTTGCATTTGAAACGTTGTCTATACTTTCATTTCAGAATTTTCCATCAAAAATTGTGCCTCGGTACTAACAATCTCAAAGCTTTATTGAGAAGATGGATAACTCTCGTGCTTCGCTCATCGATACCGGCTTTAACAAGTTGGAGAAATTCGATGGCGAACACTTCCAGATATGGAAACGAAAGGTCACTTTAAATCTTCAACTCGTGAATGTTGATCACGTGCTGTCAGAAGAAGAACCGATCGTTCCAACCACTGGATCAGCTGCGGCTGTGGCCGCTGCTACGACCAAGCAAGCGAAGTGGAAGAGAGAAAACAGTATATGCAAACTACTGATACTCAATTCCATGGAAGACTCTCTGGCAGAGTCCTACTCCAAGAAGACATCTGCCAAAGAGATATGGGACTCCTTGGGAAAGCTCTATGAAGATGACGAGAACCGGTCCAAGATCTTCATGGTAGAAAAATACCACAAGTGGACCTTCGAAGACGAGAAGGCGATGCTGCCCCAAGTGAAGGAGTTTCTGAAGTTGCGTCAGAAACTAGAAGACGAGAACATGCCCCTCGTCGACAAGTTTGTCGTTGGAGGGATCGTCGCAAAACTTCCTACAGAATGGAGCAACTTCTATGCAAGGATGCATCGAAAGAAAATGGAAATTAGCTTGGAAGATTTCTTGCAAGAGATCCATGTTGAGGACGAGATGCGCTCTCAACAGAAGATGGATACTCTGTCCAAGCAACTGGCGAAGGCTAATCTGGTCCAAACCAGAGAGTACCAGGGGAAGCAGGCTGCTTCTCATCGCAAAAAGAAGGACTTCACGTATCTGAAAGTGAAGGGTCCTGCTTTCAAGCAGCAGAAGTCCAAGTCCCATGTGACTTGCTTCAATTGTGGTAAGAGGGGCCACTACAAATCCGAATGCAAGTCCAAGCCCAAAGAACAAGGTGAGCCTAGTAAGGTTTCCATGATTACTAATCTAGTTTCCATGATAGCACAGGTTGCAACTGTGGGGGCTGACTTGGACTGGTGGATAGACACTGGTGCGACCTGCCATGTCTGTTCAGACAAGGATTTGTTCATCTCTTATGAGCCAACTTCAGAGAAGGTCATAATGGCAAACCAGGCACAAGCTGAAGTACTGGGGATCGGGACGGTGGAGCTGAAACTCACATCGGAGAACACTCTGACGCTACAAGGTGTGAAGCATGTTCCAGTAATTGTTAAGAACCTGATCTCTGGAAGTCTGCTCTGCAACGCAGGCTTGAGGATGGACATCAATGTTGGCCAGTTGGTGATGTCCAAGAAGGGTACATTCTTCGGGAAAGCCTTCCAAACTGAAGGAATGTACAAGATTCAGCTTGTTGTAACCCAGCATGATAATATAAATGCAATCACTTTTTCTGATTATTCTCTTGAGTTGTGGCATAATAGGCTAGGACATGTTCATTGTAAAAGGATTAACAGAATGTCTAGTCTAGGACTTATCTCCAAGTGTGGGGGTAAGGTAGAGAAACGCGAAGTATGTGCTCAGACGTAGATCACAAGGAAACCCTTTCACAGGGTCCATCAAAGCACAGATCTTCTGGAGTTGGTTCACTCAGATATCTGTGACTTCAAACAATTCTCTACAAAGGCCGGGATGAAGTATTTCATTACTTTCATCGATGACTTCTCAAAGTATGCTTTCGTCTACTTGCTCAAGTCTAAAGACGAAGCATTCGAGAAGTTCAAGGAGTTCAGGGCCGAGGCTGAGCGGCAAACTGGAAAACAACTCAAGAGGTTAAGGAGTGATCGAGGCGGGGAGTATCGGTCTCATGAATTCTTATCATTCTGCAAAGAACATGGAATCATCAATGAGACAACGGCTCCGTACTCTCCTCAATCCAACGGAAGTAGCAGAAAGGAAGAACAGAACATTGACAGAGATGATGAACTCCATGCTGTTGACTGCGGGTCTTCCAAAGTGCTACTGGGGAGAAGCTGCACTAACGGCAACGTTCATTCTGAACAGAGTGCCATATGCAACTTTCGACATAACTCCTCATGAACTCTGGTTCAAAGTCAGACCTAACTTGAATGTCATTCGAGTGTGGGGGTGTCTGGCTTATGTGAAGCTCCCGGATCTGAAGATTCAGAAGCTGGACACATGGACTACGAAGGCGATCTTCTTGGGGTATGCCGAGAAGAGTGATGCTCGGAGATTCCTTGATATCGAGTCAAACCATATCATCGAATCTCGCGATGCTGAATACTTTGAAGACAAGTTTGCAAAACATAAGAATATTGTTCTCGCGGATCTTCCGGAGAATGATGAGGGTACAAAGCAGACATAAGTCTTTAATGAACCAGTAGTCCAAGATGAAGCTGTCGTCAAGGAGACACCAGCTGAACCAAAACTCACTGAGCCGTCAACTAAGCGAATGAGGAGGTCGAAAGACTTCGAAGATGACTTCGTCACATATCATGTGGAAGCAGATTCGCTTACCTATGATGAGGCGATGAAGACCAGAGATGTTATATTCTGGAAGGAGGCGATAGACAACGAGATTGACTCAATCACCTCCAACAACACATGGGTATTGGTTGACCTGCCAGAAGGAGCAAGACCCATCGGATGCAAATGGATCTTCAAGAAGAAGATGAAAGCAGATGGAACCATTGACAAGTTCAAGGCCAGGCTAGTGGCCAAGGGTTTGCTCAGAAGCAGGGGATCGACTACTTTGACACTTATGCTCCAGTAGCTCGGATGACAACCATCATATTGTTAATTGCTCTAGCAGTAATACACAAGCTGGTGATACATCAGATGGATATAAAAACGGCATTCCTTAATGGCGAGCTGACCGAAGAGATCTACATGCAACAACCAGAAGGTTTTGTCGTCAGAGGTCTAGAAGACAAAGTCTGCAAGTTGATGAAGTCTCTGTATGGTTTGAAACAAGCTCCCAAAATGTGGCATGAGAAGTTTGACAAGGTGATAAGGTCAAATGGCTACAGGGTCAGTGAAACAGACAAGTGTGTCTATACAAAGTTTGCTGACGGAAGAGGTATGTCTTTACATGGACGACATGCTAATCCTAGGTACGGATTTAAGCTGCGTCCCAGAGACAAAGAAATTCCTCTCGACCAAGTTCAGTATGAAGGACTTGGGGGATGTCGACGTAAACTTGGGGCTCAAGATCATCCGGACAGGCACTGGAATAGCGCTGTCACAATCTCATTATATTGAGAAGATGCTCACTCGCTACGGGTATCAAGATCTTCCTATTATTGATACTCCGTACCGGAGTGATCAGAAGCTGGAGCCAAATTCGAGGAAAAGCGTCAGGCAGTTGGAGTACGCTAGTGTCATCGGAAGCTTGATGTACGCTACTACTGCCACAAGGCCTGACATAGCTTTTGTCGTGGGAATGCTGAGTCGGTTCACTAGCAATCCAGGCGTTGAGCACTGGAAAGCTGTGAAGCGTGTTATGAGATATCTCAAGAAAACTCAGACGTATGCACTTTTCTACAGCGAAGATCCGTCAGTAGTGGAAGGCTTCAGTGATGCTAGCTGGTGCTCAGATATGGAGAGCGAATATTCTACAGGTGGATTCGTATTCGCCATGGGCGGAGCTGCTATATCGTGGAAGTCGAAGAAGCAGACTATGTTATCTCGCTCCTCCATGGAATCTGAATTCTTTGCATTGGATGCTGCTGCAGATGAAGCAGAGTGGCTTCGGAAGCTCATGTATGATCTTCCGGTGGTTGGGGCTCAGATATCGGCAATACCGATATACTGTGACAACCAGGCGACAGCAACAGTGGCATCAAATGAACTCTTCAACGGGAAGAAGAGAACGGTGCGGTTGAAGCACAGAGCAGTACACGATCTTATCAAGAGAGGTGTTATTGCAGTGATTGATGTTCGGAGTCAAGAGAACCTGGCAGATCCGTTCACCAAGGGCCTCAAGCGCCAGCTGGTCGATGACACAAGTTGTCAAATGGGCTTGAAGGTATTCTGATATTGTATTATTGTATTCCTACCATAAAGTTTTATGCTATTAGTTCAAAGATTTATCTACTAGGCATCTAGCTTTTGGTTCAAGGGAGGACCACTAATCGGAAGAATATCAGGAACGGTGGGTACATGTTCTATTGGACATGGAGAGGTTACGGACCTATAACCACTGTTGTCTACTATTGTTTTCTGCGGAAAATAGTTTCTTTGGGAAGGTTGGCTTAAATGCCTTAATGAGTTCTCAGGCAGAGTGAATGCCTGGAGTGCTTTACAGGAAGCACGGTAGCGCAACACTACAAGGAGTGTAACTCCATGCTACAGTGGGGTGACTCCACCATGAGGTTCCCAGGTAGGGGTAATGCCTCGGCTTTGTAAGCCAAGTCACAGCGGAGTAGCACCGCAAATAGGCAGGTAGCCTAAGGTTGTATGATAATCGTAATAAAGAGATGTAGACAACACTACAAAGAGGACGATGTCCTCATGTTACATTGGCATGACACCACGAAGAGGTACCAGGTAGGGTAAAGCCTCGGCTTTGCGAGCCATGTCATAGCGGCGTAACACCGCACGGAAGCGCAAGGCTTCATGCTGGGTAGTTTGGCACTACAAAGAGGTCTGTGACCTCATGCTACAGTAGTATGACACTACGATGAGGTACCCAGGTGGGGTAAAGCCTCGGCTTTAAGCCATATCATAGCGGCGTAGCATCGCAAAGAAGCGCAATGCTTCATGCCATGACTCTTTATAAAGAACTCACCTATAGTGTATGGACAGAGATATCAGGCCGTCTCTTGAGGGTAAACTTGTAGACGCCCAAAAATTATACACTGAAACCAGGCTGGCACAAGGCCTTCAATGTGCAGCCAGAAGCACAGTTGATGTCATTATGTGAGTAGGAAGAATTGCAGTTATGGTGCAGAATTCAAGGCTTAGTCCATTCTTGTATCATGCTGTTATTTAACCTATGTGGGAAGATTCAAGTCATAGCGATATCTCTCCTAATGCATGATGGGCAGTCACTGTGGGGAACGCTCAACCCATATATTGAGATATGTGGGGAATTGTTGGTGTTTTTGCCTTTGGACTAGAAAAGATAGTCCCACATCGGCTACACCAAATGGTGAGTATCTCAATATAATGCATTGCTTGTATTGAGGTGTGCACTTGAGGTGTAGTGGGACACAAGTTTGTGCCATGTGGAAGTATTTTCCTAGAAGGAAAAAAGATTAAATCCAACAAGGATGCAAGTTAATTTTTGTTGTGCGGACTCGGACTCGGACACGGACTCCAGGATGTCTCGTGCATGCACGGGAGTGTTCGGGGGGTAGGCGTGGACTGGCACACTTCTATGCTGATTGTGGGATGATCTAAAATATCAAACTCTATTTTTGAGTATTGGTATTTTAGTCCCACATCGGATAGGAGAAGAGGTGAAGTCTCAACTCCACTCTATAAATAGAGCCCCTTGGCCTCCTTTGAAAGATGCACCAAGAAGAGAGTTAAGGGAGTCTGTAAAGTCTAGGAAGCCTGTTCAAGTCTCAAATATTGACTTACGAGCGTTCCAGAAGTTCTTCGTGAACTTGCTGGTTCCTGGAAGCTGTTCGTTCTGGTGTGGGGCAAATAAAGCTTTGAGCAACGGTGGTTCATTCACCCCAGCATCTCATTCTCGTCTGTCATCGCTGCTGTTGCCTTTTACAGTAACTTCTTTTTAGAAGCTCTACTGCCGATAGTTGCTTGCACAAAGTCTCTTTAGATTTTTGTGTATTACGTAGAATCTTTTTAGATCCTCGTAATTCAGAATCCTCCAGGATCTCTGTTGCACATCTTCTTTAAGGTGTTGCATTTGAAACGTTGTCTATATAATTGTTTCAGTTTCAGAATTTTCCATCAAAAATTGTGCCTCGGCACTAACAGTTTTTCTATACGTTACACTATTTAACTCTACGATATTAGAACAGAATAACTTTTCAGCAAGAGTGTTAACAGTAAGACTGATATACATAAACATAACCTAAGCAAGAATGTTAACAGTAAGACTGTTATATAAACAAATATTGCTATTATTATTCTTATTACTCTATCAAACATGATATATGAATACAAAATAATATAAATAATCTCTTAGATTGTTGTAAAAATTCTTTTAATTTTTTTTGTTAACAAAATAACAAAAATAATAAATGATTAATGTTAGCGGTTTACGGGGATGAGTCATGTACGAACCACTACCTGAAGAGATTATTGAGGTCTATGTGCAGACTTCTATCGAATTTTTCCTAGAGGTAATTCCTCCCTTCTATCGGCTTTCCATCACTACACACAACTCTGAAAGAATGATCCAAACTTAGCTCTTGCCGAGAGAAAGAAGTTAGAGGCTTAAAAAGAATTTTGTATCAAAGGAGAGACTGAATTGAACAGAACTTTATGGTCTTCGTTGTTGTTGCACCCCTCAAAAATAAAATATGGAGTATATATAGAGGTGGCCCATAACCCAGGATTAAATAAGATTAATGAAAAATGATGATGCTAATGGGCTAAATTATATTAGCAGTTGGGAATTAATTAATTGGTCCATTGGCAAATAAATATGCAACAGATAGAAACTTAAAGGCTGAAACGGTCAAAAAAATTACGAGCAAATAAAAAAACCTTTGGGTCTCAAACCGAACCTGATACTGGAATTTGAATCAATATTCGGCACGTACCCGTACATGCACATTACGCATGCCGAGCCAAGCAACAAGACAGTTCCACAGGTCTAGTCTAGTCTAGTCCACAACAACTTACAAGTGAGAATAAGAGAAGAAGTAATATAAAAATTAGGAAAGGATATGTTATAGCCAGTATAAGATTCACTACAAAAATATATATATAATTACCGATGGATATATTCGTCGCTATATGTAGTAGTTCCCTCAGTAATGAAGTTTACTGACAGAATACCGACGAATACATGCCTCATTAGCTTAAATGTCGTTAAAAAAAATTATGTCGGTAGGTGGTCGCTATAGCGACGGTTTAGCGACTGAATCGGCGACAGCATTTCACTGACGGATTAGCAACGTATATTTTTCGTCGGTAAGGTTTGCGACAGTATTGCGACGGATTAGTGACAATTTTTTGTGAGCCCACATTTTCAATTTTTTCAGAAGGTTACCGACGAAAATTTTAGTCGGTAAGCCGACTGGTACAATTATGCATTTCAGACAGCACGTTATCGACGAAAATTTTTGTCGGTAACATTTTACCTTCCACAGTTTTTCGTCGGTGATTAGTCGGTAAGACGTCGCTGACCTACAGATATACGTCGATAGTCAGCCACTAGTTAGTCACTAAGGTTAGTTTTATTGCCAGAACAAATAATTCTTGCAATGCTCACACCTGTCAATATCTATATATTCAATACAAATTGGCATTGTATTTATACAATACAAATATTTTACTTATTCAATAAACTCAAACACAAATATATATAACACTGAAGTAAGTAGACTCAAACTGTAAATATTTATACAATTAAATATTTTTAACTACAAAGAAAGTACATTTCTACAAATCTACCAAATGATACAAAAATACTATAAAGTTTTACAAAATCATCCAGTATAAAATCAAATCATACAAAACTCTAGCATATCAAACCCTGGTGGAGGAGGTGGCGACGGCTGTCCGCATGCATATAACTGGGTCAACACCATACTGAGGACCGTTGAAGGTCCTGTGCAGGAACATCGTCTGGAACAATAGGTGCAGGAGGTGCTGTGGTCGAAGGAGAAGCCAATGTAGGAGCCACTGAGGTCGAAGGAGAAGCCGGTGTAGGAGGCGCTGTGGTCGAAGCAGGAGTCCGTACAGGAGGTGTTGTGGTCGAAGCATGAGCCGCCGATGCAGTGGTAGCAGGAATCAGACCACAAGTGTCGAGAACATGGGTCATCTGACCCTGTACAGTCACTAATATCTGTGTAATCTACTCCAAACTATAGGTGTCGTAGTAACCTCGGGAGATGTAGCTACAGGTGGAGGTGGAGGAGGAAGCTCTGGAGTAAATGGACGGCTGCGATGCCAACGATCCGGTACCGCTCACGCTGCCATATTTTTCTCTTCCTCTAACAGCTTATATCCATATGTCGTTCCTTGCAACCGGCGTCGGTGGCTGACTAGTCCCAGTTCCCCCTTCGGCACCCCCTCAGCAGTACTCCCTCCCTCACCGATCCGACTCTCTAATGTCTCATACGTCTCCTATATTTATATAGTTAAATAGATTTAGAGTTAATATACGTATTTTAGTTATTATTTAGTATTGTTTTTAGATATTATAGGTTTTGTCTTTGATTTTTATTGTTATTAGTTATAGTTAAGTATAAAGAAGAATGTAATTAAAATAGTATTGAGAAAACTTACATAGGCTTTGGTCGTCCGATCATCTACGAGCTTTCCATCCTTCTTTTGCTTATTGGTACGCTCGAAAACTTTAAAAAGGTTGATGGTGTTCGGGTCTCCGCCTGTCCTGGCGACCTCCTCGCATTGTAATAATTAAACAGCAATTAATAACTAAACATTAAAATTAAATTGGTGGTAACCGTATTAATTTTAGGCCCGTTGAATAAATCGATACCAATACGGATTTTGAAACATAACCTATTCATGTCCACGATTTTAGGATACGCTCAAGCATGCCCTAATATTACAAAGTTCTTCTAAGTGTCAAAGTGCCCGTATCATAATATTATAATTTTTGCGTCATATAATCCATATCATAATACCTGTGTCCGATATTTTAGGATACACTCAAGCATGTCCTAATAGTAGAAAAAAATTCTAAGTGTCATAATACACATATCCTAATATTACAATTTTTGTGTCCTTATATATATATAATATTCAACCTAAATTGAAAAACAAGAACATATTTGAAGAACATGAACAAAATTGAAGTAGAGGAGAGGATGATTACTTGCCTAATCTCCTCGCCGAAGGAGGAGACGGGGGAGTCGACGGTCACCGAAGGAGGAGGAGAGGGTTGGGTTTGACTCACGTTGGCGATGGCTGCGGTGGAACCAAAGTGGAGGAACTTGGGCTTCTCAGCCGAGACGGCATCGGCGATAGCCGTTGCGGCGTCTGCATTAGCCCGGTCGAGCCCGGGGAAGACGACAGAGGAGGGGAGAGGGAAATGGTGGTTGGGGGCCAGGCGGAGGACCTGGGGCTCGGAGGCGGAGGAGGAGGCGGAAGGGAGCTGGAGGTGGGTGCTGGGTCGGCGGAGAAGGCGGCGGCGGCGGCGGGGGAGGGGGGTGTCGACGGTACCACCGGAGGAGGGGGTAGGGGGTCGGGGGTCGGCGGTCACCGGAGGCTGAGGTCGAGGTTGGAGAGAGGAAGGGTTTGGGGGAAATGAGCTTTGGTTGAAATTTTGAGAGTGAAAAGGAAAGGCTGCTGTTTAAATTTTATTCGTGGCCAGCGATAGAATTGCTGAACAGTCGGTAGTATTAGTGACGAATGTATTTTACATAAATTATTGGTCATGGGTTAGTTGCTCATCCGTCGCTACATAGTGACTACTTCATTTCCGTCGCTAAGGTCAATCGCTAAATAATAGTATTTTTGTAGTGATTAAAGGAGAAGTTTTTTTTATCATAGAATATGAGAGGAAGGGACCAAATTTATACTTTCTTGTGGATTAATATGTCGAACTCGAGTGACCATTTTGGTTATCGAAAAGAAACATAAGACCTTGATTTGATGGTGGAAAATCAGTAAATCGAGTCACGGAGACGTATTATTTTTTCTATTTAAAATGGTACGAGTTAGGAATAATGGATTTAAAATACATACAATATAATGTGTACAAAATCCAGGGGCGGCCCGGAGGAGGGGCAAACAGGGCTTGCACCCTGGGCCCCAAATACTAAGGGGCCTCAATTTTTTTAAAAGTTAGTAATAACAATAAATAATAAATTATTGTTACTCTGATTCTTCTTCAAAGTCCAAGGTCGGAAGAAAATCATTATAGCAATTCAAAAAATAGGGCATGGCGCATGGGAATTGGATAGTCGTCTGACTCTTCAATTTCAAAGAAAAAACTAGTCTTCCCATCACTTCAGATTTCTTTTTGCATTTCAGAGGAGAAAAAGTGCTTCACGTCGCTTCCGATTCCAGATGACCAGCAATAAGTTTTTTTTTAATTGTTCATTTTATTTCTCTCTTCATTCTCTCTTTTGCTTATAACTGAAACGAAAATATTTAATTTTTTTCAATTTCTTCTCCTAGAACCCTTCACAAGGATTCCGCAAAATAAGACTATACAAAGAAGGCCACGGCGGCAGACAAGCTACTCTCTCTCTCTCTCTCTTTGGCCTTTGCTCGAGCCTTGACTCGAAGTGGAGACGAAAAGGTCGGATAGAGGTATCAATGTGAACCTGATATTTTAGCAAGACTTCCATTTTGAGAATTGAAATATTTTGTAACTTTTGTTCCTCATGATGTTGGCTTTATTATGTTTTTCGAGTTTCCTCTGTCGTCGATGATTGTGGACAATCCTCTTTGCCTCCATCTTTTCAATGAGGGGTTTTATTGATGTAGGTTATTTTTTTCGAAAGTTCCAAGTTATACTTTCATAATCTACTTTGCACAGATACAAGCACAGACTTGAAATTTTGCATCTTTTAAAAATTAGGATACATATTATTTATAGTAGATCTATGGTCTTCCTTCGTAATATCTCTATTTATACACATTTTCATAGTAACTAAGTTTCATTCAGCTTCTATAGTATATTTAGCTCACTACGTGTTGTGAGTTATAGTTGATCCCATGTTGGTATTGAATACCGATGAGCCGATGGCGATGAGTCTTTTCATTATCTTTGTTACTGCCGGGAACGCCGGGGCACGCTTTTCGATGGAAAATACTGAAACTGAAACAGTTGTAAAGACAACGTTTCAAATGCAATTCCTTAAAGAAGGTTTTGCAACAGAGATCCAGAAGGATTCTGCAAATTACGAGATCTAAAAAGATATCGTAATACACGAATAATCTAAAGAGATTTTCGTGATCGTAGCAAACTGGCAGTAGTGCCTTCTAAAAAGAAGATACTGACAGAACTGCTAAAGGCAACAGAAGGGTGACAGGCGAGAGATGGAATTGCTGGGGTGAATGATCACCGTTGCTCAAAGCTTTATTCGCCCTCTGCGAACAGCTTCCAGGAACCAGCAAGGTTGACGGAAAACCTTGGAACACTCCTGCTCTTCTGACTCCTCGAAAGACGGCGAACTCCTCTGGCAATGGCTGTACTCTTCTCTCTCTATTTCTGAAGTAACAGAACCCACGCGTACTAAAAAGTACTAGTGTTTGTGTTAAAGAACACGCTCACTACTCTGTTGTGTTAAAGAACACTTAAGAGTTTCTCTCTGGAATTCTGATTACTTCTGCCAACTAAGAGAGAGAGGAGAGAACCTGCATATATAGCCCACGAGGCGGTTGCCAAGTAGTTTCCTGCACTTCAGGGTAGTGGCAGAACCACTCCTGAACATGCAGCAACTGCTGCAACCGTTCCCGCTCTAATATGCAGCCAGCCATACGCACATACGCACTCTACGCACACTGCGTACGCTGCGTACGCTGCGCACACTGTGCACTCTGCGTACGCTGCGCGCACTGCGCGTACTGGGTTGCGTACTGGGCTGCGTAACTGGGCCAGCGTAACTGGGCTCGCGTAACGGGCCACGCAACGTGGTCGCACAAGTGGCTCGTGCAACGAGCGCAACTTAAGCGCACTATGCACCTAGCGACGATGCTGACGTGCTAAGTGCAAAGTGCGCCAACAAAACGCCACATTACGCCTCATGAGCCCTTGAGCCCGAGTCCGAGCCCGAGCCCGAGTCCGAGTCCGAGTCGCTAAGCCCCAACGGGGCTTAGCTCCTATGGAAATAAATTTCCCAAGAGCAAAAAGCTTACAGCTTATTAATTGTTGATTAAGCCTTTATACCATTAATAATTAATCCCACATGGCACACACCCATGTGCACTACATGTGCATCTCCATAAAGAGTAAAGACTCATATATATGGAGATACACATTCCTTTCTAGCCGATGTGGGACTAAAAACCAAAACAAAAGGCTATAAACCCAACAATCCCCCACATATCTCTATATATATGAGTACGAGTGTTCCCCACAGTAACTGTCCATTATGCTTTTAGGATAGATGCCACTTAAGACTTGAATCTTCCCACGTGAGTCAAAAATCAAACTATAATACAAGAATGGACTAAGCCTTGAATTCTGCATCATAGCTGAAATTCTTTCCACTCACATAATGTAGTTACATGTGCTTCTGGCTGCATATTTAAGGCCGTGTGCCAGCCTGGTTTCAGTGTATAATATTGGGCGTCTACAAGTTTACCCTCAAGAGATGGCCTGATATCTCTTTGTCCATACACTATAGGTGAGTTCTTTATTAAAGAGACATGGCATGAAGCGTCCAACGCTTTCTTTGCGGTGCTACGCCGCTATGACATGGCCTTAAGCCGAGGACCTTACCCCGAATCACCGGAAACCTCATCGTAGTGTCATACTACCCGTAGCATGAGGTCTAGCCCCTTTGTAGTGCCAAACTACCTAGCATGAAGCCTTACGCTTCTGTGCGGTGTTACGCCGCTACGACATGGCTTGCAAGGCCGAGGCTTTATCCCTAGCCGGGTTTACCTCATTGTGGTGTCGTGCCACCCGTAACATGAGGAACACCTCCTCTTTGTAGTGCTGACTACACCCATCTTTATTTTTTTTTAACATACAGCATTAGGCTAACTGCCTATTTGCGGTGCTACGCCGCTATGACTTGGCTAACATAGCCGAGGCTTTACCTCCTTCGAGAACCTCATGGTGGAGTCACCGCCACACATAGCATGGAGTCACACTCCTTGTAGTGCTGTGCTACCATGCTTCCTGTAAAGCATACCAGACATTCCAAATGCCTGAGAACTCATTAAGGCATTTAAGCCAACCTCCCACAGGACCTGTTTTCTGCAGAAAACAACAGTAGACAACAGTGGTTATAGGTCCGTAACCTCTCCATGCCCAATAGAACATGTACCCCCCGTTCCTGATATTCTTCTGATTAGTGGTCCTCCATTGAACCAAAAGCTAGATGCCTAGTAGATAAATCTTTGAACTAATAGCATAAAACTTTATGGTAGGAATACAATAATACAATATCAGAATGCCTTCAAGCCCATTTTACAAGCTGTGTCAACAACCAGCTGGCGCTTGAGGCCCTTGGTGAACGGATCCGCCAGGTTCTCCTGACTCCGAACATCAATCACTGTAATAACACCTCTCTTGATAAGATCGTGTACTGCCCTGTGCTTCAACCGCACAGTCATCTTCTTCCCGTTGAAGAGATCATTTGATGCCACCGCCACAGTCGCCTGGTTGTCGCAGTATATCGGTATCGCCGGTACTTGTGCCCCAACCACTGGAAGATCATACATGAGCTCCCGAAGCCATTCTGCTTCCTCGGCTGCGGTATCAAGTACAAAGAACTCAGATTCCATGGATGACCGCGAGAGCATAGTCTGCTTCTTCGACTTCCACGATATAGCAGCTCCACCCATTGTGAAAATGAATCCACCTGTGGACCTCTCGCTCTCCACCTCTGAGCACCAACTGGCATCACTGAAGCCTTCCACTACAGACGGATCTCCGCTGTAGTACAGTGCATATGTCTGAGTCTTTTTGAGATATCTCATAACCCGTTCTACAGCTTTCCAGTGTTCAACACCTGGATTGCTCGTAAAACGACTCAGCATTCCTACGGCGAAAGCTATGTCAGGCCTTGTGGCAGTAGTAGCATACATCAAACTCCCGATTACGCTTGCATACTCCAGCTGCCTGACGCTTTCTCCTGAATTAGGCTTCAACTTCAGATCACACCTGTACGGCGTATCGATCCCTGGAAGATCCTGATACCCATAACGAGTGATCATTTTCTCAATATAATGAGACTGTGACAGCGCTAGTCCAGTGTTTGTCCGGATGATCTTGATCTCTAAGATCACATCAGCTTCCCCCAAGTCCTTCATACTGAACTTGCTTGAGATGAATTTCTTTGTCTCCGTGACACATCTAATATCCGTACCTAGGATAAGCATGTCGTCCACGTACAGACAAACGATCACACCTCTTCCATCAGCGAACTTCGTGTAAACACACTTGTCCGTATCGCTGACCATGTAGCCATTTGACCTTATAACTTTGTCAAATTTCTCATGCCACATCTTGGGAGCCTGTTTAAGACCGTACAAGGATTTTACCAACTTGCAGACTTTGTCTTCAAGACCTCTGACGATAAATCCCTCTGGCTGTTGCATGTAAATCTCTTCGGTCAGCTCGCCATTTAGGAAAGCCGTATTCACATCCATCTGATGTATCACCATCTTATTTATTGATGCGAGAGCAATCAACATTCTGATGGTGGTCATCCGGGCTACTGGAGCATATGTGTCAAAGTAGTCAATCCCCTGCTTCTGAGAAAACCCCTTGGCTACCAACCTAGCCTTGAACTTATCAATAGTTCCGTCTGCTTTCATCTTCTTCTTGAAGATCCATTTGCATCCGATGGGTTTTGCTCCTTCAGGAAGATCAACCAACACCCAAGTGTTATTTGAGGTGATGGAATCAATCTCATTGTCAATCGCCTCCTTCCAGAAAACCGCGTCTCTGGTCTTCATCGCCTCATCATAGGTAAGTGGATCTTCTTCCACATGATAGGTGACAAAGTCACTTTCGAAGTCCTTCGGCCTCCTCACACGCTTAGCTGACGGCTCAGCATGTTCTGGTTCAACCGTTGTTTCAACAACATCTTCTTGGACCACATCTTCATTGAAGACTTCAGTCTCTTGTGCACCCTCATTATTCTCCGGAACATCCGGAAGAACAATATTTTTGTGCCTTGCAAACTTGTCTTCAAAATATTCTGCATCGCGAGATTCAATGATATGATTTGACTCAATATCGAGAAATCTTCGAGCATCACTCTTCTCGGCATACCCCAAGAAGATCGTCTTTGTAGTCCTTGTCCCAAGCTTCTGAATCTTCAGATCTGAAAGCTTGACATATGCCAGACACCCCCACACTCGAATGACATTCAAGTTAGGTCTGACTTTGAACCAGAGTTCATGAGGAGTAACGTCTGAAGTTGCATGAGGCACTCTATTCAGAATATAAGTAGCCGTCAATGCAGCTTCTCCCCAGTAGCACTTAGGAAGGCCAGCAGTCAACAACATTGAATTTATTATTTCTGTCAACGTCCTTTTCTTCCTCTCAGCTACTCCGTTTGATTGAGGAGAGTACGGAGCCGTAGTCTCATTGACAATTTCATGTTCCTTAGAGAACGATGCGAATTCATGAGACCTGTACTCCCCACCTCGATCACTTCTTATCCTTTTGAGTTGTTGTCCAGTCTGCCTCTCAGCTTCGGCTCTGAACTCCTTGAACTTCTCGAATGCTTCGTCTTTAGCCTTCAGCAAGTAGACGAACGCATACTTTGAGAAGTCGTCGATGAAGGTTATGAAATACTTCATCCCGGCCTTTGTAGAGAACTGTTTGAAGTCACAGATATCGGAGTGAACCAACTCCAGAAGATCTGTACTTCGATTAACCCGAGGAAAGGGTTTCCTTGTGATCTTCGTTTGAGCACAAACTTCACATTTCTCTACCTTACCCCCACACTTGGAGATAAGTCCTAGACTAGATATTCTGTTCATTCGTTTACAATGAACATGTCCTAGCCTATTATGCCACAACTCAAGAGTATAAGCAGAATGAGTGATTTCATTAATTACATTAATTATATTGGACTGATTTACAAGCTGAATCTTGAACATTCCTTCGGTATAAAAAGCTTTTCCGAAATATGTTCCCTTGATAGACATCACCATCTGGCCAGCAATGATGTCCATCCTGAGGCCTGCATTGCAGAGTAGGCCTCCCGAGATCAGGTTCTTGGCGATAGCAGGAACATGCTTCACGCCTTGAAGCGTCAGAGACTTGCCCGAAGTCAGCTTCAACACCACCGTCCCGATCCCGAGCACTTCAGCTTGTGCTTGATTCGCCATCACAACCGCTTCAGAAGTGGGTGTGTAGGTGGTGAACCACTCCTTTCTGGAGCAGACATGGCAGGTGGCTCCAGTATCTACCCACCAGTCTGAATCAGATCCTACAGCATCAACCTGTCCAATCATAGCAATTACATCAGTAATCATTGAGACTTTGCTAGGCTCACCTTGCTCTGATTTCTTGGCTGGTGCTGTGCATTCACTTTTGAAATGGCCCAACTGGCCACACTTGAAACAAGGCATCTTTGCCTTAGATTTCGTTGACTTGAAAGAAGTTCCCTTAACATTCAAGTTGTTAGGGTTCTTCTTTTTCTTCTGGAAATCTGCACGCTTTTCCTTTCCCTTTGGTTCCTTGGTCTGAACCAGATTGGCGTTAGCCAATTGCTTGGACAGTGTGTCCACCTTCAGTTGAGCCCGCATCTGGTCCTCAACATAGATTTCCTGTAGGAGATCTTCAAGGGTGATCTCCAACTTCTTCCTATGCATGTTTGCATAGAACTTGCTCCACCCAGCGGGGAGCTTTGAGACAATCCCTCCAACAACAAACTTGTCGGGGAGGGGCATAGCCTCGTCTTCCAATTTCTGTCGCAACTTCAGAAATTCTTTGACCTGCGGCAGCATGGACTTCTCGTCCTCAAAGAGCCATTTGTGATATTTTTCAACCATAAATATTTTGCTCCAGTTCTTGTCTTCTTCGTACAGTTTTTCCAGAGACTCCCATATGTCTCTGGCGATATTCTTCTTAGAATAGGATTCTGCTAGGGAATCCTCCATAGCATTCAGGATAAGCAACCTGCAAATGCTATTCTCCCTTCTCCACTTGGCCTGAAGTTTAGTAGCCGTAGTGATTGCGGCAGCAGACCCAGTATCTGGAACAGTAGGTTCCTCTTCAAGCAATACGTGATCAACGTCTCTAAGTTGAAGAGTGAGATAAACCTTCCTCTTCCAGACTTGATAATGTTCTCCATCAAACTTTTCTAATTTGCAAAAGTCAGTATTGAGGAGTGAAGCATTAATATTTTCCATCGTAGCAATAAAGCTTTGAGATTGTTACTGCCGAGAACGCCGGGGCACGCTTTTCGATGGAAAATACTGAAACTGAAACAGTTGTAAAGACAACGTTTCAAATGCAATTCCTTAAAGAAGGTTTTGCAACAGAGATCCAGAAGGATTCTACAAATTACGAGATCTAAAAAGATATCGTAATACACGAATAATCTAAAGAGATTTTCATGATCGTAGCAAACTGGCAGTAGTGCCTTCTAAAAAGAAGATACTGACAGAACTGCTAAAGGCAACAGAAGGGTGACAGGCGAGAGATGGAATTGCTGGGGTGAATGATCACCGTTGCTCAAAGCTTTATTCGCCCTCTGTGAACAGCTTCCAGGAACCAGCAAGGTTGACGGAAAACCTTGGAACACTCCTGCTCTTCTGACTCCTCGGAAGACGGCGAACTCCTCTGGCAATGGCTGTACTCTTCTCTCTCTGTTTCTGAAGTAACAGAACCCACGCGTACTAAAAAGTACTAGTGTTTGTGTTAAAGAACACGCTCACTACTCTGTTGTGTTAAAGAACACTTAAGAGTTTCTCTCTGGAATTCTGATTACTTCTGCCAACTAAGAGAGAGAGGAGAGAACCTGCATATATAGCCCACGAGGCGGTTGCCAAGTAGTTGCCTGCACTTCAGGGTAGTGGCAGAACCACTCCTGAACATGCAGCAACTGCTGCAACCGTTCCCGCTCTAATATGCAGCCAACCATACGCACATACGCACTCTACGCACACTGCATACGCTGCGTACGCTGCGCACACTGTGCACTCTGCGTACGCTACGCGCACTGCGCGTACTGGGCTGCGTACTGGACTGCGTAAATGGGCCTGCGTAACTGGGCTCGCGTAACGGGCCGCACAACGTGGTCGCACAAGTGGCTCGCGCAACGAGCGCAACTTAAGCGCACTATGCGCCTAGCGACGATGCTGACGTGCAAAGTACGCCAACAAAACGCCACATTACGCCTCATGAGCCCTTGAGCCCGAGTCCGAGCCCGAGCCCGAGTCCGAGTCCGAGTCCGAGTCGCTAAGCCCCAACGGGACTTAGCTCCTATGGAAATAAATTTCCCAAGAGCAAAAAGCTTACAGCTTATTAATTGTTGATTAAGCCTTTATACCATTAATAATTAATCCCACATGGCACACACCCATGTGCACTACATGTGCATCTCCATAAAGAGTAAAGACTCATATATATGGAGATACACATTCCTTTCTAGCCGATGTGGGACTAAAAACCAAAACAAAAGGCTATAAACCCAACAATCTTTGCACTTAAGATTTCACACTTAAAATTATAGGTTCCTAGTGTTGAATATCTTTTCGTAAATCTTTGCACTTAAGATTTTACAATAATTTCGTTTTCTTACTGAAATGTTTTGTAACTTTGTTCCTCTTGTAACTTTTGTTCCTCCTGATTTTGGCTTTTTTCTATGTTTTTTGAGTTTCTCTGTTGTTGATAAATTAGGCAAACAAGCCCATATATCTCAATCCTAGTATTGAAAAAACATAAACAAGATATGTTAAATAACATATTGTATCGGAATTTTTTTTTTAACTACGGAAGTAGTATTGCCATTTGCCAAGATATATTCTAATGCAAAATTTAAGGTTAGCTGGCATGTATCAGGCCCAAGTCCAAAAGAGTTCACTTTGGTTTATTGTATCATGCAAAAAATTGATATTTTATTTTTAATATATTTTTTAAAGAAGGGACATCATTTTGTATTCAGTCCTGGGCATCAAAATGTTTCGGGCCGGCCCTGACAAAATCCTGTACGTAATAACAGACAACTCAAGAAAAATATTTGGATTGATTATTTTCCCCGACAGCAAAAGAGATCTTGAATTTGGACCCTCTCCACATGCAAAAACAGCAAATTATATTATCACTTAGAGCATCATTAGTAAGGCCCATCCCATTTTCTAGATTCTAGATTTAGAATGTAGGAGCTCATTTTGTAGAATAATAAGTCTCATCCCTAGTCCCAATTTCTACAATTTCGGTCCCAACCCATCCATGGGTGCTAAGGCTTGGGCCTCCTAATTTCTAGATTCTAGATTGTAGAAACTCGTTTTGTAGAATAGTAAGTTCCAATTTGGAGCCCAACTTTCTAGATTCTAAACTTTATATTATTTTTTTCCTACATTAATTTTTGACCACACAATTTTTGGGACCGGAGCTCACTTTATCATTTCCTACTATTCTCATACAAACCCAACCCATTCTACATTTACCTTTTTTTTAAAATTTTAGGCTCCAAATTGCATTGGAGAGTCCCAACTACTAATGATGCTCTTACAAGCAACCACAGAGAGAGAGAGAGAGAAAAAGGAGGAGGAATTGCTTTTTGATGTTGTGTGAGCAGACTAGCTACTTGCATGATGCGACATCTCGCACGCTTCCTGTTCCCATGAATCTCTGTAGCTGCTGCTGCTCTACTGCGCCAGTCCTTTTCTTTCCCATATTGATCGAAAACATTCTTTATTATTGAACTAACAGACTGCCATATGCAAGTGGGAGGGAAGGAAGCCCTCGGCTGCTGCTGGCACCCGCATGGAGAATGGCCTGTGGTGGGGTCCAGATACCGAAAGCAAAGGCACGTGCGCACGGAAGATCGGATCTGCAGTACCTATCACAGGGCTTCACACGTGGGGGGCCTTTGCCCTTTCCCTCCTTTTTCTTGCTCACTATTCCGTCTTCAACTTTGGAAAATTTTACTATTTAAGTTTAAATAATCTTATCTTATATATAATTTCTACACTTCATTTTGAAATTTTTTATGTTTGAAAATTTTCCTTTCTTCAATCTTATATATATATCAAGATATATTTTAAATTAATTAAAAATAAAATATATAGATTACACTCCTCACTTACACACTAATAGCTATATATACACTTCTACTGGACCAGCCCGTGGAATTGGATTGTCCTATCCGAAACTAATTTTGATTGTCCATTAACCTTTATTGTGGATTGATCCTGGAGGACTATCCGTAACTCCGACCTCTTGAAGGGTCCCACCGAGTACATAGCCGGTCCGGAGGTTTAGGTTGCCCTATTCTGGAGCTAATTTTGGTTGCCCTTTAACCCTTTGGTGGGGTTATGCTGAGCCTAAGGGATTGCCCTAGCAAAGAGGGATTGTCCTAGCAGAGGGGAGTTGTCCAAGCCCCAAGACTTGTCCGGCTTATCCCAGGGCCGGCCCTGACCGAGTATAGAGGTTTGCCCTAAGCAAAGCAGGGGTCGTCCAAGCCAAAAATCATGTCTAGCTTACCCCTTGATCAGCCGTGCTTCTAGTTACAGTAAACGTTTACTATCTCAAAAATAAAATTTATTTCAAATATTTTGTACTATATATAGTATGCATTTAAAATATATTTTAAAATAAAATTATTTCAAAATATAATTTCAAATAGACTTTTCATGCAAGTATATATTTATAAAATAAGAAGAAGAAAAAATGCAGAAAAAAGACATGTAAAATGCAATTTATAGTATAACTTTAAGTTCTAAATTATTTTGTGTATTGCAAAATTGCGGTAGCAAAAGTGAATGTTGCTAGAATTGATACATCATTATTTTATTGCATCATATTTATCTTTTATATCAAACCCAATATTAGAAAGAAAATTTTGTATGGATGCTAATAGAAGGACGATTCGTCGAACTCGAGTGGCCCTTGTGGTTATCGGGAAGAAGCATAAAATACTGACTGGATAACGGAATATCAATGGATCGAGCCGCAAAGACATTTATTCCTTCCATTTAAAATGGTGGGAGTTGGAAAAGTGGACCCAAAAGATATGGAATATAGAGTGCACAAAGTTTCGTATGTATTACCGGACATCTTAAAAAAAATGTAGAAGGACAATTTCAACTTATGAAATATAATAAATTAACGGCCTAAGTAAATGTTATTATACCATCAGTTTGTTTATTGAATTAGATATGCATGCACACACCGACACAATAATACACAAAGTGCAAATATTAATGAAATGACTTTTATAAGATGTGAAGCTTAAGGTTTATCAGAATGATTAGTAGAAATGTAAATGATGGTTGGAACATGGAAGCAGGAACAGACCCACCTGCCGAAAGTAGCGGTCCTTGTCTTAAATTTTCGATTGTAAGTCAAGGTGCATTGTGGGCCGGTTGGCCCGAAATCCGGTCCGGCCCGCACGTAAGTCCGCCCACATCTAGTCCGGACCGGCCCGCTTTCAGGCTCGGCACGGCCCAGCCTCCCACCCCACACGGTCCGGGTCGGGCCTCCCCCGCCCAGCCCGAGACCGGTCCGGCCCGGCCCGCAGGAATTATTTTTTTATTGGCCCACTGGTCCGGCCCGTGGCCCGGCCCGGTTGGACCGGCCCGACAACCGGCCCGAAGCCCGGTCCGGTTCAATTTTTTTTTTCCACAGAATCTGAACGTTGGGGTGCAGGGGGGTATTTTACCAAAATGCCCCCAAATGTAACCGTTTTATAAACGTTGGGGGGGGGGGGGGGCATTTTGGTCATTTTTGAACCAAAATGACCAAAATAACCCTAAAAAATTCATATAAATAGGCAAAAATTCATTTTTCAAACACAACTCATTCTAAACATTTCTCTACAATTCTCTACTTCTAAGGCTTCCCGGTGCTCTACGGTGCTTCTAAGGCTTCCCGGTGCTCTACGGTGCTCTACTTCTAAGGCTTCCCGGTGCTCTCAACCACATTCTGGCGCTCTACGGCTTCCCGATCTCCCTCCCAATCCCTTCCTTTCTTCTAACAAAATTTTAATTTATTTTATTTTCTAAATTTGTACTTATTTTTTATAAATGGCTGGTGAAGGTTCAAACCCATCTAATCTTGCTGGACAGACTTACGAAATTTTTAATTCTTTTTTTGGTGAAGGTTCAAACCTACCTGAGCAAATAGCAACCAATCCGGAGGGGTGCCTTCCATCTCCTCCAGAAGTCGCTAGTTCTACACAACTTCCTAAAAAGAGAAAAAAGTCTAAGTATTGGAAATTTTTTTACTTTGATTTATGAAATTAATCCTGACGGTTCGCTTGTTTTAGATGCCAAGGGTGAACCAATACCGTGCAAGGCGCAATGCAAGAAATGTTTGAACCAGTACGCATGGAAGAAGGGCGGTGGCACCGGGACCATATCCAGACACTACGATACTTGCTACGGGAAGGACACGCTTCAAACGTCCCAAACCCAAATAAGCTTTGGAGGTGCCACCGGTTCTTCAATGGGTAACTTTACTTACTCAGCTGCGCGTCATAAAACATAATTAGTTAAATATATAATTCGTGATGAACTTCCTTTCACTTCGGGTGAAAGTGAATCTTTACGCGATTATGCAACATTGTCTCTAAACCCCTCCTTTACTAGAGTTAGTAGACAACAAGCTCGAAATGAGGCTATTCGTCTCTTTAAGGAGCAGAGAGCCGCTTTGAAAGCGGTTTTACAAAATGTTAGTAAGTTGTCTATTACTTCTGATATTTGGACTAGTAAGCAAAGTTATGCTTACATTTGTATTACTGCACACTATATAGATGCACAATGGATATTGCAAAAACGCATCATCTGTCTTAAAATTATAGAATATCCACACACGAGCGCTGTAATTTCAAGTGCCATTTCTCAGCACGTGCGTGAATATGATATTCACCACAAAATTTTTTCTGTCTCTTTGGATAATGCTTCAAACAATAATGCTGCTATGTCTTCTTTGTCATTAATTTTTCAGCCTATTTTAGAATGTAGACTTTTGCATGTTAGGTGTGCTTGCCATATTATTAACTTAGTTGTTAAAGAATGCTTAGAATATTTTAGTCGCCATTTAGACACTCTGCGACAATGCTTGCACACTTTGAACATGTCTCCAAGTAGACAACAAAGTTTTGCATGCACATGCGCACATTTTGGTATTACTTTTAGAAGATTTGTGAAGGATATACCACATAGGTGGAACTCCACCTACTTGATTTTGAAATCTGCAATTCCTTTAAGGATGTTATTACGTATTATTGTAATGCGGATCTCACCTTTGACTTTCAAGTTATTGCTGATGGTTGGGTAGTAGCTGAAAGTATTTATGAATTTTTAGAATTTTTTTACAATGCTACATGTATTCTTTCTGGTGTTTATTATCCCACATCTTGCTTAGCTTTACGTGAACTTTGTAACATTTCTTATTTATTTTCTAGATATAGAGATCTACCAAATTATGAATATGTGGTGAGAAATATGGAAGCCAAATTCAAGAAATATTTGGGTGAAGTACCTCTTTTATATTATTTGGCTTCCATATTTGATCCTACAATCAAATTGGATTGCGTAGAGGCTTTATTAGACGAATTTGGAGAATATATGGATATAGATGTTACTGACATGAAAGTAGAAGTTAAACTTGCGTTGGACAGGTTAGTTATACTGTACGAAGAAAGAGCAGCGTCGACCCAACCAACTCAGGAGGGGGCTAGCAGTGGCTCCGGCTTGGCGTCTAAGCTATCAACAGCCAGTCGCTTACTACAAAGGAAGAAACAAAAGCAATCTTCCCAACCTACTCAAGAGTTGTCTCTGTACCTTAGTTCTTATGAAGACGAAGAAGAGACTCCAGATCACTTTGCCGTTTTAGAATGGTGGAAGAGACACGACAAGAGATTTCCTGTTCTTTCTACCATAGTACGTGATCGACTAATGGTCCCGGTGTCTAAGGTAGCATCGGAGTCCTGTTTTAGTGCAGGATCAAGGATGTTGAGCAGAAACAGGGGCCGCTTGAAGCCCGATATTTTATGAATCCCTCTCAAATCTGAACAATGCATGCCACATTGTCTCTGAATATCGTTGTCGGCTCGGCTGTAATTATGGATAGTTGACAGTTTATACATATATGATGAATGATCGATCTCAATCACACATTTTTTCTTGTTGCTTCATGGAGTGCAATTAATTCTCCATAGTTAGAGGAAGTCACGACTGAACTTTACTTTGTTGATCGCCAAGGTATAGATGCATATGGTTATCAATAAACATAACATGTTTAGGAGCAACCCTTAAGGTCAGAACAATAACATGAGTCGGCATAATCAACTAGACGAAAATTGTTAGTGGAATCAAATGAATAAAATAATCACATATTAATTGTTACACAAAAATATCTCAATGTGTTCACAACAAAAATACTGTTAATTACCGACGGACTTCAGCGACGGCAGTAAATCTGTCGCTAATTAGCGACGTACTTGTGACTGACTTGTGACGGATAATTTACGTAAAAAATAATTCAATTGGACGCCACTGAATCCGTCGCTAGTTTTCTTCCGACGCCTCAGCGACGGAATTTTCTGTCGCTGAGCTTCTGTAAAAGTATCCCCCATACTCATTCTAAAAATGTTCCCAAAATTTTAATTTCCCCCCAACTTCCCCTATCCCGCTCCCTCGACTCCCTCGCTCATCTCCGGCGACCCCCATCTCTGCCCCTTTCTCCGACCCCCATCTCTGCCCCCATCTCCGACGA
Organism: Iris pallida; assembly: GCA_029216955.1. NCBI lineage: Eukaryota > Viridiplantae > Streptophyta > Magnoliopsida > Asparagales > Iridaceae > Iris > Iris pallida. The sequence continues at coordinate 2,403,502 of JANAVB010044817.1, read as the reverse complement.
CCCCCTCCCCCTTTGCCCCCCTCCGCCCCTCTCTTAGACCCCCTCCTCGACCCCCTTTCTGCCCCCTCCCTGTGCCCCCCTCTCTGCCCTCCCTCTGCCACCATCTCTGTCCTCCTCGACCCCTTCTGCCCCCCCCTCTGTCCACTTTTCCATCTTCGCCCCCCTCCCACCTCTGCCTCCCTTTCCCTCCCTCGTCGCCCCCTCCTCTACCACCCTCCGTCTGCCTCCCTCCGTCCGCCCCCCTTCTCGGCTCCTCTCTGGCGACAGGACAACCCCCACTCCTCAGGTAATGACCTAATTTTTTTCCTCTAATAATTTTTGTTGACACGGACATGATATGCTTCTCGAATACGAAAATTATGACACAATATAGTAGCTAGGGTTTTGGACATGGACACGGATACGGACACGGACACAATGTAGTAGCTAGGGTTTTTGGTATTCGTAAATTATTCGAAATTCGTTAAGGCCGATACTAACCCGATTTTGATAGCTAACCCGAAATTCGTTAATATAGTAGCTAGGGTTTTGAATCTGATTTCGATAAGGCTGATACTAACCCAATTTCGATATCGATACTCATAGGAATGGTATGATACCAGTTTCGATATCCGATATTCAATTATGATATAAGGATATCCAATTCCAATTCGATAGGTCGATACCACTACTAAAATCTGTCAAATCAGCGACGCCTCAAGGCGTCGCTAAATAGGGAAAATACGTCGCTAAATGCTTTTAGCGACGTATGCATGTAGTCGCGATTAACCTAGTCGCTAAACAAGAAAACGTCGCAATACGTCGCTATTGCGACGAGCTTTAGCGACGCAACTACGTCGCTAATTTAGCGACTGCCGACGACGTAAAGCATCATCATTTACCGACGTGTACTAGCGACGTTAAGCGACTTTGACATGCATCGATGCTGACCTGTCTTGAGAGCCATATGGCGACGTTCTGCGACTATTGTACGTCGCTACAGTACCGACGTTCTCCTACATATTTGAAGAAAACATCTGTACTTCCTCCGGGTCATGCCGCCGGCTGTGCTGCTTTCCCCTCCTCTTCCTGTCCACTTCTTCTCCCCCGACTCTGCACTTGAGCTGGATATCATATGTGGCTGAGAGAGTCAAATAAGAAGAAGGGAAGTAGGGAGGAGCAGATGGGTTCAGAGCCATGGTGGAGGAGAGGAGAAGGAAGATGCTTGATCAGAACGGATGGCTCAGAACACAACCCAAAATTCATTCTAGCATATATTAGTGTGAATCATCTATGTTCTGTACATATGGTGTAGTATATGTTCTTATCGAATGTAGTATCTGAAGAATGTAACAGAATCAAGATGAACTCACATAATGTAATACTAAAACGTCATCTACTACTATATAAGATATAGTGATAGGTTGTCGTATCATCATTGCCGAGGAGGAGCCACTTCCCCCGGCTCTACAGAATCAATGCCATCCGAGGAAGGCAAAACTGAATCAGCATTGTCTTCCGGATCGTCCTCATCAAGGCATAACGGGCTGCTCAGCGTGCCCAGCTTTTTCAACTTCTCGCTGGCTGCAGAGTCGAAATGGGAACGGGTCCTCTTTGCCGGCCCGGAGCTCTAACTCGCACTCGTCGCCTCGCTACCGGTTTCCTCTCCTCCTCTGACGCGGGTCATAAGAAAAGAAATTTCGTACCTCTTCTTCACATAAACATCATTGCCGCCTTGTACTCGAGCCTCCTCGTCTGTGACGCTATCCAACTTCTCGGTGTCTACATTGTCACTCGAATCTCCCCTTCGACTCGTATCGTCCTCTTAGTCGTCTGTCTTTTCGCTCCCTGTCTTGCAATCATCTGCTATCACCGCCGACTCATTCGACTCATTCTCCGAGTCTTCCTCATCCTCCTCGGAGTCATCAGAGAAGGAGTCGAATGAGACGGAGAGGATACTCTGCAGATCCAACTGAGTAGGACGTATACTCTGAGAGATCACCTTTACAAGAATGATATCAGTAGTGGGATTGAGTGTGTACGTCCTACTCAGATGGGTCTCTCACTATTACTATTTTTTTTGACAGCATGGTGGAAGTGCTCCGTCAACAGAATCTTGCTCCGAGCCAAAACTTTGCCCCGGAGCTCAAGTGGACTTCCTTGGTGTAGAGCTCGAGTGAGAGGTTCCTGACAGCATGGTTGTCTCCTTTGTCAAAGTATCCGTGCTCATCACACATTGGTTGTGGGACGAGCACGGATACTTTGACAAAGAAGACCACCATGCTGTCAGGAACCTCTCACTCGAGCTCTACACCAAGGATGTCCACTTGAGCTCCGGGGCAAAGTTTTGGCTCGGAGCAAGAATCTGTTGACGGAGCACATCCACCATGCTGTCAAAAAAAATAGTAATAGTGAGAGACCCATCTGAGTAGGACGTACACACTCAATCCCACTACTGATATCATACTTGTAAAGGTTATCTCTCAGAGTATATATCCTACTCAGATGGATATCTTAGAGTATCCTCTCTGGTTGGTTGTCGTATCATCATTGCCTAGTCTAATACAAATAGTCTAATACAAAATAGTCTAATACAAATAGTACTAATTCATATATGTAGTCCAATATTTTCTCTGGATCTCTCATAGTACTAATTCATATATGTAGTCCAATACAAATAGTCTAATACTAAAACAACCCAATACAAATAGTCCAATACAAATAAGTACTAATAGCTAATGATAACCACGCTGCTCACGCAAACGCTCAGTGATACGTTCATGCAACCACCTCGAAAAAGCAAGATTTTTGGCGCGAGAAGAGCTGTCGTCCCTTGCAAGGACTGCATGAAGAGTCCTCTCGGTCTCACTAGCTACCGGTGCTGGATGAATAGAACTCCCGGTCTCACTAGCAACCGGTGCCACTTCCTCCTTAACTGTAGGAGGAGCCACCTCAGCATTCACTGTTTCCCTCAAACGACGTGCCGCTCCTCGGGTCATGGGTGCCATCTGGTAAGCAAGCTAATATAATTGTAACATAAGCAAGCTAACTAAAGGAACCATCATGTAATTTGAGTACATTTTCGAAAGCAGATAAAGTACAATAAATTTGATTTTTTGCCAAGTAGCAGAACGGATGGCTCAGAACACAACCCTAAAATTCATTCTAGCATACATTAGTGTGAATCATCTATGTTCTGTACATATGGTGTAGTATATGTTCTTATCGTATGTAGTATCTGAAGAATGTAACAGAATCAAGATGAACTCACATAATGTAATACTAAGACGTCATCTACTACTATATATATAAGATATAGTAATAGGTTGTCGTATCATCATTGCCGAGGGATGAGGGTCGGAGGACAGTTAACTTTATCTATGGCTACATAGTTTCTGCCTCGCCAGTCGAATGGCTGCAGGGACTATGTCCTGATCATGATGTCGTGCCATAGATTTAGGATTGAAAATATGGTATTCAGGTCAACTTAATTCGGTCAAAGGGTACTGAACAGAAAGTCTAATTATCCCATATTTCAGTAATGTCAGTGAGCTAAATCATACTCAACGGTCGAGAATACTTAGGAGAAAACTCATTCACTGGATTAGTATATCCATCCTTCGTGACATAGCTAAAATTTTATAGGGCTCGATAATAATTATTAGTCAATTTATTCATCATTTCAAAACCCTGAAAATGCCCACAAAAACTCCCAGTATCAGTAAATAGGGCTCGAACCCTAAATTAGAATTCGAATCCAAGCAAAACATCAAATTGACAGTTGATATGCCCAAAAAAACGAGATTTTTCAGTATATAGGTGTCACACTGTGAATCTCGTGTCCACACAGTGGGACACGACGTGTCCAAACCAACAAAATAGGTGTCACACGAACTAGAAGTGAGTCCACGCTCTCGTGTCCTCTGCAGCGAGTCCACTGTCAGTCTCGTGTCCCCCGCAGCGAGTCCACGCTCTCGTGGACACGAACTAGAAGCGAGAGAGAGAGAGAGCTAGAAGACGAGGAGAAACTGGAAGGAGCTACCAGAGGAAGGAGGAGGAGGAGAAGGAGGAGAAGGAGGAGCTACCTGAGGAAGGAGGAGGAGGAGAAGGAGGAGGCCGGAGGAGGGAGATCGCCGGAGGAGCGCCGCAGAAGAGGAGGGAAATCGCCGGAGGAGCGTCGCGGAGGAGGAGCGTGCCCAAAATTGGGGGGGGGGGGAAATTGTGAAATGATCGAAAAGGAAACCCTTGCTGGCTATATGAAACGTTTAGCGACGTCCGAAATGGACGTCGCTAAACGTCGCTGTTATATAATAAATGGCGACACAACTTAATATGCGTCGCGAAACGTCGCTATCTCAGCGACGAGTACCGACGAACTTGCGACGCACTACCCCATTTAACAAAATGTAGATGCTAGACGTCGCTATTAGTCGCTGTTGGCGACAAACAGCGACGTCATATAAACACATCGCTAAAACCCCGAACATTAGCGACGAAATTTCATGGAGTCGCTAAATACGTCGCTGATTTGACTTATTTTGGTAGTGTACTATTCCGATAGGCCGATACTAACCCGATACGGACATTAAGATATTGAATCCAATTTCGATAAGGCCGATACTATTCCGATTTTGATATTATCGATTTTGATATTGATACTCCTATGAATGGTCTGATACCGATTTCAATATCGATACTCATAGGAATGGTCGATATTACCGACTTCGATATCGATACTCATAGAAATGGTGTGGACACGGACACGAATACGGACACCGACACAATATAGTAGCTAGGGTTTTTGGTATTCGTAAATTATTCGAAATTCGTTAAGGCCGATACTAACCCGATTTCGATAGCTAACCCGGAATTCGTTAATGTACTAGCTAGGGTTTTTGATTCCGATTTTGATAAGGCTGATACTAACCCGATTTCGATATCGATACTCATAGGAATGGTATGATACTAGTTTCGATATCCGATATTTGATTATGATATAAGGATATCCAATTCCAATTCGATAGACCGATACTATTTCGATAGGCCGATACTAACCCGATACTACAATTAGGTACTAAATTATTTTTTACTTGTAATTACCTAATATATGGTAAATGGTGCAGAATTGGTTTGAACAATGAGTCGATACTTAGTTAACCGTTTATGGATGTACAATCGGCGACATGAGAGCAAGATTGGTTTGACGGATGATTCCAAGGCGGGCGTCGAAGAATTTCTGAGATACGCCAGTAGCCAACCTTATTTCATGGACGGAAGGCTCATAAAGTGCCCTTGTGTCAATTGTCGTAATATACCATTCAGAGAGGTAGATCTCATGAGAGAGCACCTCTACAAGAAGGGTTTCGTACCGAACTACAACGAGTGGACGGCTCAAGGAGAACCTTTGGTTCCGCAATATCAGTCCTCCTTCAATACGGATGTAGGAGAGTCCACTCTTGGAGGCCACTTTCAATATCGACATCAAAACTTGGTACGTGAGTTGGTATTTGATGCGGCTTGTGCCAGTCCAAGTTATGATCCGGAGGATTCGAATTCTGCTGCAAAGGAGTTCTATGATATGTTTAGCCATGCCGATACTCCATTATATCCGGGTTATGATTCTCATTATGTTCTGTCGGTGGTGATGAGGTTGTTGAACCTCAAGTCTGATTTTAACTTACCGCAAGAATGATACGACCGAATAATTCAGTTTGTTAGAGAGTTGCTTCCAAAAGGAGCGAAGGACTTGCCGAAAACATTTTACAAGTCGAAGATGTTGATACAGAAACTTGGATTAGGCTACGAAAAGACAGATTGTTGTCGAAACGGCTGCATGTTATAATATAAGGAGAACAGTGATAATGACATATACGTTTTCTGTCACGAGGACCGGTACAAGCCTATTCGGGGCAAAGAAAAATCAACTACACGAGCAAGGTTGTGTCCCTACAAATACATGCAGTTTTTGCCGCTCACAAAGAGGCTACAGAGGATGTATATGTCCTCGAATACTGCAGAACACATGACATGGCATAGCAAAGAGCGGAAGATGGATGAAGAAGAATTATCTCATCCATCCGATGGAGAGGCATGGAAGTATTTTGATCGATGTCATCCTGAATTTGCTGCGAAGCTAGCCTAGGAATGTTCGGCTGGCTTTATGTTCTGATGGATTCACTCCTTTCGGACAGTTGGGGGTTCAGTACTCTTTTTGGTCGGTGATTTTGACCCCTTACAATCTACCACCGTGGATGTGCATGAAGACTCCTTATATGTTCTTGACACTTATCTTAATAGAGTGGTTGACAAAAAAAATTCGTCGTGGTTCCATAATTATGTAAGGATTAGTATCATTTAACTATCCTAAATTCAATTGACCGATGATCTCGTTTTTGTCCTAATGACGTTATGATACGTGATGTTTTAGGTTTTTCGTCCTGGCACACAATTGACCGACGAAAGACTTCGAGCACTAGCTATCATACCAAGCAAGAGGACAAAATGTTGGGATGGATATACCATCAATGGCTTCAAATTTAGAACCACTGATAAGCCTATCAATCACTCATTTGTCGATGAGGAGGCTAATTCCACAAAGAATTTTGGAGTTTGGGTAAGGGGTTCAGTCTACGACGTCGATCCAGAATTTGATTATTACGGTGTTCTAAGAGATATTGTAGAGTTGGATTACTCTTTTGATACCCAAATTATGCTGTTCAAATGTGATTTGTTCGACACAACACCGAATCAAGGATAGAGAATTCACAAACAGTTTGGATTTATTGATATAAAACATGAAAAAGATATATAGGTTTTGAACTGTTTGTGTTGGCTAGTCAAACGGTCCAAGTGTACTACACGAATTATTCTAGTCGACGACGCACGACTCGTGATTGGTGGACTGTTTGCAAAACTAAAGCAAAAAATACATATAATATTGGAGATCAAGCATACCAGAAGGATAAGGTAGTCATGCCTCAGCCAACATATATAAGTTTAGCCGGCATTGATGACATTGAGGTTGACATTACTGTAGAGGATGATATAGTTGACGAAGAGCTTGACATAGAGGACTTACCTTATGTAGATGAGGAGTCTGAAATGGACGTATCGGATGAGGAGGAATAATTTGAAGATGAAGGTGAAAGTGGAAGTTATAGTGAAAATGAAGAAGATGAAGATGAAGAAGATTCGGATTACGAAGAAGATAAAGAAGATTAGTATGTACTACCTATTAGATTTGTATTGATTATTTATATCAACACACCTTTATTTAATTTCTATTAGATTTGCATTAATTATTTGTATCATCACATCATTTTTTTTATTTCTTTCAGATTTACATATGGCTGGACGAGGTCGTCCACGTCGACTTCGAGGATCTGTGTATGTACTATTGCGACTGTTGGATGTGTTTTTATCATTTGACTGTTAGAAGTGTTTGTATATGTACTATATTTGACTGGTGAACATATTTGATTGTTGGATGTGTTTGATCGAGATACTTGGGTTTATTTTGTATATATTGGGGTTATAGAGTTTATGTATGACTGTTAGACATATTTGGGGTTATAGAGTTTATGTATGACTTTTGGAATAACTGTTGGACATATTTGACTTTTGGAATGAGTTTATGTATGTATTCCCAGGTTTGAGCAAAGTTGGAACAATTTAATGTGGTATAAATAAAACGATTAGCGACTAACCAGCGACGGATTAGCGACGTTATTTTGGAAAATTTGTAGGCTAGCGACTAACTAGCGGCGGATTAGCGACGGAATCCTGAAAATATTTTCAGGTTAGTGATGGAAATATCAGTCGCTGAGCTTCTGTCTGATATCAAAACCGTATCAGACGAGTCAGCGACAAAAAATTCCGTCACTGCGCTTCTGGAAAATTTGATATTTTGGCTCACTAGAAAATGTTGCTAATCCGTTGCTAATATGTCGCTGTGATTGCCGACGTTTTGAATTCGTTGCTAATCCGTCGCTATATTTGCGTCGGAAGTTCCGTCGGTAATCCGTCGCTATAGCGACGGATTATCGACGTATTTTATATAGCGACGTTATGTTTATCGACGTCAGTTATCCGTCGATAATCCGTCGGTAATATAATTTAGCGACGGAATATATGTATTTAGCGAAGGAATATACGTATTTAGCTACGGATTGGTCCGTCGCTAAATACCAATATTTTAGTAGTGGTTTAACTCCATTTCAATGTCTAAGTGTAGGTGCAGAACTATATCCAGATAATAACTAAAAGCAATGTAATGTATGGTCTTATGCATTGTGCTAGTTATAATATTGCTCCAATAACACTTAAATATGATACTTCAGGACCAAAAATATTTGCATCTTCTCCCATTGGTCGAAATGGATCTTTATCATTCAAACTATGTACAACCATAGGTGTACTAAGTGGATGTGCTTTGTCCATTCTGAATCGTTTCAAAATCCTTCCAATATATCGAGATTGATGCACTAATATTACACTGAAACTTCGTTCTATTTGCAAACCGAGACAAAACTTTGTCTTTTTCAAGTCTTTTATTTTAAATTCTTTCTTCAAATAGTTTACAATTTTTTCCAATTTTGTAGGAGACCAGATAAGGTTTATATCATCCTCATATACTACTACTATAGAGAATACATTCTCAAATTTATTAATGAAGACACATGGACATATTTGACTTTTATGTATTATTCCTTAGTCAAATATATACTAAGACTATTACACCACATTCTTTCGGATTGTTTCAACGTATATAATGCTCGTCTAAGCTTAATTGAACATGTGCCCTTTTACTTGGTCTCTGGTTCTTCTTGAATTTTTATATAGATGTAAGTATCTAAGTCTCCGTACAAAAATGTTGTTACAACATCCATAAGTTTGTCATGTCCAGTCCCAAAATACGTAGGACTAGGTAACGTAACATGCCAGTCGTATAATAAATATACATAAACTATATATGCAGTATATATATTTATATTCATGGATCACTAAATCTCATCCATATAAAATAAAGGAATAATATATCATTAAATATGAAAATGTCAATGATCAAGTTGCTGGGTGGAGACAAATCTACAACCAAGCGAATATAAAGAATAGGTTGGAATACATGAGATAAAGAATATATAATAAAACGAGTCCACCATATAGAAGAAAGTCACATAGTCCGCAAAGGAAGAGAAGGAAGAGTCTAGTCCGAAATCCTTACTCCTTGGGATACGGTCTATCGTCTATACCTGGAGAGATCACCAGGTCCTCAGAGGGACGTAACAAGATACAAAAAAATATGTCGTATAACTGATATAAACTGTTCAATAATAATTCAGATCACAACACGGTTCAGTATTATGTCATCAAAGCAGTGAACCACACCAACAATCCAACAAGGATAAGGTGTGGCACACTATTCCATGACAAAACACTGTTCCATGCCATGATCAGACATAAGTACATAAATCATAGAAAAGTACGTATACCGAAATGGATAAAGGTCAAATAACCATTCTATGTGATATATGCACCTTTGAAGGCAACGTTCCACGCAGGGCTCTTCAAAAATAAAGGCACGATACATTAGCATTTCAACTAAGGCACTAGTAGAATCTAGAGAAAAATAAATGCATATCACACTAGCTTCGATGAGTCACTAATGGCATCTAGAGAAAAATAAATGCATGACACACTAGCACTCGACTGGGTTTGCTAGCGAAAAATAAATGCACGACATACTAGCATTCCAATAAAATAAACTCTCATAGCATGACATTCCATGATGGAAACAAAAAAATAAAACATGACTTCAAATGTAAATAGTTCATAAGTAATTGAAATAAAACATAATTTGATCGAGTACCCATTTAATGGAAGTTGAATTTTCCAATATCTACCAAAATAGTTCATTGGTAACTTTGATCCTCAAAAATAATTTGAACAATTTAAATGACTGATGGTTGATCATTGTTCTAATATTATGTCTTGGATTATTTGAATTTGTCAACCTATTGTTGAGTAACTTGACATTGTTTAAGCCAATGACCATCTTTGTCACATTTATGACAAGCATTACTACTCTTATTTTACTTATTTTGAGGATTTGAACTCCCTTTAGATGGTGTTATCCACTTTTTCCATTTATTCTTTTGTGAACCATTATTTTCACCTTTGTAAGGCTGATAACCATGACAATATTTTCCATAATTTTTTTATCTTCTACGCCCTCTCCCACGTCCTCCACCATGACCTCTCCTAATCCCAAAATTGGAATTTGCCTTAGAAATTTTTATTGAACCAGTTGGTCTAAAGTTGTGATTTTTTATGAGAATGTTCCTATTTGCCGCTGCTACAAGGAGAAGTAACCAGTTCATAGTATCTTTTGAAGTTTCTTTCATAATATTGTTATTGCAAAAACTCAGCTGTTTTTCTCAATCATTTGAGCCTCTGTTACTTTTTTTCTATACAATGGCAGGCGAGAAACAACATTAACAAAGCATAATTATATTCTTTAATAGTTTTATAATCTTAGTATCTTAGGTTCAACCATTTACCTTGAGCAGTCGGCAGGATTACCATCCTTTGGTAGTCAAATCAATTTTTTAGAAATGTTCACAAATTCAATGAATCATTCTCACATAGATATAATTCTGCATTTAGATTATTATGAATATGATGTCATAGGAAAATCAAAGCCTTAGCCTTGGCTTCAGAAGATATTTTCTTTTTCTTTTTAATAGTGCTATTTAGCTTGTTGGACTGCAAGTACAACTCTGCGTCCAATTTTCATGATAAATATTTGTCTCCGCTATCATCACGAGCTTTGATTTTACGCTTTGCAAGACTTAACATCTATATGGAAGAAAATAAGTATATTTGAGTTAAATAAATTTAAATAATAAAATTGATAAGTGCTTTCAAGATTGGAAAACTTCAAATATGCCACAATGTGATGAAACACAATCAAAAATTTTTATGTCTTATATGTATCACATATACAACAATGTGATCATTATATAATAATATATTTTGGGTACTTTCTCATAATTCAATTCACATATACAACAGTGTGAATTAGCACCTTGTATAGTTCAAATAAATCAACAAAATAATGGAAATAGCAAAATCACACAAATTAATTTAATGTAATCAACTAATTCCAAATAAGTGAAGAAAAATTCAAGATATTCAAGATTAATTTCATACTTGGATAAGGTTCATAAGAAAAGATTTAGAAATGAGGTTTATACATAATCCTAAATAAATCATCATAATTTTTTATTTTGAATAAAATTGTGAACATGTTCAATACAAATTTAGATTTAAAACTAAAAGAAAAAATAAATTTATAATTTATATTCTAATCAATCTATAAATACATAAATCAAACATGAATTTAACTTAACTAAAATGCGTATCTAAGTGTTGGAGTGGGTGGGGTTCCCAACCTATATGGAGAAGACCCCAGAGTGCGACGAGCGCTGTCTGTGTGTCAGAGAAGCTCGGGGAGGTGACGAGACCATTCAGAGACGAAAAAGAAGCTCGGGAGCTACCAGAGTACTTACTGGAACAGGGGAGGCAGAGTTCTGGCCGAACTCTGCCCCCTTGGTTCCAGAACTGTTTTGTCACGAAAACACAGAGTTCTGGCCGAACTCTATGTCGACGGGCAGAGGCTGATTTCAGGATATTTTTATACCGTTGGATCGTATCCTATGGTCCAGGTTTTGCTGCAGATTAGGGGGTTTATACATGATTTTTCCTAAACCTAATCACAACACAATATTGAAGAAAATAGAGAGAAAAGAGGCAAGAGTGCCATTGCAACTTTGGAAGAGAAGAAGGAGGATTAAAGGCCATTTTCGAAGGAGGATCGTGTGCGGGTAATCTTTACTCATTGTCTTTGTTCTTCGTAGCCTTGTAATCAATTATTTTTACTTCCAAGTGTTGTGGGGATCCATATTGGATTGGGAGAAGTTTATAGAGGGTGTACTCCTTTATTTTATTAGTGAAGGCTTCTCAAGGGTTGGACTCCGATCGTCCCGTGGTTTTTCCCGCAAGGGTTTTCCACGTCAAAAATTCTCTGTGTCTGCGTGGATTATGTTTGGTTCGTGCGTTGTATTGCTCGGTTCTCTCGTAGGTACTCTCTAGTTTGGGGAAGGGTTTTCGCGCTTCTTTCCTAACAAAGTGGTATCAGAGCTAGGTTCTGGAATTCAGAAGGGTATCAGGAGTTGACAAAAAAAACTAGAGATGAGAGATGGACGCGAAGCCGGTATGCATGGTGAACCTGAATAGCATCAACTATCATTATTGGCGGAGCAAGATGAAAGATTTGCTATCAAGAAGCTGTATCTGCCCGTATTTGCTTCCGAGCGACCAGTTGATAAATCTGAGAAGGACTGGAATTTTGAGCACATACAGGTGTGCGGATATATCAGACAGTTTGTTAAGGAGAACGTGTACAACCACGCTGCCAATATTGAGCACGCGAAGACATTATGGGATAAGCTGGAATCTTTGTACACGAAGAAAACTGGGGTAAATAAGTTGTTCCTAATCTGGATGATGATGGGTCTGCGGTACAAAGATAGGGCGTCTTTACGGATCACTTGAGTGATTTTCAGGGTGTAGTTGACCAGCTATCTTCGATGGGAGTCACGTTCGACGACGAGGTTCAGGGACTATGGCTGCTATGTATATTGCCAGACTTATGGGAGACCGTATGAGTATCTATGATCACTTCTGCTCCAGAAGGCGTAGTCATTATGGAGTTTGCCAAGAGCGGGGTGCTAAATGAAGAGATGCGGAGACGTTCTTAGCGCACTTCATCCACATCCCACCACTCAGAGGCACTAGTATCAGAGAGCCGCGGAAGGGGCAAAAGCAGGGGTCCAGGTGGTGGCAGAGACAAGAGCACGGGGAAGTCCAAGGGTCGATACGAGGACTCGGAGTGTTACCACTGTGGCAAGAAGGGCCACATCAAGCGGAACTGTTTCGCTTGGAAGAGAGAGAAAAAGGGCGACGTGTCACGACCCGCACCCACTGTGAGGGTACGAGAACGTAACAACGCCCAGCCTACGCCGCAGTGTCGGCGGTAGAGCGCTGTCCTAGGTCAACATACATCTAACAATATATATCTAAACAGTTTATACTCCCCGAATGGGGGTGACATAGCAGTAAAACTCAATCACTACTAAGGAAGAGATAGCACGATATGAAATAGAACTCAAGAAAATAAATAGATAAAAAGTAGTCTAAGATAATCCCAGCAATATCCAGAAGTACATGGTCTCAGATACAGAATGAAAGAATATATACAACTCTGAACTCCAAATATAGTCTAGCTAAAACATGTCTCATGACTACAAAGGAAGATAAGCCTAACTAATCTAAACTAGGCAATCGGGGTGATATCCTCAGCTAGAGCTGGGTCTCCTAAGGGTCCAGCTCGCAGGTGTCATCTAAGGCTGCCCCGTAGTAAGTGTCTTGGCAGGCCTCCTCCTCGTCCTCTGTAATATTTTCAACAGGTCCAGTCAGGACAAGAGCGAGTACAGTACATCTCAACAGTTCATAGCAGGTTAGAAGATATAATCATGCAGTAAAGTAAGATACAAGTACTGAAAGAAATAGTATGTAAACAGAGAGAGTAAGCTGTAATAAAAATATCTACTATAAATAGAGAACTATCATGTGACTAGTGAGTCAGAGTACAACATAGACATGTAAATGGCATAGGAGATTCTGATAAGACACTATGGAAGAGATTCTGATAAGATACTACTTGGGTATTATTCACATGTCCATTTCTACTCCCTCCGTACCCCCAATCAATACACAAGGATCCAACCAGGTTATGTTATGATTCCATGCAAGGCCCCCGAAGGGTGATACATGGATGTCCCAAAAATGGGGATTCTAGGAGATTCTAGGATACCCAGTGAATGGGATAAGAGATTCTAGGAGACTCTGTGATCATAAGAGTATATGTCACAAGTGATCGAAGAACCTGTGAAGCATAGTGATACGACATGTAAGTGAAACGCACCGAACATATAGTACCCGATGCTCCCTAAGGATAACATCTCAAGAAGGGATCCATATAGTACCAATCCGTGTGACCATCGTGACAATACAAGTAAAGTAATCTACTGCAGGAAATAATTCTAAGCAGGATATGAAATGATCAGAGAATGTACTCGCCTGTATCTGAGTGTCCAATATGAAATGTACTGTCCAAGGAGTGGTGTCTGGCTCCTAATCAGAACAGCACAAGTCACAACAAGTCCAGAATAGTAAAAATGGAGTCCTGCTATGCATTCTACATGATTCTAGGTCAATCTAGGCCAAAGTCAACTCTTGGTCAACTCTGGTCAACCCTAGAAGTCCACTAGGCCAACCAAGTCTAATTTAGGTCAACTAGTCTACCCTAGACTACATTAGTCTATATTAGTCTAAACAAGTCAATTCCTGTATTTAAACCTATCACTCTCTCTCTCTCTCTCTCTCTCTCTCTATATATATATATATATATATATATATATATATATATATATATATATATATATATATAAAATATATATATATATATATATATATATATATATATATATATATATATATATATATATATATATATATATATATATATATATATATATATATATATATATATATATATATATATATATTGAAGTCTAAGCATACCACAATATATTCATCATACTACACAAAATATGCACATTCACTACTCTACACATTATACACATCCTATAAAACCCTAGGCTAAGTATTAAACTAAGCAAAGAAATATATATACACACTCATACATTATACATGCATATATAATATAAAGAGGGCCTATGTGTTGTGTGAATACAAGTGAGAGTGCAATTGTCAAGTGGAAAGAGTGTCAAGTGACTAGGCTAGGTGTTAGTGGCACATGTGTGTGCAACATAGTGTAGGATGAGTGATGTGTGTGTAATAAGGGTGATATGAATGTGAGGCTGTGTGTAGTGAACAAGCAGGGAAGGAAATCAGTTGATACAAGACTTCAAAATTAGTCCACTACAACCCATTCCCAGGTTTGTAATCACAGGAACATTGAAAGCAAGTGTTGGCAGTTATAAGGAAGAACATGTTGAATAGAAGGAGAGAATCATTGAAGGGGAAAGGAATTTAACCCAAATCAATACACATAAATTTCAGTTAACAAGAACTTCAAACTCTAGATGGAAACTCAATTCTTCATTCTCAACCATTTCCAGATTTTGGTCTTATAAACAAATTCAGGTTTAAGGGATATCAACACAGTGACATATTGAACTTAATTCAAAATAACAGTCCAAAAACCCATCAAAATAGTCTAAAATAGTTCATGCATTCCAGATTTCCATACTAGTTCAAATCTCAGATTTTTCCATCTCAAAATCATGTGAAACTTCACATTACACTCAGGTTTTAACCTTCATAGAAAAATCTCAGATTTCAACTCATTCTCCAATGCAATTCACCCCAAATTCATACCCTAGCTAGACCACATGTAGGAGAAATGATTTATGAGCTAAAACCAATATGTAACAGTATTAAATAGGTTAAAAACTGATGGCAAAGTTCAACATTACAAACTGGAAATATACAGGAAAAGCATGTATCAGGAATCTAGGGGAATTAGGAAAATACAAATAAAAAACAAGCTAAAATTCAAATTAGAGGGTTGGTAAATATAATATACATTGCATATGAGTAATACAGGGTGTTTGTGTCCAAACAAAAGGACACAAACGTGTCTAAATAGCTCAGGACACGAAACAGTGCACACAGGTACTGTTTTAACACACTGCGTCGTGCACGTGTGCACGCGTGTCGTGCACACGACATAGTCCATCCTAGGCCTCGTTCTCGTGTCCCCACCTAGTATAGGTCTAGGTGTTCGTGTCTATGTGTCTGCACAGTGTCCTCGTATCGCCGTGTCTGTGAACCAGAGCCGTATCAGTGGCCAAAAACTTCGTGTGCACAGACAGTGTGAAATCGGTGTGGGTGGGATTTCTCCCAATCCGCTCGATAAGATGAGCTAAAATTTGGTCTGTGTAATGTCAGTCACGTGTCCTAAGTGTCACCAAAATATCATCCCAAATAGTATTGTGTCGTGTCCGCTACAGACCCCGATAGGCAGGGGAGCACTTTAGCACGCGCGCGAGCGTGTGCACGCGCGTGTCCACACCACAAAACCGACACACAGCGACACAAAAATTAATACACAAGAACAGGAATCCATAAGCCATATCAAAACTATATTTTCTATTCAAAAACATCCTAGAAATTAGGTCGAAGGGTCCATTGGGGCATTTCTTCAAACAGTCCAGAGTAGGGACTGATAAGTGTCCAGAACGGACACGAAAACTCTGATACCAGACACGAAATCTATCCAGACCCTAGGGGCACTCTTAGGATTTCCTATTCATGAAGACAAAATGGAAATCCATAGAGATTTGAGAGAGTTACCTCTTGATGAACTTCCAATGGAAAAGTCCCCTTTCTAGCTCCTTTCTTGGTATCCCAATCAAATCAAAACAACTCCAAACTGAGCCAAGGTTCCAAATCAGCAAGAACAACAGTATTAGAAACTAATGCAACTAGTTTGGGGAAAATAGGACCTAAAATGGATTTATTATGAATTTAGAAAGGTAGGAACTCACCTCTTTCTTCTTGAATTAATTCTTCCTAAGGAAAGGAGGCTAGCCCTAGATTTTGGGAGGGGTTTTATAGTTGGGGGAATCCCTAGGTTATCCATAGTGGCCACCCAAGTTGGGTTAGGGTAGGGTTTGAGCTAGGTTAGCTAGTCCTATTAGGCTTAGTCACAAAATGACTTGTGAAATCACAAGCCATTTCTCAACTCACTTAATTCCTAAATTTCTAATTCAAATTCTAATGAATCAATAACTACTAACTTAAGTCATACTAGGTTAGACTAGAGTCACTTGACCTAACCATGTCCAACTAACTAGGGTTAGCTCCTAGGTTGGTCTACAAGGGTCAACACTAGTCAAAAATCAAACTAGTCCAAACAATTCCAAAATAATTCCTAAAAATTCCCATAAATTCTAATTAATTCTAATAAATTTAAATTACCCCAAAAATGACAAAAATACCCTCATACTAGAAATGTGGTAGTGACAAATCTACCCTCCTTAAAAGAATTTCGTCCTCAAAATTGAAAGGCGAAATGCAACTGATGAGAAGAATAGAAAGTATACCTCAAGGTCCAAAAAGATAGGGGTACCGCTCGCGCATCTCATCCTCCCGCTCCCAGGTAGACTCTCCTGGAGAATGATGCCTCCATGCGACGCGCACCAAAGGTATCACCTGGTTCCTCAGAACCTTCTCTCGTCGTTCCAGTACCTCCACTGGCTGCTCTGGATAGCTGAGAGAAGGCCCAACCTCTATCTCCGAATGGTCGAGCACATGGCTAGGGTCAGCCACGTACCGTCTCAACTGTGATACATGAAATACGTTGTGGACCTCCACAAGTGCAGGCGGCAAGTCTAACCTGTAAGCCACGTCACCGACTCTCCCGCTGATAACGAAAGGGCCGATGAAGCACGGGCTAAGCTTCCCGCCTCCACTAAAACGTATCGCACCACGAGTCGGAGATATCCTTAAGAAAACCTGGTCTCCGGCCTAATCACAAGCAAGGTCTCAATTAATTATAATAAACAAACATGATCAAAAAATCACAAACAAGGAGACCTAAATCTAGTCCTACTCTAATCTGTACCTCAAACTCCAAGGGCCTCCGGTGGCTATCGGTCCAGTGCCGATGTCTGTCCTGCGCCACTCGAAGTCTGTCCCTGATGAGCTTCACCTTCTCGGCCGCATCAACAACCATCTCTGGCCCCAGTAAAGCTCGCTCACCAACATCATCCCAGGATAAGGGTGTATGGTATCTACGCCCGTACAGAGCCTCGAAAGGTGACATCTCAATGCTGGCCTGAAAACTATTGTTGTAAGCAAACTCCACCAAATGAAGATGATCCTCCCAGGAACCTCCAAAGTCCAGGACGCACGTCCGCAACATATCCTCAAGTGTCTGAATAGTCCGCTCTGACTGTCCGTCCGTCTGGGGGTGGTATGCAGTACTGAACTTGAGCTGAGTGCCCAAGCTGGTCTGTAGACTCCTCCAGAAATGGAAAGTAAAACGGCTATCCCGATCTAAGATAATGCTGACCGGAACTCCGTGGATCCTGACTATCAGCCGCATATATAACTCCGCCAGCCTCTCGGTAGACGTACCCACCTTGAATGGCAAGAAGTGGGCCGATTTGGTCAACCTGTCAATGATGACCCAAATCGCGTCTTTCCCTCCTGGAGTATGCGGCAATCCTGAAACGAAGTCCATAGTGATATGCTCCCATTTCCACTCGGGAATGGACAGCGGCTGCAACAATCCACCGGGCCTCTGTCTCTCTGCCTTGACCTGCTGACAGACCAAACACCTAGCCACGAAGTGGGACACCTCCCGCTTCATTCTTGACCACCAAACATGCTCCCGCAGATCTCGGTACATCTTGTTGGCACCCGGGTGTATAGAGTACTGAGATCTGTGGGCCTCCTGCATAACCTGCTCTCTGAGATCTCCGCTGGGAACACATAATCTGGAACCGCGCCTCAAGGCACCATCCTCTGCAAGTAAAAACTCAGCATCCCCCACTCCTATACTGATCTTCTCTCTGATACACTGCAGAGCCACATCCTCGAACTGGGCCGCCTTGATCCTGTCTATCAAGTCCGACTGAATCTGCATCCCCCACAGCTGCATCTGCACTCCGGACACGATCACCTCGATCCCAAGACTCTCCAAGTCGGCAAGCAAATGCCGATCCTGGGTGTCGGATACCTACTCAAGGCATCGGCAACCACGTTGGCCTTCCCTGGGTGATACTGGAGTAGAATATCAAAATCCTTCATCAACTCCAGCCATCTGCGCTGCCTCATGTTCAACTCCTTTTGAGTGAACACATACTTTAAGCTCTTGTGATCTGTGAAGATCTCCACCCTCTCACCATACAGATAATGCTTCCACAACTTCAAGGCAAAAATTACTACTGCCAGCTCCAGGTCGTGGGTAGGGTAGTTCTTCTCATGGGGACGTAACTGCCTGGAAGCATAGGCAATCACCTTCCCGTGCTGCTACAACACACAACCCAGCCCCTTTCCTGAAGCATCACTATAAATAGTGAATCCACCTGATCCTGAAGACAATGTCAGAATCGGAGCTGTCGTCAGCCGCTTCTTCAACTCATCAAAAGCTGCCTGACACTCCTCTGACCATACATACTCAGCATCCTTCCGGGTCAACTGTGTCAACGGCTCTGCAACCCGGGAGAAATCCTGCACAAATCTCCGATAATATCCTGCCAGCCCCAGGAAGCTCCTGATCTCTGTAACTGAAGTAGGCGCTGCCCATGCCACAACTGCTACAATCTTCTTGGGGTCAACTGAGATTCCATCTCCAGTCACCACATGCCCCAAGAAGTCCACCAGGTCTAGGAAGAACTCACATTTGGAGAGCTTCCCGTAAAGCTGCTCCTTCCTGAGAATCTCCAGCACTATCCTCAAATGCTCCTCGTGCTCCTCCTCAGTCTTGGAATATATCAAGATATCGTCAATAAACACCACTACAAACTGATCCAGATACTGATGGAACACCTTGTTCATAAGGTTCATAAACACTGCTGGTGCATTGGTTAGCCCAAACGGCATAACCAAAAACTCGAACTGCCCGTACCGCATCCTAAAAGTGGTCTTGGGAATATCCTCCCCCTTCACCTTTACCTGGTGATATCCCGACCTCAGATCAATCTTAGAAAATACCCGAGCTCCGCTCAACTGGTCAAATAGATCGTCGATCCGCGGCAGTGGGTATCTGTTCTTGATCGTGAGGTTGTTGAGTGCCCTATAGTCAATACACATGCGTACTGACCCATCCTTCTTCGGCATGAACAACACTGGTGCACCCCATGGCGACGAACTCGAGCGGATGAAGCCCTTGTCCTGTAGCTCATCCACTTGCTTCTTCAGCTCCACCAGTTCGCTGTTGTTCACCCGATAGACATGCTGAGAGATGGGCTCCGCCCCTGGAACCAAGTCTATCGAGAACTCTATGTCCCGGTCTGGTGGCAATCCCGGCAACTCCTCTGGGAAAATATCGATATACTCTGCTATCAAGGGGTGTGGAATCGTCTGCTCCTCGACCGAGACTCTACAGAAGACTCCGCTGCTCTGCTCTGCCTGACGTCTGGAGTACTCGAACTCTGGCTCCCCCAGTGCTCTGAAGAGAACTCTACCCCCTCTGCAATCAATGCTGGCGTGGTGCCTGCTCAACCAATCCATGCCTAGTACTATATCGTAGTTCGGCAATGGCATTACGAGCAGGCTCACCTCCAACTCACGGCCTCCCAAAACTACTCTCCGACCCTTACAAATATCACTCACGAGGATAATACCACCCCCGGTCGTGATCTTGTAAGTCCTAGGCAACGATTCAGCTACGATACCGTGTCTAATCGTAAAAGATACTGATATGAAGCTATGCGAAGCACCAAAATCGAATAAGGCAAATGCTGGACTAAAGTCAAGAAGAATCGAACCTGCAATCAGATCTCCTATCACCTCTGCATCCCCAGCTGCCATGGCGAAAGCTCGCCCCTGCTGGCCTCCCCTGGCCTGCTGCTGGTGGTGGATGAACCTCTGCTGCTGTGTCGGCAGGGCTGGTCCCCTCTGCTGGCCTGCTGGAGCTCTGGCTCCTTCTCCCGCGCCTGCTCGTGCTATGCGGCACTCCCTCATCTGGTGGTCTGCTGAGCCACACACCATGCACAGGCCTAACCTCTTTCGGCACTCATTGAAGACGTGCCCAGGCTTCTTGCAGTAGGCACAAGTGACTCACTGTCTCTGATCCTGCTGGTGCTGTCTCGGCTGCTGCTGGACTGGCCTCTGCTGGATCGGTTGCGGCTGAAATTGCCTCAGCTGCTGATGCTGAAAGTGGGGCCTCTTGGCTTGGCCCCCGCTGCTGCTGCCTCCAACTGGGTCTCTCCCCCTCTTGAGCCTAAGCTCAAGATCATCCTCTACTAGCAAGGCTCCCGTCAAGATCTTCTCAAATGTAGCATCTCTGCTGCCCTTGGTCCGGGACTTGACCTCCTTGACCAGACCCTTCCGGAACCTCTGGGCCTTCGCCTTCTCGCTCAAACCCTCTACAAATCTGCCGAGACAACCAAACTCTCCAGCATACTCCTCTACTGAGAGGCTCCCCTGGACCAAGTTCTCAAACTGCGACTCTAAGGCTCTGACTGCTGAATCTGGGAAGAACTTCTTCTTGAAGAAGCCCCTGAACTGCTCCCAAGTCTGCCCTGGTACCCCCACCCTGGGGTCTGACTGATACCAGGTGCGAGCAAGATCTCGCATCCAGCTAGCTACGACCTCGATCTGAAGGTCTGCTGGAATTCTGGCCAAGCGGAATATCTCCTCTATATGCTCGATCCACTCATCGGCATATAGGATCCTCTCTGTCCCCAGAAAGTCTCTGGGGCTCATCTTCTGAAACTGCTCGATCCCCGGTGTCCTCGGCTGCTGCACCACTGGTCGAGCTGCGGCTGTCGTGACGGCCAACTCCATGCCTCTGTCATGTCGAGCCTGCTGTCGGTCCATGAACTGCTGGAAATATGCGAACATCTGAGCTGCGTCCACATGTCCTGGAGGCGGTGGCGGCTGGAAGGGATCCTCTGGAATGACCGGGTCCTGCCTCCCAGTCGGTGGATGCATACCCCCTGCTGCGGCTGCCGAGGTCTCAACACGAGCTGAGGTGGCAGGAGCTGCAGTCCCGTGGCCTCGCCGTGCTGGCTGAGAGGTAGCAGTCCCCTCTATAGCATCCTCATGAATGGCACGCTGCGATCTAGTCTCTACCATCCGGAAGATAGACAAACAAGAGTATCAATTTCTGAGAAAGAAGCGAAATAACAAAGGTGGACAATTATAATTCAAAGGATCAGCTGACAAAGGATTTAGATGGCAATAAAAGAAATTTTCCTAAAGTGATTGAGTATCTTAAAATTAATGTCCTATATCCTACTGCAGGCTGTAGTGATACTCTAATTCGAATACCACTACACTTCTAGTCTAGACCTGTATGGGCCACCACTAAAAATGTGTCACGACCCGCACCCACTGTGAGGGTACGAGAACGTAACAACGCCTAGCCTACGCCGCAGTGTCGGCAGTAGAGCGCTGTCCTAGGTCAACAAACATCTAACAATATATATCTAAACAGTTTATACTCCCCGAATGGGGGTGACATAGCAGTAAAACTCAATCACTACTAAGGAAGAGATAGCACGATATGAAATAGAACTCAAAGAAATAAATAGATGAAAAGTAGTCTAAGATAATCCCAGCAATATCCAGAAGTACATGGTCTCAGATACAGAATGAAAGAATATATACAACTCTGAACTCCAAATATAGTCTAGCTAAAACATGTCTCATGACTACAAAGGAAGATAAGCCTAACTAATCTAAACTAGGCAATCGGGGTGATATCCTCAGCTAGAGCTGGGTCCTCCTGAGGGTCCAGCTCGCAGGTGTCATCTAAGGCTGCCCCGTAGTAAGTGTCCTGGCAGGCCTCCTCCTCGTCCTCTGTAATATTTTCAACAGGACCAGTCAGGACAGGAGCGAGTACAGTACATCTCAACAGTTTATAGAAGGTTAGAAGATATAATCATACAGTAAAGTAAGATACAAGTACTGAAAGAAATGCAGTATATAAACAGAGAGAGTAAGATGTAATAGAAATATCAACTATAAATAGAGAACTATCATGTGACTAGTGAGTCAGAGTACAACATAGACATGTAAATGGCATAGGAGATTCTGATAAGACACTATGGAAGAGATTCTGATAAGATACTACTTGGGTATTATTTACATGTCCATTTCTACTCCCCCCGTACCCCCAATCAATACACAAGGATCCAGCCAGGTTATGTTATGATTCTATGCAAGGCCCCCGAAGGGTGATACATGGATGTCCCAAAAATGGGGATTCTAGGAGATTCTAGGATACCCAGTGAATGGGATAAGAGATTCTAGGAGACTCTGTGATCATAAGAGTATATGTCACAAGTGATCGAAGAACCTGTGAAGCATAGTGATACAACATGTAAGTGAAACGCACAGAATATGTAGTACCCGATGCTCCCTAAGGATAACATCTCAAGAAGGGATCCATATAGTACCAATCCGTGTGACCATCGTGACAGTACAAGTAAAGTAATCTACTGCAGAAAATAATTCTAAGCAGGATATGAAATGATCAGAGAATGTACTCGCCTGTATCTGAGTGTCCAATATGAAACGTACTGTCCAAGGAGTGGTGTCTGGCTCCTAATCAGAATAGCACAAGTCACAACAAGTCCAGAATAGTAAAAATGGAGTCCTACTATGCATTCTACATGATTCTAGGTCAATCTAGGCCAAAGTCAACTCTTGGTCAACTCTGGTCAACCCTAGAAGTCCACTAGGTCAACCAAGTCTAATTTAGGTCAACTAGTCTACCCTAGACTACATTAGTCTATATTAGTCTAAACAAGTCAATTCCTGTATTTAAACCTATCTCTCTCTCTCTCTCTCTCTCTCTCTCTCTCTCTCTCTATATATATATATATATATATATATATATATATATATATATATATATATATATATATATATATATTGAAGTCTAAGCATACCACAATATATTCATCACACTACACAAAATATGCACATTCACTACTCTACACATTATACACATCCTATATAACCCTAGGCTAAGTATTAAACTAAGCATAGAAATATATATACACACTCATACATTATACATGCATATATAATATAAAGAGGGCCTGTGTGTTGTGTGAATACAAGTGAGATTGCAATTGTCAAGTGGAAAGAGTGTCAAGTGACTAGGCTAGGTGTTAGTGGCACATGTGTGTGCAACATAGTGTAGGGTGAGTGATGTATGTGTAATAAGGGTGATATGAATGTGAGGCTGTGTGTAGTGAACAAGCAGGGAAGGAAATCAGTTGATACAAGACTTCAAAATCAGTCCACTACAACCCATTCCCAGGTTTGCAATCACAGGAATATTGAAAGCAAGTGTTGGCAGTTATAAGGCAGAACATGTTGAATAGAAGGAGAGAATCATTGAAGGGGAAAGGAATTTAACCCAAATCAATACACATAAATTTCAGTTAACAAGAACTTCAAACTCTAGATGGAAACTCAATTCTTCATTCTCAACCATTTCCAGATTTTGGTCTTATAAACAAATTCAGGTTTAAGGGATATCAACACAGTGACATATTGAACTTAATTCAAAATAACAGTCCAAAAACCCATCAAAACAGTCTAAAATAGTTCATGCATTCCAGATTTCCATACTAGTTCAAATCTCAGATTTTTCCATCTCAAAATCATGTGAAACTTCACATTACACTCAGGTTTTAACCTTCATAGAAAAATCTCAGATTTCAACTCATTCTCCAATGCAATTTACTCCAAATTCATACCCTAGCTAGACCACATGTAGGAGAAATGATTTATGAGCTAAAACAAATATGTAACAGTATTAAATAGGTTAAAAACTGATGGCAAAGTTCAACATTACAAACTGGAAATATACAGGAAAAGCATGTATCAGGAATCTAGGGGAATTGGGAAAATGCAAATAAAAAACAAGCTAAAATTCAAATTAGAGGGTTGGTAAATATAATATACATTGCATATGAGTAATACAGGGTGTTTGTGTCCAAACAAAAGGACACAAACGTGTCCAAATAGCTCAGGACACGAAACAGTGCACATAGGCACTGTTTCAACACACTGCGTCGTGCACGTGTGAACGCGTGTCGTGCATACGACACAGTCCATCCTAGGCCTCGTGCTCGTGTCCCCACCTAGTATAGGTCTAGGTGTTCGTGTCCATGTGTCTGCACAGTGTCCTCGTATCGCCGTGTCTGTGAACCAGAGCCGTATCAGTGGCCAAAAACTTCGTGTGCACAGACAGTGTGAAATCGGTACGGGTGGGATTTCTTCCAATCCGCTCGATAAGACGAGCTAAAATTTGGTCTGTGTCATGTCAGTTACGTGTCCTAAGTGTCACCAAAATATCATCCCAAATAGTGTCGTGTCGTGTCCGCTACAGACTCCGATAGGCAGGAGAGCACTGTAGCACGCGCGCGAGCGTATGCACGCGCGTGTCCACACCACAAAACCGACACACAGTGACACGAAAACTAATACACAAGAACAGAAATCCGTAAGCCAGATCAAAACTATATTTCCTATTCAAAAACATCCTAGAAATTAGGTCGAAGGGTCCATTGGGGCATTTCTTCAAACAGTCCAGAGTAGGGGCTGATAAGTATCCAGAACGGACACGAAAACTCTGATACCAGACACAAAATCTATCCAGACCCTAGGGGGACCCTTAGGGCTTCCTATTCATGAAGACAAAATGGAAATCCATAGAGATTTGAGAGAGTTACCTCTTGATGAACTTCCAATGGAAAAGTCCCCTTTCTAGCTCCTTTCTTGGTATCCCAATCAAATGAAAACAACTCCAAACTGAACCAAGGTTCCAAATCAGCAAGAACAACAGTATTAGAAACTAATGCAACTAGTTTGGGGAAAATAGGACCTAAAATGGATTTATTATGAATTTAGAAAGGTAGAAACTCACCTCTTTCTTCTTGAATTAATTCTTCCTAAGGAAAGGAGGCTAGCCCTAGATTTTGGGAGGGGTTTTATAGTTGGGGGAATCCCTAGGTTATCCATAGTGGCCGACCAAGTTGGGTTAGGGTAGGGTTTGAGCTAGGTTAGCTAGTCCTATTAGGTTTAGTCACAAAATGACTTGTGAAATCACAAGCCATTTCTCAACTCACTTAATTCCTAAATTTCTAATTCAAATTCTAATGAATCAATAACTACTAACTTAAGTCATACTAGGTTAGACTAGAGTCACTTGACCTAACCATGTCCAACTAACTAGGGTTAGCTCCTAGGTTGGTCTACAAGGGTCAACACTAGTCAAAAATCAAACTAGTCCAAACAATTCCAAAATAATTCCTAAAAATTCCCATAAATTCTAATTAATTCTAATAAATTTAAATTACCCCAAAAATGACAAAAATACCCTCATACTAGAAATGTAGTAGTGACACGACAAGGGAAAGCAAGATGAGAATACTACAGAGGCGACTTCAATACATGAAAGCGATGTGATCGTCGTAGGTGATGAGGTTATCACAAACCTCGCCTACAATGACAATTATTAGCTGATGTACTCAGGGGCTTCAGCATACGTATCTCATAACAGGACACTATTTGCCACTTACACGACAGACGAATATGGAGTATTGAAGATGGGCAATAGAGATGTGTCAAAGGAGGTTGCCATTGGAGATGTGCATTTGAGAATGAAGACGGGTACAGTTCTTGTTCTCAAAGATGTTCGTCATGTCCCTGATATCCGTTTCAACCTGGTGTCGGTTGGAAGGTTGGATGACGAGGGATTCTTCGGTCTCTTTGAGAATTGGTCAGTGAAAGCTTTCCAGAGGTTCGATGGTGATTGCCAGAGGAAGAAAGAAGTCCGATCTCTAGTATATGGAGGGGAGCACACAGGGGCACAGGAGGTGAATGCAGTTTCTGACGCGTCTACTGAGTTGTGGCACAAGTGGTTTGGCCATATCAGCGAGAAGGAAATGAGCTACTTGGTGAACAGAAAGGTGATTCCATGGCTCAAGTCTACAAAGTTGGAGAAGTGCACGCACTGCTTAGCTGGGAAGCAAAATATGGTGTCTTTCAAACTCACCCAAGTTCAAGGAAGCCGACGTTGCTCGAGTTGATTCACTCGGATGTCTGCGGTCCTATGAAGGTAAAATCTATTGGTGGTGCTTCTTACTTTATAACTTTTATTGATGACTGTTCCAGGAAAGTTTGGATCTATGCCTTAAAGACCAAGGATCAGGTGCTACCCACTTTTAAAGAGTTTCATGCCTCTGTTAAAAGAGAGACGGATAAAAAGTTATTGTGTGTTCGGTCCGACAACGGCGGCGAATACATTGGTCCCTTTGATGGTTATTACAGAGAGCAAGGGATACGACACCAGAAGACTCCTCCAAAGATACAATCACGATCCGCTCCCGAATAATCGGACACGCCCAGCCTTTGTCGTTAGACACAACAAAGTAAGCTGTACCAAACTAGGGAAAACTAACCAGATATCAAGATAAGTATGAAAAACACAGCATCTATAACGAAACCCCAAATCCAGATACATGTCTCAGAATTCTTATTACATTCCAGCAAATGAAAGTAAGTCTACTAGTCTTAATAGAAGGAAATAATATGGAAAACTAAGGTAAACTCTAGGCTTCTGCAGCCTCTAAGTCAAGAGCAGCACTAGCTAGCTCTCCTGCATCAATTGGCTCCTCGCCATAGTACGTGTCGCACAGAGCCTCCAACTCACCTGCAACATATCCTAGTCAGGAGCGGAGCTAAGTATATCCAAGGAAATGAACATGTACATCATGGTATGAATAAGAAACAGAAATTTATGTAAAGTACAGGAAATGAGACAAGACATGAAACTGAGCAGAAAATACTGAAAGTAAAACAGGGAACATGGTATGAGTCCTGAACATGAAATACAACCTGAACATGAAGTACAACCTGAATCATAAAATAGAACCTAAACATGAAATACAACCATGAATCCTGAAATACAACCTGAATCCTGACATGTGCAATAACAAAATACATCTAGATTGTATGATCGGCTTGGGTAGATGCAATAATCATAAAATGGTATGGCTTTGGTCCCACGTACACGGTACGGGACCCAAGCTATTCACATGAGTAGTAACAGGGTTTGATCACATATCTATAGTATTTCCCCTCCCAAACGCAAGTAATACATGAAACATGGAACCCGACAATACCGTGATACATCGTGTCAATCAAGGAGATTCAAGAATGAACATGTAAGACATGAGAAATGAACAAATCCGAGGAGTATACTTGCCTTGCTCCGGTGATCGAGAAAAGGTTGTAGAGCTGGGAATCCTCCTGTTATAATGATTACAAGTTGATTAATGAACATACTAAATCTAATTTGGTTTATTTAACAATTCTAATCAAGATATAATAGCTTAGCCCTCTACTTAAAATCTATCTCATAAATCAATTTCTATCACAAGTTATCATGAAATATTACATCCAAGTTCAGTGTAATACTTCATGTAACATGTGAACCACTAAATCTAGCTAACCTAGTTTCTAATACTCTCACCCTTATACTTCACAAGTTTGGCCAACCTTATAAAATTTGGTAGACTTTGTAAGGAAATACTATGAACTAGCATTCATGAAGTAACACTTGTTTAGGCTGAGATTTATTCAATCTCCAATCCTTGTCCTATATCAATCCATATTAGACCAAATGAGTCTAAAATAGCCCAATATGATTTCAATATTAAGTCCTATATCCTAGTCCAATAACAGTCCAATATCAATCAATATGAGTTAAAACTCAGTCTCATATTCCAGTCCAATAGCAGGGCATAAACAGTCCATAGCAGGGTTTTAACAAACAGTCCCAAGTACAATATATCCAGAAACCACTCAGTCCTAAAGTGGACTGAAACAGTTTATAACAACTGGTGTATTTAACTTCAATACTTGATCAATTTAAATGCCAACCTATAGGTAAATACCAGTCCACATTGATTTACATACCAGTTCTATACCTTGCATTTCCTAGCCTATCACCCATTAGTCTACTGATTTCTATGCTCAAAGACTAAGGTGACTCTATACCAAACTGTTTTTTAAGGCTCTCAAAACAGAACAGGACTGGGTTCAAATGTATGGTGAGACTGGTAGCTGTTTAAAAGGAAAATTCCCTTTGACTCAGGTATCAGTCCCAACATAAACCTATTACCAGCCTATAAGCGTCCATGTTCAGTCCATTGCATTAGTACACAGCAGGACAGTGTATAACCTATCTGAGTTGTTACACCCAGTTCAAGTCAGGGCTCTATCAGTCCTGAATGACTGATATACCCAGTCCAATACATGCTCCCAGTTTTTACTGTCCTGACATGCTCTCAATGTTTCAATAGGGATTGAACAATGGTTTAGTCCTACTCATCTGTCCTCAATTCCAG
Source organism: Iris pallida (assembly GCA_029216955.1). NCBI lineage: Eukaryota > Viridiplantae > Streptophyta > Magnoliopsida > Asparagales > Iridaceae > Iris > Iris pallida. Next base: position 2,374,265 of record JANAVB010044817.1, on the reverse strand, counting down.
ATTTTCTCTAAAAAAGTTAAGGTTCACTCAACATAAATCTTTCTTCAATGAATCTAAAATGAACCTGATGTAATGAAAAGTCAATCCTATTGATTTCTGATCAATCTTCAATCTAAAATTCCCTCCCAGGTAAGATTTTGTGGTGTTCAGAGACAATCCTGAAATCAAACTGGACATGACTGATATAGTCAGTCGTCCTACAGCTTTCTGTTCTACACACTAACTTATTCTTCAGTAACCTATAATCAGGTAGAGATAAATTGTAATTTCATTCAAAGGTGCTGCAAAAACTTGAAGTAAACTAAGACTCCATGTCTTGATACTGCTGAACTTGATACCCAAGTATCAGTCCCAATTAGGCTGATACCATAATCCTATTTTCCTTGAAGCTTGATGCCATTCAACTTAAGTTAACTGACATAAAGCCTATTTCAGTGGAAACATTGCATAGATCAACTCTAATTGATTACTCATACCTGGAACTGAACTTATGATCCTCAATCCTAGGTTAAATAACACCCTCAACCATTTCAATTCATAAATGCAAACAGGTTATGAAGTTCAATAGGAAATCATCATATCATTTGACATTTGAATTAAAGAAGAAAATAGGACACGATATGAGGTGGAATAGATAACTGATAATCCCCAATTTCTCAGGAAACTAACCAATAGGCTCAATAACTCCAGCACTTAGTTTCTACATCTACAGCAATCTAACCCAAAATCAACTAAATCATGTTTTGAACAAACAATACTCAAATCCTTCCATCTAATGGCTGATGTTCATTCCTATAATTTCATTCCACAAGATCAACTGTTTCCCAACATCCTATGGACACTACAGTCCTATATCTAAAATACCACAATCAATATAATTGATTCAATGAACCACTGACACACTTGGATACAGCTGGTACAACTTAACAGGAAATGAAATTGAAGAGCAATAGAAAATACCTGTAGAGATTTATAATATTCCCACAAATTGGACACTACACTTCGTCCCTGACTCTGTCCTAGCTTATCAAACCTTCAACCAATTTCTGTTGCTGGCTCGAAGTCTCTTCAACCAAGAACAGAGGAAACATATTCAGGGTCCACCTACATACGCACACAAACATAATACTTAGATCAAAATTAATAGAAGATCGAGGCTGACCAATATTTCTATTTGTAGATTCAATTGTTGGTTAACACGACCCAATCCTGATCCGATCTTCAATACAAAAACACAGGATATGAATTTTTAGGAATAACCTATCAGGAGGAATTGATCAAAGAATCGATGCTTACCAGTTTCTAATAACTAGAACAATTCTTTGTTCAAAGAGCCGATCGATGATTCAGGGAATAATAGATCTAGATTCAAAAGTTCAATTAATGAAAGGATTAGGAATTTGGACAAATTCCTACAAATTGCAGTAGTATATTTACTTACCAAGCAATGGAAGAATCGATGGAGAGAATCATCACGGGATGGGGTTCTTCACAACTGGATCCATTCGTCGTTGTCCCCGTCGCCACCGAGCCTAGTCGTCTATGGAGGAGCTCGCCATTGCTGCCAGAGTTTCTTCCTTCAAGTGCTCAATGTTCAGACCTGGAGTATCAGTAGAGGGGATGAAGAATGAGAAAGAAAAAGAGGTGTGCTTATAAAGGTTGTTAGGAGGGGGGTGTAGGCACGAGCCACCAAATTGGAGGGAAGCACGTTCTCCCTCTCCACGCAAGGTCAGTAGAATTGGGAGAGAAGTTTGTTAAAGAAAAATTCGAATTGAATTTGCGTTTAACACCAATGGCACAGACTCGATTGTTTGCTGATGGCTGGAAGCCTATGCCTATGCATAACATTGGCCCAAAGTTTAGTAATATGGGTTGGCTGAAACTTAAAATGATATCTAAAACTATGTTCTTAGTAATTAAAATAACTGGCTGGCCAATTGGGCTGAGCCCAAACTCTAGAAGAAAAAGAAAAGAGAAAAAAATAAGGAAATGGAATTTACCATTTACAAGGAAAATAATATTTTAGGGCTTTAATAAAAACAACCTTGATAAAATATTTATATATTTATCAAAAATAAGGAAGGTGGGGTTACAAATATCTCCCCCTAAAAAAAAATTCGTCTTCGAAATTCGAAGGACAACCAATAAAATTTAAAACAATTCAAAACAATATTCAAATGTAGGTCATTTATTGAATTAGGAAAATTATGAATACAGGGTACAATCCAATCAAACAAATAAATCAGGGTAGCGCTCTCGCATCTCGTCCTCGCGCTTCCACGTGGACTCTCCCGGAGAGTGGTGACTCCACATGACGCGGACGAGAGGAATGGTCTGGTTCCGCAAGCGCTTCTCCCTCCGGTCCAGGATCTCTACTGGCTGCTCCTCGTAGGTCAAACTCGGGCCCACCTCTAGCTCTAAGTGATCCACTACATGGCTCGGGTCCGAAATATAATGTCGGAGCTGAGACACGTGGAAAACATCGTGTACCCCCTCCAAGCTAGCCGGAAGCGCTAATCGGTAAGCCACCTCGCCAATCCGTACTGTCACATCGAAGGGTCCGATGTACCTCGGACTGAGCTTCTTGCCTCTGCCGAACCGAATAACGCCTCTGGTCGGTGAGATCTTCAGGAATACTCTATCGCCAACCGCGAACTCCAATGGTCGTCTGCTGCTGTCTTTCCAGTGCTTCTGCTGATCTTGTACAACTCTGAGATGCTCCCTGATCAACCTTGTTTGCAAAAACAAAAGTATGAAACTTTATTGATACAAACTTTGTAAAGATTACAATTTGAATTCTGGGAATGGTACAACTTTAGGAATCCAATCTAGATGACGATTGCTTTATCCCTTGGACGATGTGAACTTTGAAGACGGAGCCTCTGAAGTTGAAGACAACTCTGGAATTGAAGGCAAAAGCCTCGGAAATTGAAGGCAAAAGCCTCGGAAGAATGCAGCAGCACTTGGGCAAGAACTCATGGACTCTCTGAAATATAAAGTCTGATCTCTCTATGATCTGATCTCTGATCCTTGATCCCTTTAAATTGAGACTTGAAACTCTATTTATAGAGTTCTGGAAATAACTAACTTTTAGTTATTCTGGACTGCGCATGATGGATTGCGCATCAGTTGGATTGCGCAACAATGGACTGCGCAGGCAGTTGCTGGATCATGGGCCAACTGTCTTGGACACATGGCATCATTTAATTGAAATGTGCATGATCGTGCATAGACAGTTGCCACGTAATGAGCAATTGATGGCATGAACGCCACGTGTATTTTGTCATTTGTGTTGATAGAATGCGCAACCTGAATTGCGCCGGCTTTAGATTGCGCAGACTTGGACTGCGCAGGAATGGATTGCGCCAATATGGATTGTGCTGCCAGCTGTCCTCGAGCGCCGTGCTGTACGATTAAACGAACGGGCACCTCGTTCTCTGCGCTGTCAGTTGTCAGAAAATTTGATTTGTGTCAGGTAATGATGATGATTTGCCACGTCAGCCTGCGCGCTTGGGAGTGTGCGTAGTCTAGCGTGCATAATCTGAAGGATGCGCAATCTGATGTCTGTGCAATTCATCTTAAAGTTGTATTTCTTGATTTCCTGACTTTGCTGATGTGTGCAACTTGATTTTTTAGGACCTACAAGACCCCCTTCAAAGTTTTCGAAAGTTGAATTTATTCAAAATTTCGAAATACTTTGAATTTTGAAATTGAAATCAATTTGCGCACGTAGTGAGCTGTCTGCGCAATATGAGGGATTAGCCCCATTTTTAGGCGCAATCTAAGGCGGCCGTTTCGATTTGAAAAACTATAAATAGCGCTTCAATTCCTTCGAAGTGTTCTTTACTTGCTTTCTTCGTGCACTTGAGAGAAAATTTTCCGAGCTCTTCCTTTCTTCTCCGACGATCTCGATGGCTCCCCGACGATCCTCCGCCGCTGCTAAGGGCAAGGCCCCCGCCGAATCATCGGCTAGGGTTGCGCGACGTGCTTCTCGTCACGAAACTGCCCATCCCGTGCTGTTAGGTAGATGACCTAATCAAAAACTCTTTTTAGAGTTTTGATTTCAATGTTCCTTCAGAATCCATCTCTTTTTAGAGATGTGATCATACTGCGCCACCCTTTTTAGGGTTATGGTTACACAAATTAGTTCGTTCTTCATTTTTATGAAGGACGACATTCTGCACAATTGGTTGAACTGCGCTAGCAAAAGTCAGCGCAATTTGCTGATTTGTGCAAGACTGCTAGCGCAAACTGATGACTGTTTGTTTGTGCAGTCTGATTATTACGCAATCTGATATCGCGCAATCTGATGTTTCGCAATCTGATGTTTGCGCAAAATGATGACAGAATCTTTGACTTGACTTGTACTGAATTTTTGTTTTCTTTATCTGATGCAGTTAATACCAGAGAAGAGCCTGGATATGAGGATTTTGTAGGAACTCTTTCAGAGTCAGAATACAAAGAGGACCTATCTCATGTGCACTATCCTCAATATGATCTGCCAACCTCCCGTCAGGCTATTTTGATAGCCCAAGATAACGAGACTCTGCTATGTTTGATGAATGGACAACCTCTAGAGTCAGCAGACGCTGTCATTCACAAGAAGCCATTATTCTTGTTCGGCGATGCTTTTGAGAAAAGCTCTCAACCGAGGCCAAGGATGGAAGAAAGGATTGTCCATCAGGAGGATAGGACATTCTCGATACCAGATGTTTCCCGCTGCCTCCCCTTATCCCGGTATGCTTATGCGAGCTATCAGAGGAAGATGGAATGGAACCTTACACCTTTCCAAGATGCCCGTCCAGAAAAGATTTTTGTGAAGAAGGGCCGAATAAGAAGGACATGTTCTACAGCTCCTCAGAACGATACAATGTCTTGTTAAGAGGCTTGAAACCCGGTTGTATTCTACCAGAGAATTCTTCCTTGTTATTGCCTGTCAGAACTCCAATATTCGCTAATGAATTTGCGAAGGTCGAAGAGAAGTTCCCAGATCAGGACCTCAGATTAACTGGACTAGTGAATCCAGATTTTAAGAGATGGAACTGCATAGCAAACTGGATTTTGACCAAATTTGAAAATAAACTTCAGCAAATCAATTTATACCAAGCAGTGCATGCCACTGTTTATGGTTTTGCCCCTAACTCACAACTATTCTTGGCTCTAGCAGAAAGATACAATTACAGAACAGGGACTTTCATGACTCCCGGCGGAGAGATCGGGTTCGCACCTCATGAGATGCAGTTCCTCTCTTACTTGCCTATGGGGAATGTCCCATATGAAGAATTTGTCCCAACTAATGATGAATTGGACAAACTTCGGAAGGAGAATGCAGCCATGGTAGCAGTCTTTGAAGAACTGCTATGTCATTATAAAATCTGCTCTTTATATTACAAAAGTGGCACATACAATACTTGTTACTCATCGAAATGGTTGCCTTATCTGTTCCTCAACCATATCAAGGAAAAGAAGACCAAGGAACATGATAGATGCTATCCTGACTTCTTTAAGCCATTGAGCAACACAGAAGTAATGAAGTTGATGGAAGAAAGTGGCAATTTTGATGAAGAGATGAAGGATGATCATGAATGTCCTCTTTTAAAGAAAGGAGACACTCTTGAAAGTTATTTGAGAATGGGATATAGATCCATGTCAAAAGAAGCCCAATTAGCAGGGTTTCTGACGTATTGGCTCCGTCGGTTTGTAGTCCCAGGATCCAGTGCTGTAGATCGCTTCCATCGCGGTGTTCTTTTTGCCGCTGTTAGACTAGTCTTCGACTACAAGATGGATCTTTTGTCAGCGATGACTTGTAAGTTGAATGCCAGTCTTCGTCTGTACGTTGATCTGATGTTGAAAGCTAAAGAAGAAAAAGAATTTCCTCGGCTAGAATTATCGTATACATATCTGTTCGGGTGGTTGCTTCTTCACCATCCTACTTTGATGGACCCCGGCATGGGACCCGTCAACGACAGCTTTTTGCAGAGATACTCTCATAGTAAGTGGAAATACACTTCTTTGAGTGATTGTAGATATGCCCTGAATCTGAGCAAAGGATGGAACTTTTGTTGCGCTTCCCTGTCCGCCGGATATGAACAAATGCCGACAAATATGATTGACTCGAAGATGCAACCTTTGAGTCGTGCAGCCTTTGAGTGGTTGAAGACAATTCGACCGTCGCATTTGGTATATCGGTTTGAAGAAGAATGTTATTTAGAGCCATATCTACCCAGTCGATTTGCTCGGCAGTTCGGGTACGACCAATTCCATGTGGGAAATACCATCACGTGCCTTCAAGGAAAGGGTTTTTTGATAGATGGAGCCCGAGCTTGGGCTTATTATAATGCTCGAGATACGAAAGTAACGTTCTCGATACCAGCAAATAGCAATCATGGCCCTCGGATGCTATTTACATACTCAGTATTCTATACATCTTCAAATACATTTGCCGAGAATTTCAATATCGCGGATAGCTTCGCTTCCTCAAGCAGATTGAAGAAGGGAGGAGTCATGATTACGCTCCCAGGAAATGATGAGGTGCATGAGCCGGCAGATGCACCTTTAGAAGCCTCAAGGGATATTATGTTCCCTGAAGAGGTAAACGCAGCAATGCGTATTTCTTTGAAGGTAGGTAGATCTCTAGCCAAGAAGAGGAGAAGAGAGGAGCCTCCTGCTCCGATAGCAAAGAAGAAATTGATCTTAGATCATTCCTCGGAAAAGATTACTACTAGATCTCAATCTCGACAACTAGCCGAGACAACTCAGCAAGAAGAAGCTACCACACCGACTTCTGTCCAAAGACAAGTCGAGACAGTCAATGTAGAGAGTCCTGAAAGACCTCTACACAGAAAGAAAAGGTTGGTCCGTAGAAGTCAAATTTTGACTTCGATCGTGGCAGATGCTACAGCAGGAATCACCATGTCCTCTCCTACCCCTGTTTCTGAATCTGGGAATAAAACTCTTAGTCCAGAACATAGGGTAGAGACTGAACAGAGGGAAGATCTTGATCCGAGAACTGAGGTTGAAGAGCCCAGAGAAAATATCATGGAGGAAGAACAAGATGTTACACGACTTCTTTCACCTGTCGCAGAGACGACTCAACTTCCTCCTACTCCTAGGACCCTCCGCGAAGAGGAAGATCGTGAAGTGATTGCAGCTTTAGAGAATTGTGACTTCGGCTCACAGGAAGACTATGTTGATCAAGCCACTGATACAGCTAGTGAGGAGGTACCAGCAGAAGATGAAAATGATAAAAGTTTATCATCAGAGACTGACGAAGATACACAGGATCCCGAAAGGGATGATGAAGAACATATATCCACTAAAGCTGCTGATGACTCCTTGGATCCTGAAAAGGATATCGAGGAAGAGGCAGCTCCAACAGCTGAAGAGGCGGCCTTGGAGGAAACTCCTGCCGTCGATCCCCAAGGTATAAAATAAAATCAACAATCTTCTTTAAAATAAATTGATAGCTGACATTTTACATTTGTATTCCATGCAGAGATTGAAGCTCCTCCGGCACCTCCAGTATGTCTAGACATAGTTCTTGCGACGGAGATTGCTAGTAGCAACCGTCATCTCTCATGTGGCTCTGAGGCAGGCAGCAGCCAAGCAGTAGCGTTTGAAGCTACTTCGGCTCAACTAGACTTTGCTCCTGCAGAAAACAAGCTTATTGCTGGATCCATCCATGGTAATGCATGTTTTTATTTTTGATTTTCTTTATCAATTGTCCATGACAAGCAACGTGACAATATTCTGATTTTGCAGAGGAACGACCAGAAGGGGCAACAAGCTCCACTTTGGTCCTTTTATTCAAAGAGCCCGCCGTTCAAACACGAGAGTCGAACATCCTGCGGCTTCGTCATCAACAGGATTAGCTGCAACCCCTAGTGCTCTGGCGACTAATCAGCTCGTAATCCAATCATTCACCAAATGTTTCTTTGAGTCTCTGGGACCTCTAGTTAATAGAATGATGGATAAAGAAGATGCAGATTTTTTTATGGTTAGAGGTCCGACTTCTTTCCTGGTGAAGGCCATCCGGGAACAGGGTGATGAGGCTCAGGCCACGCTCTTGATTATATATTGAATGAGCTAGAAATCTCCATAAAGAGCTACAAAGAGCTCAATAAAGGGGATTTGGAACCTCTAGTACAGGCATAGTTTGAACGAATGGCTCAAGCAGCTGACATTGAAAGGGTGAATCTCCAGAACCTCTTGGAGGCTTATTCTACAAAATCTGCTGAGTATAAATCCAAGCTAGAATCAGTGACCTTGATGGCTGAAAGAAAAGAGCAGAGAGCTGCTGAGCTGAGGGCCGAGATTGCTCGTCTCCAGAAGGAATTAGAAAATAAAGTCACTGATCATCAGATTGCAGTTCAGCAGTTCAATGCACTGATTCAAGAAAGGGATGAGTACGTGGCAGCTCATGATGCCGAGATTACTCGTCGAACAGTGAACATGCCCATTTTCAATGAAGAAACTGGGATGGAAGAGGCCAGAAGGAGGGTGATGTCCACTCGCGACGAACGGCTGCAGACTCTGAAGCAGTAGATTGATAGTCTGATAATACCTCCATCTTAGTAGAACATTTTGTATCTTTATCACTTTTGTAGTACATGTATTTTTTTTGTAATGTCTCATATTTTGATTAATAAAAGACATTTTGCTGTTGCATATCTTGTTCAGATATAAATAATAGAGATAGAAAATATATTCAGAGGTACAAAACATGATATATTTCTTGATGATTTTGTAAAAAATAATTATATTCATTATATCTTCTCAGAGGTAATATAGACGTGGCAGAATATATCAAATATTATTATTTTATTTGACAACTTAATCGAAAACGACAAGTTGCTGATGTGGATGAACGAAAATGAATCGTCAAAAAGGTGTAAACGAACTGAATCGTCAGGATGAACGGGTAAATCGTCGAATGATGGAATGAACGGACAAACCGTCAAAATGGATGATAACGAATGGATGAACCGTCAAGTGATGATGAATGAATGGGTAAACCGTCAGATGATAATGAACGGACGAACCGTCGGGTAAATGAACGGATGAACCGTTGAATGAATGTGAATGGATGAACCGTCAGGTGAATGTAATGAACGGACAAACCGTCAAGTGAAATGAACGGACGGATGAACCGTCAGGTGAATGTAATGAACGGATGAACCGTCAAGTGAAATGAATGGATGAACCGTCAGGTGAATGTAATGAACGGACGAACCGTCAAGTGAAATGAACGGATGAACCGTCAGGTAGTAATAAATGAACGGATGAACCGTCAGATGATAATAAACGAGCGAACCGTCAGGTGAATGTAATGAACGGACGAACCGTCAAGTGAAATGAACGGATGAACCGTCAGGTAGTAATAAATGAATGGATGAACCGTCAGATGATAATAAACGGGCGAACCGTCGGGTGAATGTGTTGCTTCGTTGTTTTAGGAACCTATGCCTATAAATAGAAAAAAAATCTGACAGGAATGAGCACTTTCACTTTTCAACATAAAAAAGTCATCTGGAGATGCATCCAAGAAGGCTGAAATCGCCCCGAAGGTTGAGACGGGCACTGAAGAATGTCCTGTCGATCCAGTTCAGCCAAAGGAGGCAGAAGCAGGCGAAGGTTCGTCTGCACCCAAGCCACCGCGAGACATCCTGGACTTTTTGCTTGAACCAGGAAGGACTGAAGAAGAGGAAGCCATGAGGATGGCCGCTTGCAAGTTCCTGGTGGGTTCCAGCAAGGAGGTCCTCGGCTCTTTTGCTGACTGTGTTTTTGAAAAGGACGGCAGTGGTCCGCGTCCAAATGTAGAGAAGGATGATAGTGACATTCCTTAATATCATGTACTATCACTTCTGATGCAATAAAATTTGAATTTTATTTATGAACTTGAACTTGTCTGCTAATTTACAGACATTGACATTTATACATAATATTTCTTAAGGAATTTGCCATTGATAGGCATCATTGCAACTCGACCGTCAAGCTCTGAGAGTTGATAAGCTCCATTTGAGAAGACTTTACTTACAACATAAGGACCTTCCCACTTTGCGTCGAATTTGCCTTTGCTCATATGAGTCATAGTCATTGGACGTCTGACCGTCAGAACAAGTTCTCCTTGTTGAAAGGTTCTGACTTTAACTTTGCGGTTGAAGGTCTTCGAAATGCGGGCTTGGTATAACTCAATATGTTGTTGAGCCATTAACCGCTTCTCGTCGAGTGCTTCTAATTCTTGAAGTCGAAGAAGATCATTATTCTCTGTAGTGAGCTCATTAGCAATGGCAATCCTTAAAGAAGGAATTTGAAGTTCCAAAGGAAGAACAGCTTCACAGCCATACACCAAAGAGAAAGGTGTAAAGCCTGTAGTGTTGCGGACCGTAGTACGGTAGGCCCATAGACATTCTCCAAGCTTTTTACTCCAATTCCGTTTGTTAGTAGATACAAACTTCTTGAGGAGCTTGATAATGGTTTTGTTAAAGGCTTCAGCTAATCCATTAGCAGCAGGATTATAAGCTGTAGAAGCGACATTGTCAATTCGATGATCATCGCAGAATCTGGTGAACTTCTGGCCGATGAATTGAGGTCCGTTGTCATGAATGATTCTTCGAGGTACACCAAATCTGTAGATGACGTGGTGTTTGATGAAGTTAATGACACTGCTGGTCTTGACTTCAGCCAGAGGTATAGCTTCAGCCCATTTAGAGAAGTAATCGGTTATTGCTAGTATAAACCGATGTCCACTAGAAGAAGGAGGATTGATAGGACCTATGACATCCATGCCCCAAGCTTTAAAAGGCCAGGAAGCAGCAGTCGGATGTAGGAATTCTGACGGTTGATGAATGAAATCTGTATGTATTTGACAAGCCCGACATTTTCTTGCATATTCGATGGCGTCTGATACCATAGAGGGCCAGTAGTAACCCATTCGTCGGATGCGATCCTGTAGTTTAGGACCGGGTTGATGTGCTCCACAGACACCGTCGTGAGCTTCACGCAACACCTGTTTTGCCTCATCACCAGCGAGACAGCGCAAAAGAAGACCGTCATAGGTTCGCCGATAAAGAGTCTTGGTGGTCTGATTGTAGTAGAATCGGAGAGATCGTCGTCGAATGCTTGTAGCCTCCTTAGGATCTTCGGGGAGTATGTCGTGAACCACGAAGTCGATGAAAGGAGTTCTCCAGTCTTCATCGATAACGTTGACTTCAACAAAATTGCTGAACTCAATATTACAATTGTTTTTAATGCAAAACAATTCTCGGTTGGAGATAACCACCACCTGCTGTCTTTTGATAGGGATGGCTAAGACAGCTGCAAGGTTGGCTAAGGCATCTGCTTCAGTATTGCAAGCTTGACGAACATAGTTGATGAAGAAAGCTTTGAATGATACAGCCATGTTGATTGCCGCTTCATGGTAAGGCAATAGATCTTGATGTCGAACTTCATAGGTTCCTCTAACCTGATTGACAACCAGCTTAGAGTCGCCGTAGACTTCGAGATATTCGATATCCAATCGCTTGGCTAACTGAAGGCCGATAAGTAGAGCATTGTACTCTGCTACATTGTTGGAACATGGTTCATCTAGAGAGTAAGCCCTTTAGATGGTCAATCCATCTGGAGAAACGAGAACAACTCCAACTCCTGCTACAATGGCACCATTTGGTCCAATTCTGGATGCACCATCGAAGAATAGACGCCAGGTCAGAAATTCTTCAGAAATCAGGTTGACTTCCAACGTCTCGTCTGGAATTTCATCGTAAAGTTTGGATGTTTCTGGTACGGGATGAGCCGCCAAGAATCTGCCAATGCTTGACCTTTGACAGACTTTTGAGGAACATACACCATGTCATATTGGGCTAGAAGAATGGCCCATGTAGCCAGCCGAGAGTTGAGTGTGCTGGGCTTTTTTATGAGTACCCGAAGAGGGTTAACTCGAGATATGACATGAATAGTTTGACCGATGATATAATGCCTTGTCTTTTGAACAGCGAACATAAGGGCTAGACATTCTTTTTCAACCGGACTATAACGGTGTTCAGCACCAATCATAGTACGACTGAGATAGTAGATGGCCTGTTCATGACCCTCTTTATTCTTTTGGGCTAGTAAAGCGCCCAATGAATGGTCCATAGCACGGACGAACATTAAGAATGGAATGCTCGATATTGGTGGTACCAATACTGGTGGGTTCATGAGATATCGTTTGATGTCGTCGAATGCTCGTTGACATTCTTCCGTCCAGATAAAAGATACACCCTTCTTCATTAGTTGAGTGAATGGTCTGCAGCGTCCAGACAAGTTCGAAATAAATTTCCTGATGTACGCAAGTCGACCTAGAAATCCTCGTAGCTCTTTTAGGTTGCGTGGAGGACGCATCTCTTGAATGGCTTTGATCTTCTCGGGATCCACGTGTATACCCTTAGAGATAATGACGAAGCCAAGAAACTTACCACTAGAGACACCCAAGAATGACTTGGTGGGATTCATCTTGAGCTGATGTTGGCGCATGAGATTGAAGATTATTCTCAAGTCTTGGATGTGATCTTCTTTCAGACGACTTTTAACGACGATATCGTCAACATAACACTCGACAGTCTTACGAAAATGATCTTTGAAGATGGTACTCATAACCCATTGGTAAGTTGCACCAGTGTTCTTGAGACCAAATGGCATCACTGTATAGCAATAGACTCCCCGAGGAGTGCAAAAAGATGTGTGTTTTTTATCTTCGGGATTCATCTTAATCTGATTGTATCCAGAGAATCCATCCATAAAAGATATTTGTTCGAACCCACAGGTATTGTCAATCATGACGTCCGTAATAGGGAGAGGAAATTCATCTTTCGGACATGCTTCATTAAGATCCCGAAAATTGATACAGACTCGAACTTTGCCGGTTTTCTTCAGGACTGGGACAACGTTGGCTACCCAATCAGGATGTTGTTCTTCTCGAATAAAGCCACAAGCGATAAGCTTCTTGACTTCATCGTCAATTACGTCCATCATTTCAGGCTTGAATCGCCGTTGCTGCTGTTTGACTGGTTTAGCATTAAGAATGTTCAGTTTGTGAGTAGAAATTTTGGGATCTAAACCTGGCACGTCTTCATAACTCCAAGCAAAGACATCAATGTATTCTTTAATGAGAAAAATCAACTCTTGCTTATCTGCTTCTGGAAGATTCTTGCTAATAAAGATTGGACGAGGTGACCCGCCTTCTCCTACATCAACTTGAACTAGTTGATCTTCAGTAGGAGGTTCTCTTTGTTCAAATCGGAGTACCCATTGGTTATCCATGTGTTGAACCCAAGGATCTGTCTCAGGATTTTCTTCAACGTCCTCATCATCATAGCCTTCTGAAAGTTCAGCGGAGACCATATTAGAGGATATGATTACACGATGGACTTCACCAATGCTGGTGTCAGAATCCCATGACCTGGAATCAGAAGAGTTAGAACGTTCTTCGCTATCAGAGTCGGAGACTGCTGGAGATAACATCGGAGAAGAAGCATATCCGAGACCTCTTTTGGTCTTGCTGTAATACATATCAGATTTTCCTTTTGGGACAGTTGTACGGATAGGAGTACGTCTTTCCTTACCGTAGTTGAGGCCATTTTTAAAGTCATAACCCATCTTACGGATGATATCTTTTGATTGTTGACTATAACGACAGAGTTGTAGATGTCCTGTATCGTTAAGCTTGCTATCATCTGTATAGCTGAATTATTGTTCTGGTCCTTTACTAAAAAGTATTGGACTTTCATCTTTTTTTCGAGCAGGGACAATACGGTAAAAGTCATCTGGATCTTCAAATGAGACTTCTGTTTGAAGAGATTGTACAACTCCCATTGTAAATGATTTGAAGCTATTTAACATATCCAAATAGCATTTAGTATGATAAATAACATCAGTATACTGGAAAGTAGATACTTTTTTTATTGATCTGTACATTCGTATTTATAGCAGGGCCTTTAGCCTTAGCAGGCTTGGTCAGATTAATTACAAGAGGGGGAGAAGAAGATCGTGGAAGAGGCTTGTTACGATGGAGGTCGATAACAAGCGGCTCAGAGGAGGTGAGCTCCATTTTTTCCTTGTTGTGAGTTAAATCAACAACAAGTGGCTCAGAGGAAGTGAGCTGCTTTTTGTCCTTGTTCCGATGCAAGTCGATAACAAGTGGCTCAGAAGAGGTGAGCTCCCTTTTATCTTGATCGCCATCAACCGATTTCTTCTGAACTGGCAAGTGAATAGCCAGTGGTTTAGAAGACTGAGGATGAGAAACGCGTCCTTTGACAGATATGATGAGAGTGTCATTGGGTACTGCTTCTTGGTCTTCTTCAGTATCCATGGCCAATACCACTTTCATAAATTCTTCCTTGTACATACGAGCGTCGTTGCAATATGCTTCAACACCCTTGAAAGGATAAATGTCTGCAACTTCCTTGTGAACTTGTCCTTTGTCATCAACATATTTAAAGCATTGATGAAGAGTCGATGGAACAACATTGTGTTCATGGAGGAAGGGTCTTCCCAGAAGTGCGTTATAAGAACAACCATGATTGTCAATAATATAAAAGGTCACCTTTGTGCGAAGATTGCCTATTTGGAGTTTTAGGCAAATCTTACCCAAAGGTTCGCTCCTTCCTTGGTTGAATCCCAAGATAGTAGTGATTGTACTTGAAAGACTATGAACTGGTATCTTCAATGCATCCAACATCGTCTTTGGCATGATGCTGAGAGCAGACCCTGGATCTATCAAGATACGATCGACTTTCATCGAATCGACATATCCTGTATAGTAGAGAGGACAATCATGTCTATTATCTTCCAGTAGCATATCATCTTGAGTGAAAGTGATGTTTGGAATCAACTCCAGGACACTATGACAGTGACGACAAGAGACCGGTTCTGACTCCGGCTTTTTGAGGAGAGTTAGGCAAGTTTCAGCCTGCATCAGAGCTTCACTTAAAGTCTCTCGAGTCTCTTTAGAAAGGCGCAAGAGCTCGAAGATTGATAGTCTAGCCGGGGTATTAGCTAATTGAGCCAATATATCAAAGTTGTATGGCCTTTCAAGCCCTGTAGGAGATAATTTCTTCAGGGGTTTATCAAAGCGGACTTGTTGCTTGCCTTTATCAGCCGTCATTGGCTTGGGAGGAATAGGTATTACAACTGGTGAAGATGTAGAAGGGATCTCTTCAGTGGAAGCAGGTTGTGCTGGAGCAGGTTCAGAAGAAGAAGCAAGATTCTCTTGAGCTTCAGAATGATCTTTCAAATAGGCTCTCCCTGATCTGGTACCTAACAGAATTTTTTCGTCAACTATGGGATCAAAAGACACCATGTTACAAGTTTTCATCTTGCCTTTAGAACGATCTTTCTTCTTAGAAGAAGAAGAAACCTTGAACTCTGGAGCAAGATCGGGATGAATCCACATAATTTTGCCGTTGTCAAGAGACAAGGGCACGAGACCTTCATTTGGTGGAGGAGGAAGATTCTCAATCTCAAGAGTAGCTTTGGGAATAGGAATGACGCCATGTTGTACCATCTGCGGAGGGAAGTCACCGAACTGGACCGAAACCATGTTTGCAGTAACAGTCTTCTCATCTTGCTGTAGAGTGACGACACTGGCATTGACAAGTTCTTGAATTTTGCCCTTGAGCACGTAGCATGCTCGAGTAGGGTGTCCAACGAACCTGTGGTAAACACAATATTTAGGATGATCAGTCTTACCGACTTCATCAGGCTTCTTTGGATCTGGGAGTTGAATTTTGTTGCTTTTGAGTAAGCAATCAAAGATGCTTGCAGTGTTATTCTCGTCGAAGGAATACTCTACTTTCGGACGAGGTTCCCTCGGTGGAGGTGCAGAATGAGTGGAATTGGATACAGGCGGAGCTACATTAACAGCTAGAGACTCTTTACTCTTTAGATTGATGTTCAGAGTCTCCTTGTTCTTGCGATTGTTCTGACGATTACCGCCACCTGATGTTTGATGTTCATCCCAATCGGGGTTAGACATTTGTACTCCCAACTACTTGAATTTCTCAGCACTCACTTCCGCAGCTTTGGCGTTGACAATAAAGGATGGCCAATCTTGGAACTGAGTTGAGCCTGTCCACATGCTGATGATAGGCAAAAGATTTGCCTTACAGGTGTCTATGGTAACAGCAGCAGGAGTCCCTGGAGGCATTTTCAAGGCTTTACGACAGAACCGTTCGATGAAACTCTCAGCAGTTTCATTATGTTTCTGTTTGATTTTATTGAGGGCCGACATAGTCATGTATTTGAATCCCTCATAGAATCGTTCCAGAAAGATTTGTTTGAGACCTGAGAAGGAAGTGATACAACCAACGGGCAAACTTCTATACCAGTCATATGCTACGCCGGCTAAACAACCGACGAACACTCTGGTAAGAAGAGCGTCAATTGGTTGTAGTTGAACAGTCATTACCTCGAAGTGATTGATGAATTGGCTTGGTGAGGTGCTGCCATCAAACAAAGAGATCGTTGGGATCTTGTACTTTGTCGGGAATGGGACTTCTTTCCATTCAATTGGATAGGGCTGCTTGATCCCCAGCCTTTGCAAGTTGTCTTTCTCTTTGAATGCTTCGAACTGAATTTCCTGTCACGCTCACTCTGTGCGTGCGTGTATTTTTAGTCACGCTCACTCTGTGCGTGTGTGTATTTTTAGTCACGCTCACGCTGTGCTTGCGTGTGCGACTTTTCACGCTCACGCTTGCCAGCGTGTATCACTTTTCACGTTCACTCCTTCACGCTAGACTTGGCGTGACTTGTTGACCTTAGCATAGACTTGTTGGCGTGACTTCCTGACTTGGGTGTTTTTATTTGTTCGCTAATTTATTCACGTAATGATGGCATGATAATTCTCCTATTATATCATTATGCCTTTTTATGAACTTGATAATCTTAGCATGTTAATGATTGTGTATTAGTGCCCTGTGTCTTGATTGATTGATGGATACCTAGTAAGACTGGAACTTGACCTTGAGAGTTATAGACTCGACCCCATTTAATGATAATTGACTTTTATGCCTTGTCACCATTGATGACGATGGTTATCTTGACTAAAATTGATCATGCGTTCCTAGTCGGAACTAAGAGACTGGCTAGTCGTCTTATTGAATTGAATGAATGAGGCACGTTCATGTTATGAACTATTATAATCGACTGGCTGATCTCGAATATTGACATACAGGCACATGCAGGTTTCAATCTATTTATTTATTTATTTATTTATTTATTTATTTATTTTAACAAAAGCAGCATGTGTACTTTATGGTCAAGGCATGATTACTCCGTGGTTAGATTTGATTGTTGCATTACGCTATGTAAAACCTGAAACCTAGCCGTACGGGTATCGTTGTAGAGTTGCGCATATCGTATCCCGTACGAAAGTACTCATTTGAATGACCATGATCCACGGCATGGGATTTCACTCAACGTAGGGACTATTAAGTTAAATAAAATAATGATTGCATGGATAGAATGGATTCCCGAGTTCTTACATGGCAGCCCTCTTGGGACTAGTAGTGTCCGACAGGCCGGCTGGTTCCCACAGATACTGTAAATCTGCCACACGGGCAAGGAACAGTATCTGCTTTTATTATTATTATATATTGTATATTGATGACGGGCGTCCCGCTGGGACTCTTCTAATTCATGCATGGCACAATTGATTGACTGGATAGACTAGCCTTGCTCGCACATAGTAAGAACTGAGGAATCTTTATCGCATTATTCCAGGATAACTTGGGACTCACAATAGCAAGGCGTAGGAGTTGATTGGACGTTCAAGATGATTTGTTTGTGTACTGTGCTACTCTGTTACCTAACTGGGATGATCAGAATGTCAGGACATGACGGGCCAACTTCTGTCCTTGTTTGGTTGGGAGGTTGGTTCGAAGTGTCTTGATGTTATGTGAATCCTAGTGGAAAGCAGAGATCTATTATTATATCCTCTTACTTACTGGTTTTAGTTCACATGTCGTGCTTCCTTGTGGTACTTGCTATTAGAGGTCTAACCTCTCTGGTTTTGCATGGCCAGATTTAGAGCCGGTTCCCGAGGATTCAGCTTACTTCTACCTCCAAGATGGTCAATACTGGGGGAATGATCGCAGGAGGACTCGAGTGGGTTCCTTACTTCACCACTCGTTTTGTTATTTACTTTATACTTAGCCGTTTGGCACCGACATGTTAGTCGGATTGTCTGGTACTTACTTTTACATAATTGTAATTAAGTCAGACTGCAGCTGATAACAATTGTGTATACCTTGCTATATCATCTAGCTATGTTTTGTAAAGCCAGATCTCAAGAACATTTTGACTGAGCGTTTGGGACGCCTTACTGCTTTATCTTACATGTTCTCTATTTCTGTTTCCTTGTTTGAATGATTGAGACAATAGATGTGAAGTGACCATAGTAAGACCTTTATGTAGTATGCACCCCCTCGTCTGGTTAGACAGCATTGATCGTATTATACGGTATTTATCTACCCGTAATACGTAGCTGGCTGAGTCATTCCTCCGCTCTCCAGTATTCTGGTTCTGGGGCGTGACAAGGTTTTAGTGGTGGCCCATGCAGGTCTGATTTCAGACTTGTGGGGTGTTTTGATTTATAGGATGTCTCAATCACACGTGTTCCCCCTTGATCTCTTGATTTATTGTTCTCAACCCTTGCTTGACATTCCGGTATTCTTTGACTTCATTGATCCTTCACGTCCGGTTGTTTGATTGTTCTCTTGTCCCTTTCTTAGGGGCACTTCGTCCGCATCGGTCAGAGCTGGACAACAACAAGGGCAACATGGACAACATGACCAGGTTGGTCAGCAACAAGGGCCAGTCTCCCCTCAGGAGACTATTCAAGAAGAAGTGATAGTGGAACCAGCAGCTGAACCGCAGTATCCAGAAGTTCCAACACCACCCATAGTTCTACCTACCCTTGTGGAAGTGGACACACCAGCCCTTTTGGAGATCATGAGAGGAATGATGGCTGCTCAGCAACATCAAATGTTGGCCCAGCAGCGCATGCACACTCAGCTACAAGAGCAGAATGTGTTGCTCAACCAAGGATTGCAGACGGCTTTGGAAAGAGGAGTGAGGGCTGATTCAGGAGCATCAGCCAGGTTTTGCAAGTACAACCCCCGCCGTTTCGAGGGCACGGAGGATGCCATCTCAGCAGATGCATGGCTTAAGGATATTGAAGCTATTCTGACAGCAGCTAAGGTACCGGCAGAAGAACGTGTTGATCTAGTGAAGTTGTTACTTCAGGATCTCGCACGTGATTGGTGGGAATCAGAGGAAGTGGGCATCAGACGTCCTGTGGCTTAGGACGATTTTACAGCAAGATTCAAGACCAAGTACTATGGAGTTATGGCGCGGTTTGAGCTACAACAGAAGTTTATCAACCTCAGACAGACCGGCAAGACTGTAGATGCTTATGCAGCGGAGTTCTGCAGATTGAATAGATTCGCCCCAGAGATGGTAGCAACAGAGAGCCAGAGGGCCATGAGATTTCAGTAAGGGTTTCATCTTGAACTCTTGCAATTGATAGAGGGGCACAATTACCAAACTTTTGACGAAGTATTAACGGCAACTCGAAGGCATGAGATCACCATTCAGAGGCTTGCGACAAGGACTGGAGGTCAGAAGAGATCCCACAGTCAGATTGAAGGAGGAGGGGGAGCAGCGTCCCAAACAACAGCACCATCCACTGGCATTCGTATCCACGATGTGGCGATACGAGGATCAGCACCACCCAGGCAGCAACAGCAACAGCAACAGAGGAAGAACCAGCAACCACCGGCGGGCTGTACTTATTGTGGAAAGATGGGACACACTAGAGATGTGTGTCGGACATTAAATGGACTGTGTCTGATATGTGGAAATCCAGACCATCGGGTTACCACATGTCCCATGAATTCGAGGTCAGGAGGACCAGGGCAACAGTTTCCTGCTCTGCCAGCACTAGGGGCAGGCCAGTATCGAGGACCAGCGGTGGCAGTAAGGCCGTTGGTGCAGCGTCCGTTAGTGCCGCAGGCTCAGATGTTTCGGCAGCAGGGGCCGCCGATGCAGCAACACCAGCATAGACCACCACAGCATCATCAAGGCAGGGGCCAGCAGCAGTACCAGGCTAGGCCGCAACATGGGAACCAGCAAGGAGGTCGAGGGCAAGCATTCACTCTGTCATTGGAAGAGGTATTGGCATCGGGAGATGTTGTGGCAGGTAACATTCTCGTCGCCTCATATCCCGCAGTAGCATTGTTTGATTCGGGAGCATCCCATTCATTTATATCTGCACAATTTGCGACACGACTAGGAATGGAGTTTGAGGCATTGCCAGGGAGGTTGAATATACTCACTGGTAATGGGCTCGTAGGAGTTAGTAGAGTTATTTTAGCATGTAGCGTTGTAGTTTGCGGGCATTCCTTACCTGCCCAGTTGATAGAATTTCCTGTTGGAAATTTCAACGTTATTTTAGGCATGGACTGGCTGAAAGACAGTCATGCGACAATAGATTGTCGTAGAGGGAGTGTATCTTTTGATATTCCAGGCATGAAGAGATTCACCTTAATCAGATCAGAGGCAACTCAACAAGAGCAGGAAGTAATAACGGCAATGGAAGAAGTTCAGATTCCGAAGGTAGTTGAAGAGTTTCTAGACGTATTTCCTGAAGAACTTCCAGGTCTACCACCAATTAGAGATATTGAGTTCAGCATAGAATTGGCACCAGGAACTAAACCGATATCAGATCGAGTTTATAGAATGGCGGATTCAGAGCAGGCCAAGGTATATCAGCACATAGAGGAACTGAAGGAGAAGAAGTTCATCCAAGCTAGCATATCGCCGTAGGCAGCACCAGTGGTACTTGTGGAGAAGAAGGATGGGTCATCCAAATTGTGTATTGACTATAGGAAGCTTAACGCGGCAACAGTGAAGAACAAGTACCCATTACCCAGGATCGACGACTTATTTGATCAGTTGAGCAAAGCTAGAGTTTTCTCCAAGATAGATCTTCGTTCAGGGTACCATCAGGTGAGGGTTCGGAAGAAAGATATTCCCAAGACAGCATTCAGGTCGAAGTATGGGCATTATGAATTCTTAGTAATGCCGTTTGGTTTGACCAATGCTCTAGCAATATTTATGGATTTGATGAACCGCATCTTTATGCCGTACTTAGACCAGTTTGTCGTTGTGTTTCTTGACGACATTCTCGTATACTCTGCCAGTGAAGCAGAGCATGAAGACCACCTCAGAAAAGTGTTACAGGTTCTGAGAGAGAACCAGTTGTATGCCAAGCTCAGCAAGTATGAGTTTTGGTCGGATCACATTTCATTTTTGGGTCATATCATATCAGGAGCTGGAGTAGCAGTAGATCCCAAGAAGGTAGAAGCAGTGGAAAGTTGGCCAGTACCCAAGACCGTAGCAGATGTGCGGAGTTTCTTGGGATTGGCAGGATATTACAGAAGGTTTGTGTCAGACTTTGCAAGGCTTTCAGCACCCATGACCCGCTTGACCCGGAAGGATGTACCATTCGTTTGGTCAGCAGAATGTCAGGCATCATTTGAGACTTTGAAGCAGAAATTGATATCAGCACCTATTCTTACGTTACCAGTCGGACCCGGAGGTTTTACAGTATATTATGATGCGTCAGGTAAAGGACTTGGATGTGTCCTTATGCAGCATGGGAAGGTGATAGCATATGCATCTAGGCAGCTTCGAGACCATGAGAAGAATTACCCAACTCATGATCTGGAGTTGGCGGCAGTAGTGTTTGCTCTGAAGCTATGGAGGCATTACTTATATGGTGACCAAGTGGAGATGTACACGGACCACAAAAGTCTAAAGTACTTCTTTACTCAGAAGGAACTAAACATGAGGCAGAGAAGATGGTTGGAGTTAATCAAGGATTATGACGTGGAGCTTCAGTATCATCCAGGCAAGGCTAATGTGGTAGCAGACGCTCTTAGCAGGAGAGGCGGCGCATTTATGTTGACAACGTAGAGGCATATCTTAGAAGACCTTCAGGAGATGGGCATCGAAGTTATACTTCCTAATGATGTAGGAGTTCTAGCAAGTCTGTAAGTCCAATCCGACTTAGTAGACATGATCAAGGCAGCTCAGGCACAGGACCCAAGGATTCAGAAGCTTAGGGCAGAATGTGAGTCAGGACTCAGGAAGGAGATGAGAATTTATGAAGATGGTACACTTAGGTTTGGTTCACGTCTATGTGTGCCTAGTGGAGATATCAGACAAGAGGTTATGGCCGAAGCTCACAGTTCTCAGTATTCTATTCACCCTGGAGGCCAGCTGGGTTATTGCAACCGCTTCGCGGGAAATTAAGTCCGCGGTACGTGGGCCCATTTGTTATCCTTGATCGGATAGGCGATGTTGCTTATCGTTTATCCCTCCTACCTTCGTTACGAGAGGTGCATGACGTGTTTCATGTATCTCAGTTAGGTAGGTATGTATCGGACCCAAGCTATGTCCTCGATCATTCTGAGCTGGTTGTTGGTACCAACCTGTCTTACGAGGAACAGCCTGTGTCCATTTTGGACCGAAGAGAAAAGATACTCAAGAACCGAACAATTAGTCTTGTCCGTGTTGCTTGGGGTCATCACTCCTTGGGAGAGTCAACGTGGGAACGTGAGGATGATATCCGATCACGGTATCCGTACTTATTTGACTCACAAGGTATATCTTTTCTGTATACTTTGATTGTCCTGATTCTTCATGCTTATCACCTTATGGGTAGAATTGCTTGATATCGTAGAATTGATGGATTTACATATATAGTACTTACTTTTGATATGGTAAAATGATTGCTTGCTCACTAGAATTGCTTGTATTAGTTTAGCTTCGATATTTTTACCTGCTTGGATTTGAAATTCCGAGGACGGAATTTTTCTAAGGTGGGTAGAGATGTCACTCCCCGTTCCCAGAATGCATATTTTTATACATGTACAACTCGTATGTATTTATTTAGTATTTATCATGTATTATCCTGTATTTAAATTCCTATAATTTCATGTTAATTAATTATCTGCTCTTTAATTTTCATGTAATTTTATTCCTGTAATTTTATTCCTGTAATTTTATTCCTGCAATTTTATTCCTGCATTTTATTTTCTATATTTACCTTCTTGTCTTATTTTCGGGTTGGCCTTGATGAATCCCCCATAAACCCGGCCCAATAACTCCCACCTACCACTCCTCCATATTTAAAGCCACCCTCTCCATTCTCTCTCCTCATAACTCTTTTCTTCACCATTACTTCTTCTTCCTCCTCTCATCACTCTCCACCTACCAGCAGTAGCAGTAGGCAAGTACAATCTTGCTTCTCCTTCATCCATTTTTATGGATCATTACTCTTCCTCTCATGATCCTGAGAGAGTTTAGTGCTTGGCATTTTTGATTTCTGTGGCTTGTTTTCTCTAGATCTAAGTTGTTACATTTTCGGCTGTTCATGGGTTCTTGGTCCACCAACTTAGCGTGTTTTCGGAGATAGATAGTTCATGTGGTAGAACTGCTCATTAGTCACGCACACGTCTTTACGTGTCTGCGTGGATTTTTAGTCACGCTCACGTTCTTATATGCCAGCGTGAGTTTTAGTCACGCACACGTCTTTACGTGTCTGCGTTAATTCTGAGTCACGCTCACGTCTTTACGTGTTAGCGTGGATTTCTAGTTACGCTCATGCCTTTGCATGCGTGCGTGACTTTTCACGCTCACGCTGTGCTTGCGTGCGTGACTTTTCACGTCCACTCTGTGTGCGTGAATTTCCTATCACGCTCACTCTGTGCGTGCGTGTATTTTTAGTCACGCTCACTCTGTGCGTGCGTGAATTTCCTGTCACGCTCACTCTGTGCGTGCGTATATTTTTAGTCACGCTCACTCTGTGCGTGCGTGTATTTTTAGTCATGCTCACGCTGTGCTTGCGTGCGCGACTTTTCACGCTCACGCTTGCCAGCGTGTATCACTTTTCACGCTCACTCCTTCATGCTAGACTTGGCGTGACTTGTTGACCTTAGCATAGACTTGTTGGCGTGACTTCCTGACTTGGGTGTTTCTATTTGTTCTCTAATTTATTCACGTAATGATGGCATGATAATTCTCCTATTATATCCTTACGCCTTTTTATGAACTTGATAATCTTAGCATGTTAATGATTGTGTATTAGTGCCCTGTGTCTTGATTGATTGATGGATACCTAGTAAGACTGGAACTTGACCTTGAGAGTTATAGACTCGACCCCATTTAATGATAATTGACTTTTATGCCTTGTCACCATTGATGACGATGGTTATCTTGACTAAAATTGATCATGCGTTCCTAGTCGGAACTAAGAGACTGGCTAGTCGCCTTATTGAATTGAATGAATGAGGCACGTTCATGTTATGAACTATTGTAATCGACTGGCTGATCTCGAATATTGACATACAGGTACATGCAGGTTTCAATCTATTTATTTATTTATTTATTTATTTTAACAAAAGAAGCATGTGTACTTTATGGTCAAGGCATGATTACTCCGTGGTTAGATTTGATTGTTGCATTACGCTATATAAAACCTGCAACCTAGCCGTACGGGTATCGTTGTAGAGTTGCGCATATCGTACCCCGTACGAAAGTACTCATTTGAATGACCATGATCCACGGCATAGGATTTCACTCAACGTAGGGACTATTAAGTTAAATAAAATAATGATTGCATGGAGAGAATGGATTCCCGAGTTCTTACATGGCAGCCCTCTTGGGACTAGTAGTGTCCGACAGGCCGGCTGGTTCCCACAGATACTGTAAATCTGCCACACGGGCAAGGAACAGTATCTGCTTTTATTATTATTATATATTGTATATTGATGACGGGCGTCCCGCTGGGACTATTCTAATTCATGTATGGCATAATTGATGGAATGGATAGACTAGCCTTGCTCGTACATAGTAAGAACTGAGGAATCTTTATCGCATTATTCCAGGATAACTTGGGACTCACAATAGCAAGGCGTAGGAGTTGATTGGACGTTCAAGATGATTTGTTTGTGTACTGTGCTACTCTGTTACCTAACTGGGATGATCAGAATGTCAGGACATGACGGGCCAACTTCTGTCCTTGTTTGGTTGGAAGGTTGGTTCGAAGTGTCTTGATGTTATGTGAATCCTAGTGGAAAGTAGAGATCTATTATTATATCCTCTTACTTACTGGTTTTAGTTCACATGTCGTGCTTCCTTGTGGTACTTGCTATTAGAGGTCTAACCTCTCTGGTTTTGCATGGCCAGATTTAGAGCCGGTTCCCGAGGATTCAGCTTACTTCTACCTCCAAGATGGTCAATACTAGGGGAATGATCGCAGGAGGACTCGAGTGGGTTCTTTACTTCACCACTCGTTTTGTTATTTACTTTATACTTAGCCGTTTGGCACCGACATGTTAGTCGGATTGTCTGGTACTTACTTTTACATAATTATAATTAAGTCAGACTGCAGCTGATAACAATTGTGTATACCTTGCTATATCATCTGGCTATGTTTTGTAAAGCCAGATCTCAAGAACATTTTGACTGAGCGTTTGGGATGCCTTACTGCTTTATCTTACATGTTCTCTATTTCTGTTTCCTTGTTTGAATGATTGAGACAATAGATGTGAAGTGACCATAGTAAGACCTTTATGTAGTATGCACCCCCTCGTCTGGTTAGACAGCATTGATCGTATTATACGGTATTCATCTACCCGTAATACGTAGCTGGCTGAGTCATTCCCCCGCTCTCCAGTATTCTGGTTCTGGGGCGTGACAATATGATTTTTGGTGATTTTTAGTTAGTTAAAACTATTTTCTAAGTCACGACTTATGACTTTGTGACTCTACTAGTATAACCCTAGTGTGAACCCTAGAGATTTCATAACCCAGAGACTACCATGACCATGTAAGCCTAACCAAGTGATTAGGATACCATTTTAGCACTTTTTAGCCTAAATGGTATTTTGGTAATTTTCTAGGATTTATGTGGAATTATTTGGATTTATGTGATTTATTATTATTTAATTAATTGATTAGTGTCATGTTAGCCCCTAACCTAGTTTGGCACTAATCTAGAGGTTAGCCACTAACCTAGAAGACTAATGTTAGATGTTAGCTTTATGTGTAAATATCTAGTTAGATAATATCTAGATATTTTACTTTTTAGATATTTTAGAAACCTAAATATCTATCTACCTAGTCAAAGACTTAGAAGCTAAGTTAGCAAGGTGGAAAGGGACCCTAAATATCTACCCCTACCCCCCTCCCCCCCCATGGCAGCCAACCCATGCCCTATCCTATATGCACCCCCCTTCATTCATGCCTTCTTTTTCATTTCACAAAAAACCTAGTTTCTACACAACTTCACACCTTCACCATTTAACCAAATTAGCTCCAAATTGAGCCTAGTTTCTTGCATTGGAACCCCCTACCAATGAGGATGCTAAGGGAGGCTAGCTAGCAAGGTTGAAGATCAATTTGGCCATCTCAAGTGAAGAGGACAAACCCCCCACCCTACCTTGGTTTCATTAGATTTTGCACTCATAGGTAACATGTCCTAAAACCTATTAATATTTTGATTTCTCTTCATGGTTGCATGCATCTAGGTACCATGGAACTGTAGGCCAAATTTGGTAGGAAATAGGATTGGTTTGGTGTCCGTATCTGACACGTATCTGTGTTCTAATTTCAGTGTTTGGTGAAATGCCACTTAGGAATAAAAGTTGTTGTTTTCCAAAACATAATATATTTTTGGGTAGCCCTAGACATATAGGACACAACCCTAGTTGACTGAGCACGTTTTCGTGCTGTGTCCGTGTCCAAAATGGACACGAACTCACTGCACGATACACACACACAGTGCCCTGCTACCACGCTGCTCGTGCTTACTGCATAGAGCACGAGGACACGCCAAAATTGGCATGGGCACGGGGGCAATGTCTGTGAACATGCCCCCAAAGTTTCACGTCGTGTCGTTTCGTATCGGACACAAAATCGGGGCCGCACTGGCCACACACGCGCGCGGTTCAGTCGAAAAATCGACTTAGACACGGCCTTCGTGTCGCGTGGACACGAGTCGAGAACACCTCGTGGTGACACGAGTGTGTAACCCAACACGTGGGCTACACGTGGACATGACTGCGAGGCCCCACGTGGCTCGTGTCGTGTCCACGAGGCGCGTGCACCGCTGCACGACGCAGTGTAAACCGCGTGTATCAGTCGAGTTTTCTCGACTGATACGGGCTTCGTGCCGTGTCCTGGTGACACTTGGACACGGTGCAGGAACCTAGACACCTAGCCTGACCCTAGGCGAACCTAGGGACACGAGCACGAGACACGAGGACATGTGTGTCGTGTCCTACACGCGTGTGCATCTCTGCACGACGCTGTGACACTGTAAACTTACCCGATTGTGTTTGTAGACACTTGGATACGCCGTGTCGTGTCGTGGTGGACTTCCAAGGACACACACGATATGTACACATGTGGGGACACGATAACCAACCATTGGTTTCGAGCCTTAGCTCAGTTTGGGTCGTGCATTTGGGTTTACCTATTTTCCCTGTGCACAGTCCTATTTTCCTGAGTTTGGGACATTTTCCCAGTTTTCAGAAATGAATTTTAATTTGATTTTTGTTATGTTTTATACATGTATTTGTATATTTCAGTGTTGTATACATATGTATATGTATATATGTGTGTGTATGTAAGATTTGAGGGTGTATACATATGTATACATGTGTGTATACATATGTGTATATATATAAGTGTGTGTGTGTATTTGTGTGTGTGTGTGTGGGTCTGATTTCTGTTTCCAGAAATCTGGAAACGTACCCCCCCTCCTGTGTCCAGTTCCCCTCACTCCCTCTCACTCTATTACACTATCTCTTTCACTCTCTCCCTTCCTCTCTTTTCCTCTACATATATGTATTATATTTATATGAGTTTGTATATATATATATATATATGTTATATATATTGTATTAGATAATATATTGTATCTATATACATAAACTATAGGATATATGAGTATTACCTAGGCTATAGGCCTATGTAGTAATATTGTATATATATATATATATATATATATATATATATATATATATATATATATATATATATATATATATATATATATATATATATATTATATAAAAATAGATACCTATATGATATTAGCTTATGGTCTAGATACACTAGCCTATGGCCATTAGGGGCTAACCCTAATTGACTAGTGACCCCTTGACCTAGGTACCCTAATGACCCTTGTTTGACTAGAGTTGACCAAAGTCAACCTAGGGTCAAACTTGACCTAGATTGAACTTGAATTAACCTAGAATGACTAGTTTGACATTGGTTGACCTAACTTGACTAGTAGACCTAGTTTGACTAGATAATTGACCATTGTTGACCAAAGTCAACTATAGGTCAACCATGACCAAATTGACCTAGAAATGGCTTGGATGAACATAGAAGGACTTGTTGACTAAGATTTGACTAAACCCTAGGCTATTAACTAGTTGGTTTAGGTTTGACCTATATATAAGTATACTATTGTGACTTGGGTTTTGTGGAAAGACCTATGTAGATTAAGATATGTATGGGGTTAAGTTAGATACTTAGAGTTGAGTCATGACTTGAGATTGGAATATGGGATTAGCTTGAATATAGGATTAAGGTTGGTATTATATATATATATGTATTTATATGTGGTATACTTGTATAGGTATTGGTTATACCTTAACCGTGTGGTGTAGTACCTTAGATAGTCTAGATTGACCTAGCTTGACCATATTGACTAGTATTTGACTAGTCTGACCATTGATTGACTAAACCCTAGATAACTTGACTAGTTTGACTAGAATATTGACCAAGAGTTGACTTTAACCTAGATTAGACTAGTTTGACACTATTTGACCTTGTTTGACTTTATTTGACTTAGTTTGATTTCCTGTGACCTAGTATGACTTTCTGTGACCTAGTTTGACTGTTGAGTTGACCAAGAGTTTACTTTTGACCAGATTGACCTAGAATCATGTAGTATGCATTGTATACTCTATTTTTACCATTGTGGATACATTGTGACTTGTGTTGCTCTGATTAGGAGCCATACATCTTTCCTCAGGCAGTATATCCTCTTCAGACATTCAGTTATCAGGCGAGTACATTCTCTGACCGTTTCATACTTGTTCAGGCTTTACTTCTCGCTCTAGATTACTTTACTTGATGCTGTCACGTTGGTAACACGGATTGGTACTATATGGATCTTTACATGAGATGTTATCCCCCTCGGGAGCATCGGGTACTTCATGTTACGTGTGTTTCACTTTCATCATGTACTCCTATGCTTCCATCATGCATGTATACTCATGTGATCATGTACTCTCATGTTCACTGAGCCCTCATGTATAACTTTACGTATACTCATTTATGAGCCTCATGTGAAGTAATCATGTATAATAACGTAACTTGTCTAGATCCTTGTGTATTGATTAGAGAAACGGGGGAGTAGAAGTGGACATGTGAATAATTCCAAAGTAGTGTAATCATGTGCAAACTCAGTAGTGTAATCATGTATAAATTCTAGCCATTCACATGCCTATCTTGTACTCTACATCACTAGTCACTTACAGTTCTCTATATACAGTAGATATTTCCTTACAGCTATCTCTTTTACAGCGTATATTTCCTTTCAGCATTTCTTGTATCTTACTCTATTGCCTGTATCGTATTTCCTAACCTGATATGAACTGTGTGAGATGTATTGTGCTCGTTCCTGTCCTGACTGGACCTGTTGAAAATATTACAGAGGATGAGGATGAGGCCCTGGTGTCTACCTATTATGGAGCAGGACTAGATGATACTTATGTTGTGGACCCTCAACAGGATCCACCTGCAGCTGAGGATGTTGCCCCAGTAGTCTAGGCTAGTTTAGCTAGACAGTCTTTTCTGTATTATCATTTTGTCTCACATCTGAGTTGTATTTTGAGATGTTGAGATATATAGACTCTTAGACTTATTTGTATTTTGGGTTGACATTCTGATGTTATGTTATCCTAGACACTTGGACTTATTTCATCTATTCTACTGTTCTCTTTGAGTTACCATCTGTCTATCTATCTTTTATTCTTCTACCTAGTTGTGATTGAGATTGTATTCTGTTATGTCACCTCCATTCGGAGAGTATAAACTGTACAGGTACCTTTATATTGTTAGATGATCGACCTAG
Organism: Iris pallida; assembly: GCA_029216955.1. Classification (NCBI taxonomy): domain Eukaryota; kingdom Viridiplantae; phylum Streptophyta; class Magnoliopsida; order Asparagales; family Iridaceae; genus Iris; species Iris pallida. The sequence goes on along the minus strand of JANAVB010044817.1, from coordinate 2,344,009 downwards.
GACAGCGTTCTACCGCTGACACTGCGGCGTAGGCTGGACGTACCCACTTCTCGTGCCCTTACTCTAGGGTGCGAGTCGTGACACGTTTTTAGTGGTGGCCCATGCAGGTCGAGTTTATGTAGTGGTATTCGAACTAGAGTATCACTACAGCCTGTGATAGGATTTGAGGAATAGGTTTAGTAAGAGAGGATACTCAATCACTGTTAGGATACCTTGAGAGATTCCTGGGATGACCCTTGAGAATCTTATTTGAATTACGATTTAAACTCCTTTTTCCTTGATTGAATTTGATTTTTGGAGGATTCACTGTAGAACTTTGAATCCTGGTGTTAGTTGATGATTTTGAAATTTTTGTAGTGGTTGATTTTAATTTCTTTGTATTAGATTAATATCTTTTATTTTAAGGTACCCAATCACATTTATGAGAAAACTCTCATCTGTTTCTTGCCATCTAATTCTCTTACTAATTACTTTCCTTTGAAATGGACTGTCCCCCTTTATTTTTTGCATCTTGCTTAAACTCTTTCTACCAAACTATGCGGCTGTATCCCAAACCTAACTTACTCGACATTTCCTCAAATCAAGACTTTATTGAGACCTTCTAACCTTTGACCTTTGGTTGATCGAACCTTAACTATATTCATCTAGTAGCCTATCTATCCCTAGGACTGTGTTCCTAAATTATTTTTCTGGATTCCTAATTAATTTTATTCCATGCGTTAACTTGATCTTCTTAAATTTTTGCATCAATTGTCACGTCTTGAACTCCCACTTTCTATTCTAGATCATTGGACGTCCTTTACCGTGACTCGGATATACGGAGTGTAATACTAGCTGTTACCTTCCAACAAACTTCACATATAAGACCTAGACTAGCCTATCTTCATGTAGGTATTCCATGTCCTACTAAAACCCGTCCCCTTGTACTCTATTTTCTTGATATGATTTTCTAGCCAAATGGCTAAACTAAAACCTCTACCATGATACTAAATTAATTCTTATTTCAATTAGAGATCCACCTTGGCTCAATTCTTTCGACCTGGCATGTGATGGTGTTCTGCTTGAACCCTTAAATGCTTAACCTTGTACCTTATCTTGAATGCTTGACCCGATTGGTTAAGGATCTTGGACTATGTATCTTCTTTCATCGTTTCCACCCTTACTTATATCTTATGCTACAAATTTATCCTTAGTTTTACAAGCTTATCCTTTTCAAGCTTGATCATGACATATTTTATTGGGTGCGCACCCACTAACATATTGTCTAATCAGAACCGGCGCATGATGGTCTGATCAACCTATTGCATTTTGGTTCGCTTTTCATATATTAATCTACGTGGATGGAGACACAGTTAAACTTGCCCTAGAATCTTATCCGCAACAGCCTTGACAATTCTCCTTGAAATTATTTTATCGCCTATGAACCTCATATTCGTATCCAGTTGAATTAAATTTAATCATGATCTGGATCTTCATCATTGGATGCCCGTGCTCAAACTTGATTTCATTGATTACCCATCTTGCCCAAATCTCGATTTATCCTGAAATTGATCAATTTAGATCGTGTCAAGACTAAAATCTATTTGTGATTGTTTGTGCCTAAATTCTTATTTTTCTTTTACCACTTTATGGAATAGTAACCTTTTAATAATTTCTCAGTTATTTGTTAATAACCAATTTTCATATAGGATGGTAGACGGCCCTATAGCCTTGATGATTGTTGTTCCCTTACCTTCCCAAATAGGACACCCTAGATTGCTTGTACGTTTTGATACCATAGGACAGTCTTGATCTAGAATGACTAGTGCACCTAGATGAGACCACAGACTGTCCCATTTAACCTGCCCCCCTTGTACCACTATTGTATCATAATTTCCGGTTCAATTTAGGCCATAGACCTTTCCCACTCTAAATTATGATCATCGTAGGCACTTTACCGTGACTTTTAAATTATGAGCACAAGACTAGTTGTTTTCTCAAAACTGACTTCGCATACATGACCTAGACATGATACTCTACACCCATGACCTTAGTGTCCCACTCAAGCATACCATTGTGTGCTTCATTTGCTTAGTACGATTTTCCTGACCCGAGGCTCCATCCTGATTTACCCCATGGAGTTACTTTTGATTTCGATTTGAATTAAGGACACCTTATGACCTAAAACTGCCAGCCAATTTTTGGACAAGACCCAGTACAGGTCTACTACCCATATTTTGCTTGTTGACCATGTATGTTGCTAGGTAGTAGCTTCGACCCTGATTATTGGAAGTTTGACCTTGGAGGAGTACGACCATCTAAATTTCGAGGACGAAATTATTTTAAGGTGGGTAGACTTGTAACACCCAGTTTTCTGAAATTGGGGTATTTTTGAAAATTTATCATTTTTATTACTTATTAATGGTATTTTAGTCATGATATGATTTTTGGTGATTTTTAGTTAGTTAAAACTATTTTCTAAGTCACGACTTATGACTTTGTGACTCAACTAGTATAACCTTAGTGTAAACCCTAGAGATTTCATAACCCAGAGACTACCATGACCATGTAAGCCTAACCAAGTGATTAGGATACCATTTTAGCACTTTTTAGCCTAAAGGGTATTTTGGTAATTTTCTAGGATTTATTTGGAATTATTTGGATTTATGTGATTTATTATTATTTAATTAATTGATTAGTGTCATGTTAGCCCCTAACCTAGTTTAGCACTAATCTAGAGGTTAGCCACTAACCTAGAAGACTAATGTTAGATGTTAGCTTTATGTGTAAATATCTAGTTAGATAATATCTAGATATTTTACTTTTTAGATATTTTAGAAACCTAAATATCTATCTACCTAGTCAAAGACTTAGAAGCTAAGTTAGCAAGGTGGAAAGGGACCCTAAATATCTACCCCTACCCCCCCCCCCCATGGCAGCCAACCCATGCCCCATCCTATATGCACCCCCCCTTCATTCATGCCTTCTTTTTCATTTCACGAAAAACCTAGTTTCTACACAACTTCACACCTTCACCATTTAACCAAATTAGCTCCAAATTGAGCCTAGTTTCTTGCATTGGAACCCCCTACCAATGAGGATGCTAAGGGAGGCTAGCTAGCAAGGTTGAAGATCAATTTGGCCATCTCAAGTGAAGAGGACAAACCCCCCTACCTTGGTTTCATTGGATTTTGCACTCATAGGTAACATGTCCTAAAACCTATTAATATTGTGATTTCTCTTTATGGTTGCATGCATCTAGGTACCATGGAACTGTAGGCCAAGTTTGGTAGGAAATAGGATTGGTTTGGTGTCCGTATCGGACACGTATCTGCGTTCTAATTTCAGTGTTTGGTGAAATGCCACTTAGGAATAAAAGTTGTTATTTTCCAAAACAAAATATATTTTTGGGTAGCCCTAGACATGTAGGACACAACCCTAGTTGACTGAGCACATTTTCGTGCTGTGTCCGTGTCCAAAATGGACACGAACTCACTGTACGATACACACACACAGTGCCCTGCTACCATGCTACTCGTGCTCACTACACAGAGCACGTGGACACGCCAAAATTGGCATGGATACGGGGGCAATGTCTGCGAACATGCCCCCAAAGTTTCACGTCGTGTCGTTTCGTATCGAACACAAAATCGGGGCCGCACTGGCCACACACGCGCGCAGTTCAGTCGAAAAATCGACTTAGACACGGCCTTCGTGTCGCGTGGACATGAGTCGAGAACACCTCGTGGTGACACGAGTGTGTAGTCCAACACGTGGGCTACACGTGGACATGACCGCGAGGCCCTACGTGGCTCGTGTCGTGTCCACGAGGCGCGTGCACCACTGCACGACGCAGTATAAACCACGTGTATCAGTCGAGTTTTCTCGACTGATACGGGCTTCGTGTCGTGTCCTGGTGACACTTGGACATGGTGCAGGAACCTAGACACCTAGCCTGACCCTAGGCGAACCTAGGGACACGAGCACGAGACACGAGGACACGTGTGTCGTGTCCTACACGCGTGTACATCTCTGCACGACGTTGTGACACTGTAAACTTACCCGATTGTGTTTGTAGACACTTGGATACGCCGTATCGTGTCGTGGTGGACTCCCAAGGATACACACGACACGTACACATGTGGGGACACGATTACCAACCATTGGTTTCGAGCCTTAGCTCGGTTTGGGTCGTGAAGTTGGGTTTACCTATTTTCCCTGTACACAGTCCCATTTTCCTGAGTTTGGGACATTTTCCCAGTTTTCAGAAATGAATTTCGATTTGATTTTTGTTATGTTTTATACATGTATTTGTATATTTCAGTGTTGTATACATATGTATATGTTAGCACCCTGAATTTCGGGCTGATTTTTTTTCATTTTATTTTATTTTTCGATTGATTGGTTTGATAAATAATTTATTCTGTATTTTTTTCTTAAGTGTACTTTTCCATGCCTTTGATATTTGGAGTGTCAGGGATGTTCAACTCTGGAAATCTTCTTCACGAGTTTTGGAGTGGACATGATTACCTTCATGACGGTATATAGTGTCCCATCCAAACTTGTTCCCTTGTACTCTTTCTGCTTCGCTGAACTTCGGGTCGAATTAGACCGTTGGATTATTATTTATTTTCCCACTCTTTTCCTTGATCATTTTCAGCGCGTTACCATGACTTTTAATTTGGGAGCGCAAGATCAGTCAGTTTCTTGAAACCAACTTCTCATGCTTGATCTACTCGAGACGCTCGTCACCCATGACCTTCGTGTCCCACTCAGACACGTCATTTTGTGCTCCATTTGATTCGCACAACTTTCCCGACACGTGACCCGATTTTATTTCACTCCACGGCGTCACATTCATTTTCCAACTTGATTTGTGGGTCCCCTGTCGACCAAAACCTGTCAGCCCCAACTATGGACATGGCCCACATTGAGCCTACTATCCGTCCGCCACTTGTGTCCCATTTATTAGAATCTCCATGTGCTACTTATTCACTCATGATCATCGACACCTAATTTTAATTCAATTTTTGCACAATGTCCGATTTGATCCAATCCGGCTCCACTGAGTCCAGTCCAGCTTTGTGTTACCCTCCATCATGACACTCTCATATTTTTTTTGCCCAAAAATATCAGATATTCATTTACCCATTTTTCCTATATTTAATAGAATTTTTGTTGAATTAAAATCCTTGGAATTACCTATTTTCTCTATTTTCCATCATAGCCATTGATATTCCCTTCATTAAATCATAACCATTCATCCTACATGGAACAAACCCCCTCACAGCCAACCCCTTGGCCGGCCCTAATTTCTAGGGAGAGAATCTTTTCTCTCTCTCTCTCTTATCCTCTCTTTCCCTCACTTCAATAATTATTATTCACCTCTCTCTCTCTCTTTCTATTGTTTTTAAACAACCACAACAGCTACTCCACACCACAGCCCGACATCCTCCTCCAATGCACAACCCGACCACCACCTCAGTCTAGTCACCTCCGTCGTGGCCTGGCCGTCGGCCACCCCCCGAGCAATCTCTCTATTTCCTCCTCTTCTTTCCTCCTCCTCCTCCATCTCATATCCACCACCACCACTCCATCAACCCAAGCCGACCACCATTCTGCCACCATCACCACCACTTCGCGTAGCCGGCCACCCCCCCTGGACCGCCCACGCAGCCGCCGGCCACTGTCGTAGCTGCTGCGCCCGGCCAACGGCCACCAGCGCGCGGCAGCAGCAGCTACGTTGCATGGGCGCGCGCGTGCGAACGGCGTAGGCGCCGTCGTCGTCGCCGCCATAGCCCCGGTGACACCCTCCGTGGATGGCCCTCTCTCCGGCGAACCCGAGGATATCGCCCCCTGACGGCCACCGTCCTCCGGGATGCGCCGTCGAGGCGATTCGTGCGTTTTGAACGACGTCCCGTCGTGACGCGCGCGGGATTGAGTTCGTTTTGGCGCTCCGTCGCAGCGACTTCGCGCACATTTTCTCGGAGATCCGACCGTTGGATCAGCGATTTCTTCGCTCCGTTGCAATCTCAGTATATCCACCTTCATCCCTGTCAATTTTTGTCCGTTAATTTTATCGTTTGATACATCAAAACCGGCCACCAAGTTGACCGTTTAAATTGTATTAAATTTGGACAGTTTCGCGAGGCCAACTTCGTCAGCTTGTATCTCCTCCACCGTAGCTCCTTTTGGCGTGCTACCAGTTCCTGTGCGAAGCTGGTATAACCCTCTTACTACCCCTTCAGTTTCGTTTCATTGTGAGCTTGTTTGATTGGTTGAATTCGACGCCAAAGTTGGCCGACCGAATTCGTAATTTCCAACTTGTAAAATTTTATTTTTGAACACAGGACTCCAGATTTCATTTCTGACGCCACCAGTAGACTCGTGGCGTCGTTCTGGCATGTTTTCATATAAAATTTGTTAGATTTGGAGAACGTGGGCCCGGGCACGCATTTCGGTGCAAAGTGGGTCCCACTTTCTGGGTCAACGGGACTTTTTGACGCCGGCTCATCGGAATCCAATTCCGGATATACCATTGAGTTCTTATCGTCATTCTGGACTCGTTGATATATAATTTGCTAGGTTTTGGTGGACATTGGATCGGGCACGCATTTCGGTACAAGTCAAATACCAATATCCGGGCCAACGGGTCATTTTGAGATCGGCTCATCAAAATCCAATTCTGGAGATACCGTTGAGTTCGTATCGTCATTCTGGACTCATTGACAGGTAGTTTGCTGAGTTTTGAGAACTTTGGCTCCGGCACGCATTTTCGTGCAAACCGAAATTCTAAGTTCTGGTCAACGGGCCAAATTGAGATCGGGTCAACGGAATCCAATTCTGGAGATACCGTTGGGTTCGTATCGACATTCTGGTTTCGTGGACATATAATTTGTTATATTTTATAGACTTCTTTTCTTGCATGTTTTTCGGTGCAAAACGGCTCCGACACGGACACCGTTTTGACCCGAAATTACCTTTTTGCCCTTGTGTCCAATTTGGACCGTTGGGTAGGCTATCCTAGCTAATTTGACCATTCTGGACACGTTGGCGATGTTTATTTTATCGTCCGACAATGTTTGCTGATAATTTCTCTGAGTTTAACCCTTTTTGTAATTAATTAATAATTAATTCATATAATGTTCGTATTTCGGGATTAGTACAACGAAACTGAGATCAGGCAATTCCAGTGATCTCACATCGCTGAAATTGACAAGTTGGACACGTGGATCACTATAATAAGATTATCAACCTTACCGATAATCTCCTTATCTCGATTTGCGTGTCGTAAGTTTCGACGTACAAATAACGAAGTACACTTTATATTAGACTAGAATTGACCCAGTTTGACCAGAGTTGACCAGTTGACCCAAAGTCAACTGTAAGTCAACACTTGACCTAGGTTGACTAGATTATTGACCGGAGTCGACCTAGAGTTGTTTTGACTTAGAAGAACCTAGAATAATATAGATTGCCTGTAGGGTTTCATCTATTTTAATTTGAACACCTTGTAACCTGTGTTGCTTTAAATAGAACTCTGTGGCTTCAGTGGGACCCCCCTATACTTATCAGCTGTTCAGGTTATCAGGCGAGTACATTCTCTGATCGTTTCATACTTGTCACGAAATATATTCTCGCTTTAGATTACTTTTACTTGATGTTGTCACGTTATCATCACGGATTGGTACTATATAGATCTCTTCTAGGGATGTTATCCCCTTAGCGGGCGCATCGGATACTTTATGACATGTGTTTCATGTACATCATGTATTCCTTGCTTCTGCGTTATTCATGTACACTCATGTTCTCTCATGTTCTTACATGTACGTTCATGTACTCTCATGTTCTTTCATGTACGCTCATGTTTCCTCATGTGTTTCTTGTATAACCAAAACATCATGTCCGTAACGTAACTTGAATAGATCCTTGTGTATTGATTGTGGGTAGGGGTGAGTATAAATGGTCATGTGATTTATCCATCATGTACACTCTGTTACTTTTCATGTTCATCATGTACAACCTAAGCCAATTACATGCCATCTCGTACTCTAAATCACTAGTCACTTACAGTTCTTACTTATCATGTATATATATTTCCAGTTATCAAATATCTCTCCTGTTTTCATGTACATCTTCTTACAGCGTTTCATGTATCTTATTCTATTGCCTGCTTTATATTTCCTGACATGATATGAACTGCATGAGATGTATTGTGCTCGCTCCTGTCCTGACTGGACCTGTTGATAAATTTTACAGATAGCCTGGAGGTGCCTGCTAGCCTAGAGGAGACACATTAGAGGATGTTTAGATATCTATTTTATTTGTCTGGAGTTGTATATGATTTGTGGATTACTGTATTGGGTTTTGAGATGTATTTCTGGGTTATGTATCTTAGACACTTAGAATTCTATCTCCTGCATCTCTTTTGGATTTCATGTTTTACCTATCCTTATCATGCTCTACCTTAGATGTGATTGAGACTGTATCTGCTATGTCACCCCCATTCGGGGAGTATATACTGCTTAGCATTATATTGTTAGATGATGTGACCTAGGACAGCGTTCTACCGCCGACACTGCGGCGTAGGCTGGGCGTTGTTACGTTCTCGTACCCAAACAGTGGATGCGGGTCGTGACAGTATATGTATATATGTGTGTGTATATGAGATTTGAGGGTGTATACATGTGTGTACATGTGTGTATACATATGTGTATATATATAGGGGTGTGTGTGTGTATTTGTGTGTGTGTGGGTCTGATTTCTGTTTCCAGAAATCTGGAAACATACCCCCCCCCCTCCTGTGTCCAGTTCCCCTCACTCCCTCCCACTCTATTACACTCTCTCTTTCACTCTCTCCCTTCCTCTCTTTCCCTCTACATATATGTATTATATTTATATGAGTTTGTATATATATATATATATATATATATATATATATTTTTATATATATATATATATATATATATATATATATATATATATATATATATATATATATATATATATATATATATATATATATTTTTATATATATATATATATATATATATATATATATATATATATATATATATATATATATATAAAATATATATATATATATATATATATATATATATATATATATATATATATATATATATGTTATATATATATTGTATTAGATAATATATTGTATCTATATACATAAACTATAGGATATATGAGTATTACCTAGGCTACAGGCCTATGTAGTAATAATATATATATATATATATATATATATATATATATATATATATATATATATATATATATATATATATATATATATGTATAGTTATATATATATGTGTATATATATATTATATAGAAATAGATACCTATATGATATTAGCTTATGGTCTAGATACACTAGCCTATGGCCATTAGGGGCTAACCCTAATTGACTAGTGACCCCTTGACCTAGGTACCCTAATGACCCTTGTTTGACTAGAGTTGACCAAAGTCAACCTAGGGTCAAACTTGACCTATATTGAACTTGAATTAACCTAGAATGACTAGTTTGACATTGGTTGACCTAACTTGACTAGTAGACCTAGTTTGACTAGATAATTGACCATTGTTGACCAAAGTCAACTATAGGTCAACCATGACCAAATTGACCTAGAAATGGCTTGGATGAACATAGAAGGACTTGTTGACTAAGATTTGACTAAACCCTAGGCTATTAACTAGTTGGTTTAGGTTTGACCTATATATAAGTATACTATTGTGACTCGGGTTTTGTGGAAAGACCTATGTAGATTAAGATATGTATGGGGTTAAGTTAGATACTTAGAGTTGAGTCATGACTTGAGATTGGAATATGGGATTAGCTTGAATATAGGATTAAGGTTGGTATTATATATATATCTATATATATATATATATATATATATATATATATATGTATTTATATGTGGTATACTTGTATAGGTATTGGTTATACCTTAACCTTGTGGTGCAGTACCTTAGATAGTCTAGATTGACCTAGCTTGACCATATTGACTAGTATTTGACTAGTCTGACCATTGATTGACTAAACCCTAGATAACTTGACTAGTTGACTAGAATATTGACCAAGAGTTGACTTTAACCTAGATTAGACTAGTTTGACACTATTTGACCTTGTTTGACTTTATTTGACTTAGTTTGATTTCCTGTGACCTAGTATGACTTCCTGTGACCTAGTTTGACTGTTGAGTTGACCAAGAGTTTACTTTTGACCAGATTGACCTAGAATCATGTAGTATGTATTGTATACTCTATTTTTACCATTGTGGATACATTGTGACTTGTGTTGCTCTGATTAGGAGCCATACATCTCTCCTCAGGAAGTATATCCTCTTCAGACATTCAGTTATCAGGCGAGTACATTCTCTGACCGTTTCATACTTGTTCAGGCTTTACTTCTCGCTCTAGATTACTTTACTTGATGTTGTCACGTTGGTAACACGGATTGGTACTATATGGATCTTTACATGAGATGTTATCCCCCTCGGGAGCATCGGGTACTTTATGTTACGTGTGTTTCACTTTCATCATATACTCCTATGCTTCCATCATGCATGTATACTCATGTGATCATGTACTCTCATGTTCACTGAGCCCTCATGTATAACTTCACGTATACTCATTTATGAGCCTCATGTGAAGTAATCATGTATAATAACGTAACTTGTCTAGATCCTTGTGTATTGATTGGGGAAACGGGGGAGTAGAAGTGGACATGTGAATAATTCCAAAGTAGTGTAATCATGTGCAAACTCAGTAGTGTAATCATGTATAAATTCTAGCCATTCACATGCCTATCTTGTACTCTACATCACTAGTCACTTACAGTTCTCTATATACAGTAGATATTTCCTTACAGCTATCTCTTTTACAGCGTATATTTCCTTTCAGCATTTCCTGTATCTTACTCTATTGCCTGTATCGTATTTCCTAACCTGATATGAACTGTGTGAGATGTATTGTGCTCGTTCCTGTCCTGACTGGACCTGTTGAAAATATTACAGAGGATGAGGATGAGACCCTGGTGTCTACCTATTATGGAGCAGGACTAGATGATACTTATGTTGTGGACCCTCAGCAGGATCCATCTGCAGCTGAGGATGTTGCCCCAGTAGTCTAGGCTAGTTTAGCTAGACAGTATTTTCTGTATTATCATTTTGTCTCACATCTGAGTTGTATTTCGAGATGTTGAGATATATAGACTCTTAGACTTATTTGTATTTTGGGTTGACATTCTGATGTTATGTTATCCTAGACACTTGGACTTATTTCATCTATTCTACTGTTCTCTTTGAGTTACCATCTGTCTATCTATCTTTTATTCTTCTACATAGATGTGATTGAGATTGTATTCTGTTATGTCACCTCCATTCGGAGAGTATAAACTGTACAGGTACCTTTATATTGTTAGATGATTGACCTAGGACAGCGTTCTACCGCCGACACTGCGGCGTAGGCTGGACGTACCCACTTCTCGTGCACTTACTCTAGGGTGCGGGTCGTGACATTGTATCTCGGCTTCGGGATCGGGTATGTTGAAATACTCCTTCAGAAGATTCTTGGAGTAGATCCAAATACTGTTGGCTTGGCTTGCGAGGTTTGCCATGTTTAGAGCATTTTCTACCCCCAGTATCTCGGGAAGTCATGTTAACAGAAGCGTACAAGACTTCGTCTTCCTCTGACATAGCTTCAGATTTAACAAAAGTCAGACGATCGAAGACAGATCGTTTTGTTGTTTGACAACAACATTGGATAATGACTTTGTGATTGCACTGATGATCAGATAGTTGAACTGGAGGTGTTGAGATAGTATCCCTCTTTTGCCTGAGATGTTCTCGGAGATCGGGAACAGCAACAGGACGAGGAAAACTTTGAGGGATCTGTTCTTTGATAATATTCGGAACATGATTCCGATTCTTAAAATGTTTAGTCCCTTGAGTGTACAGGGAAGTTCTCACTTCATTAGCATAAGTGTCAGGATCTTTGACCCTAAAAGTTTGTCTTTGATGTTTGATCTTCGGCATTGGCTGTTTACGTTTTGCTGAAGTAGGTCTGTTAAGATAAGTTCTTAGATCAGCAAACTCACCCCCAGGGGTTTCTGTTTGAGACACCAACAGTTTTTCCTGTCTTGAGCGGGATATCTTAAAAGTTGGGAGGTCCTGGAACTCTGCTACCGAAGTAGGCAGAATACCTCTTTGATCAGTTCAAGTTCTCTTGTCATGAAGGAAAGAAGAATCCTTATTTGAAAGAGTTCTAGTACTGACTGGTGCCGGAGCACGTTCAGATTGATCTTCTACGGTAAAAACCGAAGAAGATTAAGAACCGACCAAAGGGCCTTTTTCTTTGTTTTGTTGAGAAGGGTAAGCTAAAGAGTGTTTCCCTCTGTTGTCTTCCAAGTCGTGAGACAAGGAAGTTTGAGAAAAGACCAATGGGCCTTTTCCTTTGTTTTGAAGATGATGAGGAATAGCCAAATGACTACCCCCAGTAGATTGTGCAGGAGCAACAGGGTGTTTGAGAGGAGAAACAAAGCTCTTTTCTTTGTTATGAGAAGAAGAAAGTTTAGCCAAAAGGCTGTCACTCTTGGATTGCGCAGGCTTGATTTGCGCATGGATGGATGGCGCATTTGAAACTCTGGCAGAGGGTGCACTGGTTTTGACCACAGAGACTGTGGTTTACGCATCAGGAGTTCTTGCCAAAGAGTGCTTAGGATGCACTCTAGTTGCTGGAGTGTTGGTTTGTACAGGAAAAGTTGCTGCCAACTGCGCCAAGGATATTGGAGCCTTACACTTTGACAAGGTTGCATATGAAGTGGTCTGTGCACTGACTACAGCAGGTTGCGCAGCAGTAGCAAAGACAGACTATACAGCAGGCTTGGTGACAGAATCCTTAGACTGCGCAGCAGTCTTGATGGCAGACTGCGCACCAGTCTTGTTGGCAGACTGTGTAAGAGTCTTGCTGGCAGAAACTTTGGATTGTGCAGCAGACTTTGGGACCCACACTGGGCGCACTTTGCTCGTAGCAGAAGTGGTTGCAGTGCGAGGGGTGGTTTTGGAGTTGATCAGGGCTTCATAGGCAGTCTGGTTGATCTTCACAACCAATGTCTTCTGTGTCTTCCCGATAGACGCTACATCATATTGAGTTACTACTTCCTCGTCGGAGGAGAAAGTCATCCCCAGCAGAGTCGCCATTTTGTTTGCAAAAATAAAAGTATGAAACTTTATTGATACAAACTTTGTAAAAGATTACAATTTGAATTCTGGGAATGGTACAACTTTAGGAATCTAATCTAGATGACGATTGCTTTATCCCTTGGACGATGTGAACTTTGAAGACGGAGCCTCTGAAGTTGAAGACAACTCTGGAATTGAAGGCAAAAGCCTCGGAAATTGAAGGCAAAAGCCTCGGAAGAATGCAGCAGCACTTGGGCAAGAACTCCTGGACTCTCTGAACTGTAAAGTCTGATCTCTCTATGATCTGATCTCTGATCCTTGATCCCTTTAAATGGAGACTTGAAACTCTATTTATAGAGTTCTGGAAATAACTCACTTTTAGTTATTCTGGACTGTGCATGATGGATTACAAAGCAGTTGGATTGCGCAATAATGGACTGCGTAGGCAGTTGCTGGATCATGGGCCAACTGTCTTGGACACATGGCATCATTTGATTGAAATGTGCATGATCGTGCATAGACAGTTGCCACGTAATGAGCAATTGATGGCATGAACGCCACGTGTATTTTGTCATTTGTGTTGATAGAATGCGCAACCTGAATTACGCTGGCTTTGGATTGCGCAGACTTGGACTGCGCAGGAATGGATTGCGCCAATATGGATTGCGCTGCCAGCTGTCCTCGAGCGCCGTGCTGCACGATTAAACGAACGGGCGCCTCGTTCTCCGTGCTGTCAGTTGTCAGAAGATTTGATTTATGTCAGGAAATGATGATGATTTGCCACGTCAGCCTGCGCGCTTGGGAGTGTGCGCAGTCTAGCGTGCGCAATCTGAAGGATGCGCAATCTGATGTCTGCGCAATTTATCTTAAAGTTGTATTTCTTGATTTTCTGACTTTGCTAATGTGTGCAACTTGATTTTTTAGGACCTACAAGCCTGATCTTCTCAGCTGAGTCTACCACCATCTCTGGCCCAAGCGAAGCTCTCTTGCCAACGTCGTTCCAAGATAAGGGCGTGCGGCATCTCCATCCGTACAGTACCTCGAACGGGGTCATCTTGATGCTAGCCTGATAACTGTTGTTATAGGCAAACTCCATAAGGTGTAAATGATCCTCCCATGAACCGCCGAAGTCGAGTGCGCAAACCCGCAGCATGTCCTCCAACGTCAAAATAGTCCTCTCGGACTGCCCGTCCGTCTGTGGATGATAAGCGGTGCTGAACTTCAACTGTGATCCCAAGCTCATCTGTAGACTCCTCCAGAAGTGTGATGTGAAGCGGTTGTCTCTGTCTGAAATGATGCTCACCGGTACCCTGTGAATCCTTACGATCTGACGCATGTAGAGGTCTGCAAGCTTCTCGGTCGACAGCCCAACCTTGAACGGAATGAAATGAGCAGACTTCGTCAGTCTGTCCATGATAACCCAAATAGCGTCCTTTCCACTGGGCGTACGCGGTAATCCAGAGACGAAGTCCATGGTGATGTACTCCCACATCCATTCCGGAATAGGTAACGGCTTGAGTAGTCTTGTTGGTCTCTGGCGCTCCGCCTTGACTTGCTGGCACACAAGGCATCTGGAAAAAATCTGGCAACCTCTCTCTTCATCCTATACCACCAAACATACTCTCGCATGTCCTTGTACATCTTGGTAGATCCAGGATGTATAGAATACTGTGACTGGTGGGCTTTCTGAATCACCTCCTCCTGCAAATCCTTGGGCACACACAATTGGGTTCCGTGCCTCAGGGATCCGTCCTCTGCAATGATGAAGTCGTCGAGCAATCCTGCCTCTGCCTAGTCTCTGAGACATCGGAGTCCCTCATCAAGAAGCTGGGTCTCCTTGATCTTCTCTATCAGTCCTGACTGTATCTGCATGTGCATCAGCTGTCCTCCAACTCCCGGAAGAAAAATCTCAATCCCACGACTCTCAAGATCCTCCAATAGATGTCAGTCCATAGTGAGATACATAGCAACAGGATATCGACTGAGAGCATCTGCTACCACATTCGCCTTCCCAGGGTGGTACTGCAGACTGATGTCGAAATCCTTCATGAGTTTCAGCCATCAGTGCTGCCTCATATTCAGCTCCTTCTGAGTGAACACATACTTCAGGCTTTTGTGGTCCGTGAAGATGTCCATTCGCTCTCCATATAAGTAATACTTCCACAGTTTCAAGACAAATATGACTGCTGCAAGCTCCAAGTCATGTGTGGGATAATTCTTCTCATGGGGCCTCAACTGTCTAGAAGCATAAGCTATGACCTTCTTGTTCTGCTCAAGCACACATCCCAAGCCCTTCCCTGAAGTATCGCTGTACATAACGAATCCTTCCGATCCCGATGGCAAAGCTAGAACTGGCGCTGTCGTGAGTCTTCTCTTCAATTCTTCAAATGCTGACTGGCAGGCGTCGCTCCAGATGAACTCCTCGTCCTTCCGCATAAGTTTCTTCATAGGCTCTGCTATCCTGGCGAAGTCCTTCACAAACTTTCTGTAGTATCCTGCTAGCCCCAGGAAACTACGAATCTCTGCTACTGACTTGGGAGGTGCCCATGCTTCCACTGCTTCAATCTTCTTGGGATCCACAAAAATCCCCTCTCCAGTCACTACATGCCCTAAAAACTCCACCCGGTCCAAGAAAAACTTACACTTCGAGAGTTTCCCATATAGCTTCTCCTTCCGCAGTATCTCCAACACAATCCGCAGGTGCTCCACATGCTTCTCCTCCGTCTTCGAATATATCAGAATGTCGTCAATGAAGACTATAACAAACTTGTCCAGATACTTGTGAAAAACCTTATTCATCAAGTTCATAAATACTACTGGGACATTGGTGAGTCCGAACGGCATCACCAAGAACTCATACTGGCTGTATCGGGTGTTGAAAGCTGTCTTCGGAATATCCTGCTCCCGAACCTTCATCTGATGATATCCCGACCGAAGGTCAATCTTGGAAAAGACCATCGCGCCACTCAGCTGATCAAACAGCTCATCAATCTGCGGCAATGGATATCTATTCTTGATGGTGATGTTATTGAGTGCACGATAATCAATGCACATCCTCACCGTCCCATCCTTCTTGGGTGTGAAGAGTACCGGTGCTCCCCAGGGTGAAGCACTGGACCGAATGAAACCCTTGCCTTCCAACTCATCAATCTGAGCCTTCAACTCTGCAGCTTCCTTCGGGTTGATCTTGTAACAATACTGGGACTTTGGCACTGATCCGGGCACTAAGTCGATGCTGAACTCTACGTCTCGATCTGGCGGCAATCCTGGCAACTCCTAGGGGAAGACGTCGAGAAACTCTACAATCAGCGGATGCGGCAACTCCTGGTCGTCTGCAACTGCTCCGAAGTAGACTCCGTCGGGCCTCTCTGTAACTCATCTGATGATCTCGAATGGTGGAAGTCCTGGCGGGCTGAAAGTCACCTTCTCCTTATGGCAATCTATTACGGCAAACTGCTCGCTCATCCAGTCGATGCCGAGGACTACGTGGAATCCGGGCAATGGTATCACCAGAAGTCGAGCCCTAAGCTCCCGTCTAGCTATAGTGATAGGGCAATCCACCATCTCACTGACTGGCACAATCCCTCCTCCTGTCATAATTTGAAAGTTTCACCTAGTGGGCTTGGGTGTGAAGCCATGTCTATGCAGAAACTCATATGATACAAAGCTATGTGTGGCTCCTGAATCAAATAAGGCAATATCAGGAAATGAATAAATGATAACAGAACCTGTGATGACATCTGGAGCTGCCTCCTCCTCCTCAACTGCGGCCAAGACGTAAACACGTCCTCGCTGTGGTCCTCCCCTCTGCTGCTGCTGGTGCTGTGCAAACCTCTGTTGTTGGGATGGTAAAGCTCCTCCCCTCTGGAGTGCAGCAGGCAATGCTCTGGGTGGTACAGGCGGTGGTCCTCCAGCTCCTCGGAGTCCTCCTGCTAGTCTGGCTGTAGCCTTAGCGCAGTCCCTCATCTGATGTGCATCTGACCCGCAGAAGAGGCAAAATCCAAGCCTCTTGCGACGTGGTGTCCCGACCGATGGCAATATGTGCAAGTGATTCCCTGCTGCCTCTGATGCTAAGCTGCTGGAACTCTGGCAGGACGGTGCTGAACTGCTGCCTGCTGATGTAGCCTCGCCTGAGTCTGCATCTACACCCTCTTCGCTGGTGTTTGGTAACTGCTGCTGCCGATGTCCCTATCTTCTTGGGCCTCGGGTCTATCTCCTTCTCAACTGCCTGGGCGATCTTAAGGATGCTAGAGTAGGTAGTCGCCTGGCTAATAGATACTGCATGTCGCAGCTCCCTGGTCAGACCCTTCTTGAATCTCCAGGCCCTGTCCTCTGGTGCTCTGACTAGGCTCTCCGCGAACCTACTCAGCCTAGTAAACTCGGAAGTGTACTCCGCTACTGTCATCGTCCCCTGCTGCAAGGCCTCGAACTGTATGCGAAGCTCATCCCTCTCGATGTCTGGAAAAAATTTCTCCTTGAACAGTGTTTTAAAATCTGCCCAAGGAACCTGCTGTACTGCCAACTAGGGCTCCTCGCGGTACCAGGCTCTGGTAAGGTCGAACAGTCGTATGCTCACCACCTCTACCTTCAAGTCATCCGGGATCTGCGCTATCCTCAAGGTCCTCTCCGTATTCTCCAGCCATTCGTCTGCATAGACGATACCCTCATTACCCCAAAAGTCCATCGGGCAGAGGTTCTGGTACTCCTTGGCTGTCCCTGGTCTCGGTGCTCGTGGTGCTGGTGCTACTGGTGTCGGTGCTGCCGTCTCCCGAGTCCTGAGTGTGTCGACGACGGTCGCTCTGAACTGTGCGGCCTGCTGGCTCTGAGCCTCTCGGAACTGCGCAGCCTGGTGATTCTGGGCCTCCATAAACTGCTAGACCATTGCCATCACCTGAGCGCCGTCAAACATCATCGTCGAAGGCAGCGGTAGAAAGATAGGAGGCGTGACTAGAAGCTGATCTGCCGGAACGTCTGGTGCAGCCTGCTGATCTGAACTGCCTGCGACTCCGGGCTGATCCGCAGTCTTCCTCGTAGTGACCATCCTGTAATAGAAAGAAAACTTTGTTGATTGACAAACCCTAAAAACCTAATAAACAATGTTTTTATAATATCAACGCACCTGAATAACCTGATAAAACTGATATACCCTTATTTCCTAATTTTTCTATGTTGTGTTCAAGTTCCCCTAGTGTAATCAAGTCCCCCAATAGTACGCTAAGTCCTAGGCACCATTAGGATAGACCTGTATGGGCCACCACTAAAAACATGTCACAACCCGCTTTCGAATAATCGGACACGAGTCAGACACGTCCAGCCTTTGTCGTTAGACACAATAAAGTAAGCTGTACCAAACTAGGGAAAACTAACCAAATATCAAGACAAGTATGAAAAACACAGCATCTAAAACGAAACCCCAAATCCAGATACATGTCTCAGAATTCTTATTACATTCCAGCAAATGAAAGTAAGTCTACTAGTCTCAATACAAGGAAATAATATGGAAAACTAAGGTAAACTCTAGGCTTCTTCAGCCTCTAAGTCAAGAGCAGCACCAGCTAGCTCTCCTGCATCAATTGGCTCCTCGCCATAGTACGTGTCGTACAGAGCCTCCAACTCACCTGCAACATATCCTAGTCAGGAGCGGAGCTAAGTATATCCAAGGAAATGAACATATACATCATGGTATGAACAAAAACAAGAATATATGTAAAGTACAGGAAATGAGACAAGACATAAAACTGAGCAGGAAATACTGAAAGTAAAATAGGGAACATGGTATGAGTCCTGAACATGAAATACAACCTGAACATGAAGTATAACCTGAATCATGAAATACAACCTGAACATGAAATACAACCATGAATCCTGAAATATAACCTGAATCCTGACATGTGCAATAATGAAATACATCTAGATTGTGTGATCGGCTTGGGTAGATGCAATGATCATGAAATGGTACGGCTTTGGTCCCACGTGCACGGTGCGGGACCCAAGCTATTCACATGAGTAGTAACAGGGTTTGATAACATATCTATAGTATTTCTCCTCCCAGACGCAAGTAATACATGAAACATGGAACCCGACAATACCGTGATACATCGTGTCAATCAAGGAGATTCAAGAATGAACATGCAAGACATGAGAAATGAACAAATCCAAGGAGTATACTTGCCTTGCTCCAGTGATCGAAAAAAGGTAGTAGAGCTGGGAATCCTTCTGTTATAATGATTACAAGTTGATTAATGAACAGACTAAATCTAATTTGGTTTATTTAACAATTCTAATCAAGATACAATAGCTTAGCCCTCTACTTAAAATATCTCATAAATCAATTTCTATCACAAGTTATCATGAAATATTACATCCAAGTTCAGTGTAAAAATTCATGTAACATGTGAACCACTAAATCTAGCTAATCTAGTTTCTAATACTCTCACCCTTATACTTCACAAGTTTGGCCAACCTTCTAAAATTTGGTAGACTTTGTAAGGAAATACTATGAACTAGCATTCATGAAGTAACACTTGTTTAGGCTGAGATTTATTCAATCTCCAATCCTTGTCCTATATCAATCCATACTAGTCCAAATGAGTCTAAAATAGCCCAATATGATTTCAATATTAAGTCCTATATCCTAGTCCAATAACAGTCCAATATCAATCAATATGAGTTAAAACTCAGTCTCCTATTCCAGTCCAATAGCAGGACATAAACAGTCCATAACAGGGTTTTAACAAACAGTCCCAAGTACAATATATACAGATACCACTCAGTCCTAAAGTGGACTAAAACAGTTTATAACAACTGGTGTATTTAACTTCAATACATGATCAATTTAAATGCCAACCTATAGGTAAATACCAGTCCATATTGATTTACATACCAGTTCTATACCTTGCATTTCCTAGCCTATCACCCATTAGTCTACTGATTTCTATGCTCAAAGACTAAGGTGACTCTATACCAAACTGCTCTTTAAGGCTCTCAAAACAGAACAGGACTGGGTTCAAATGTATGGTGAGACTGGTAGCTGTTTAAAAGGAAAATTCCCTTTGACTCAGGTATCAGTCCCAACATAAACCTATTACCAGCCCTATAAGCATCCAGGATTCAGTCCATTGCATTAGTACACAGCAGGACAGTGTATAACCTATCTGAGTTGTTATACCCAATTCAAGTCAGGGCTCTATCAGTCCTGAATAAGACTGATATACCCAGTGCCATACATGCTTCCAGTCTTTACTGTCCTGACCTGCTCTCAATGTTTCAATAGGGACTAAACAATGGTTCAGTCCTACTCATCTGTCCTCAATTCCTGATTTTTTCTAGAAAAGTTAAGGTTCACACAACATAAATCTTTCTTCAATGAATCTAAACTGAACCTGATGTAATGAAAAGTCAATCCTATTGATTTCTGATTAATCTTCAATCTAAAATTCCCTCCCCAGGTAAGATTTTGTGGTGTTCAGAGACAATCCTAAAATCAAACTGGAAATGACTGATATAGTCAGTCCTCCTAGAGCTTCCTGTTCTACACACTAACTTATTCTTCAGTAACCTATAATCAGGTAGAGATAAATTGTAATTTCATTCAAAGGTGCTGCAAAAACTTGAAGTAAACTAAAACTCCATGTCTTGATACTGTTGAACTTGATACCTGAGTATCAGTCCCAATTAGGCTGATACCACAGTCCTATTTCCCTTGAAGCTTGATGCCGTTCAACTTAAGTTAACTAACATAAAGCCTATTTCAGTGGAAACATTGCATAGATCAACTCTAATTGATTACTCATACCTGGAACTGAACTTATGATCCTCAATCCAAGGTTAACTAACACCCTCAACCATTTCAATTCAAAAATGCAAACAGGTTATGAAGTTCAATAGGAAATCATCATATCATTTGACATTTGAATTAAAGAAGAAAATAGGACACGATATGAGGTGGAATAGATAACTGACAATCTCTAATTTCTTCGAGAACTAACCAATAGCCTCAATAACTCCAGCACTTAGTTTCTACATCCACAGCAATCTAACCCAAAATCAACTAAATCATGTTTTGAACAAACAATACTCAAATCCTTCCATCTAATGGCTGATGTTCATTCCAATAATTTCATTCCACAAGATCAACTGTTTCCCAAAATCCTAAGGACACTACAGTCTTGTATCTAAAATACCACAATCAATATAATTGATTCAATGAACCACTGACACACTCGGATACAGCTTGTACAACTTAACAGGAAATGAAATTAAAGAGCGATAGAAAATACCTGTAGAGATTTAGAATATTCCCACAAATTGGACACTACACTTCGTCTCTGACTCTGTCTTAGATTATCAAACCTTCAACCAATTTCTGATGCTGGCTCGAAGTCTCTTCAACCAAGAACAGAGGAAACATATTCAGGGTCCACCCACATACGCACACAAACATAATACTTAGATCAAAACTAATAGGAGATCGAGGCTCACCAATATTTTTATTTGCATATTCAATTATTGGTTAACACGACCCAATCCTGATATGATCTTCAATACAAACACACAGGGTATGAATTTTCAGGAATAACCTATCAGGAGGAATTGATCAGAGAATCGATGCTTACCAGTTTCTAATAACTAGAACAATTCTTTGTTCAAAGAGCCGATCGATGATTCAGGGAATAATAGATCTGGATTCAGAAGTTCAATCAATGAAAGGATTAGGAATTTGGACAAATTCCTACAAATTGCAGTAGAATGTTTACTTACCAAGCAATGGAAGAATCGATGGAGAGAATCATCACGGGATGGGGTTCTTCACAACTGGATCCATTCGTCGTTGTCCCCATCGCCATCGAGCCTAGTCGTCTGTGGAGGAGCTTGCCATTGCTGCCAGAGTTTCTTCCTTCAAGAGCTCAATGTTCAGATCTGGAGTATCAGTGGAGGGGATGAAGAATGAGAAAGGAAAAGAGGTGTTCTTATAAAGGTTGTTAGGAAGGGGGTATAGGCACAAGCCACCAAATTGGCGGGAAGCACGTTCTCCCTCTCCGCGCAAGGTCAGTAGAATTGGGAGAGAAGTTTGTTAGAGAAAAATTCAAATTGAATTTGCGTTCAACACCAATGGCACAGACTCGAATGTTTGTGGATGGCTGGAAGCCTATGCCTATGCATAACATTGGCCCAAAGTTTAGTAATATGGGTTGGCTAAAACTTAAAGAGATGTCTAAAACTATGTTCTTAGTAATTAAAATAACTGGCTGGCCAATTAGGCTGAGCCCAAACTCTAGAAGAAAAAGAAAAGAGGAAAAAAGGAAATGGAATTTACCTTTTACAAGGAAAATGATATTTTAGAGATTTAATAAAAACAACCTTGATAAAATATTTATATCTTTATCAAAAATAATGAAGGTGGGGTTAAAGATACCTCAGCTCAATGGTATAGTGGAGCGCATGAACAGGACATTGATGGAGAGGGTGCGGTATTTGATGTCAGAAGCAAATTTGTCAGGCAGTTATTGGGGTGAGGCTCTTCTCACAGCTGCTTATGTTATTAATTCTTCTCCTAGTATGTAACTCCTCTTCCCGAATTTTAAAATTTTATCCTTTTATTTTCGTATTTCGGAAATAACTCCACTTTGAAACATATAGACATTATTTTGAAAACCAGTTTAAAATCATACTTTGAAAATACTATTTAAATTCTAATATTTATTCTTGAATCTCATCATTTGAAATAACAAATGATATTAATCAATATTTATTGACTGCAAAGGAATAGTTTCAAAATGGTTTTAAAGTCGTTAATATTGTAATAATCAGTTATTTGATTATATTATAATTTATTTAAATTATCTTGATAAAGTATACGATTTAAATTGTTTAATAAATATCGAATTTATAATTAAATATTTTATGGAAATCAATTATTTGATTTATTTAAATTTGTACGATTTAGGTTGTTTTGATAAACATTCGTTATTATTCTAAAGTTAGTATGTTGTCGCTTTATTTTGAATTTATATGATTCGAACGATGTTAATTTAGATTGGTATTCCTATCTACTAATAGATTTTGATTAGATTGAAATATTTTAAATTTTATATTGATTTTAAATAGATTTTAGATTAATAAAAATATAATTTAAATTATTTCAGTTATGTCAAGTATTATATTTAAATGGGATGAGTATTATTTAAATTAAGATTTGAATTACATTGATATGTTTTAAATGATTTGATTGAAATTATTTTGATCTGAAATTACACGATTTATCTTGAATTATACATTGTACTGATCCAACCAACTTTCCATTGATACATAAGAATATATACATAATCTTGTTTAATATTTAATTCCTTTCCCATGTATGTCTATAAGATACACCCAACAAAACCCCTCCTAAAACCATATACATATCCAATGCACATGCTTATCTAACTAGCTAGCATGGGAACCATAATCATATATGCATATATATATATGAATAACGAACAGAGGAAAAGCCATCTCGCCTCCCCCGTTCACTGCTAGCCCAAATTGTGACCACAACACAGTGCCGACCGCCCCGATATCCGGGCATCTATCGGACGTCTAACCGAAGTCGAACCCCTTGATCTCGTACAACCACCAAGAAAACTCCGACATGTTCCGTTGCCACACCAGGGCGCCACAACCCAATATCACACCACGACCACCATACAGCCAATCACACACCATCATCAACATCAAACAATTTCGTGTCTAAGTGTCTGTATCCACCACCATCGTCGGGTCCGACCCCGAGTGTCCGTGTTCTCATTCTTTTCCTTCATCCTTGTGTCCAGACCAATACATCGACCAATACATCATGGCACAAAACCCTAACCTTCCTCCATCTCGGCTATCTGTCGGCGACAACGTCGCACTTTCCCATGTTCCACCGCAATTTCGGTCAGCAGTGTTCGATCCAGAGCCGTCGAGATCTGTACAGCACGCTGGCAATGCCCCATCCGGCAACCAACTCTGCCTCTGTCAACACTCCGCGGCGAAACACCACCGCATCTTTCGCAACATCTCGTTCACCACCACCATCGCCATCATCACCACCTGTGCCATCTTCCTCGCATCGCCTTCATGTAGACCAGCGAGCGTGGCTACGCCTAGCCGTCGAGCCCCTCCGATCGGGCGAGTCGGAGCTCCAGACCCGCCATGTCGAGCGCTGCCACTTGCGGATCTGGACACCAGATCTGACACTGGCGACGATGCCATGGCCATCCACGGCTTCCCTCCGTACGCCATCGCCGTGGCTGTGATGACGACCTCCCGAAGGTTCCCCAGTCCCTTGCTGCTGACTCCACGACCGACGCCTACAGTCCACCCCGCTCTCGACCGGCGTCCCTGACCGCCGTGCGTCGAGCCTTGTGTCACGCTCGAGTCGGTCTCCTCCACTCTGTTCTCGAGCAGCCGTTGGCCAAGAGACCTCACCCCATTTCCCGTTCCTCCACCACGCCAAGGGCCGACGTAGCGCCGACCGTCGGAACTATTCTCGTACACATACCGAAGTTTCGAAGGAATCCCTCTCTACCTCGCCTCCGCGTCAGGGTCAACGCCCATCGTCCGGAGCTTCCTACCGCGAGCCGAGATCGGCACCACCAAGGCGAGGAGTGAGAACCCTCCTCTCACTTCTTCTTCCTCTTCTTCTCTACATCTCTAGTATTCTCTCTCTCCGTTCCTTCTCTTCTTTTATTTATTTATTCTTTAATTATTCTTTAATTGATGGGAACAGCATTCCCCTCTCTCGATTTTAGTAGAATGCAGTGATTATTACACTACTTTATCTATTATTATTAATGTAAAAGTATATTTTGTAGATATAAGTATATGTATATATGTATTGTTTTTAGTATTATTTTTCATGGTATTATTAGATTATAATGTATATTTATGAGTATTATCACTATGGTTATTATTATTATTGATATTAAATATGATTATAGTATTTCTAGATATTTTCAAAAAATTGCTTTTTGTCTAGAAATCATAATTTTGATAAAATATATTTAGTTTCTAAATAGTTATAAATAACTTGCTAGATACGTATATAGATTTTTTAAGTCAAATTTCTCTTAGATTATATTAAATCACTAATCGAATATCCATATTTCCTTGTCGACTTGGGACTGCTTCATATCGCACGTGGCCAATCAGGACTAATTTGGACCTAATGTGACTATCGGTTTCACCAGCTAAGGACCTCAGGCAAGTACACTTTCTGATTGCTTTTCGATTTATAGTAGTCTATACATTTCATGTTTATACATATATCTTGCTTCTTGCTGACACACTCGTCACACGGAGTAGTCGGGAGGGGAAATATCTTAGTAGACATGTGGACTACCCAGAACTATCTTCCGTGTCTTTCCTGGAGAATAGCAGTTACACACGTCACGTGCAGGGTGCCGAATTTACCCCTTAGCCGTTCACATGTCGAAACGGATATTTCACATCACATAGGTAGTTGTATTTTATTTGTTTTCCTTGTCTTCTTCACCACTTGCCATGTCATCAGTACTTTCTAGTTTTTATATCTCATATGTTATTTTCATGTCTTGTTAATTCTATTGTGTTTTCGTATTGCCGTCGGTTTGTGTGCTTGTTCCATTTCTGACTAAAAATCAACATTTTTCAGGTTAGTCATGGCTTCTTTAGCATTGGGAGATACGGGTGTACTTGCAGACATAAACATAGAAATAGATAACAGTTGTATCAGTTTCATTAATGATAAAATTTTGTATTTTTTTTAAATATAAATGTTGTAAATGTTGTGATAAATCTAGAAATGTGAATGAGCAATAAAGTTATTTTTGTGATTTTGAACATATTGGCCGTGACAGCGTTCTACCGTCGACTCTGCGGCGTAGGCTGGCTTGGACACGTCTCGTATCCGAAAAAGCGGGTACGGGTCGTGACAAGTTTTTATGGTGGCCCATGCAGGTCTGTTTTCGTAAAAGATTGCAAACTTGTGGTAGTACTTAAGTTAGTCGTACTACTGCAAGTTTGCGACTAGGAAATGATCATTCACAATTAGGATTGAATTAATTTAGGAGAATGACTAGGAATGGGAGTCCTTATTAATTTGATTATTGGGTAGTTAAGGATTAGGCCATGCAATTTACTAAATTTAGATGACCTGAAAAGTTTTATAGATGCACTATTACATTTTGATACGACGATGTGACCTAAGGTGGGTAGACTATTTACTCATCAAAGGCCTTCCTGGAACCCAATTCTTGACCGTAACTCCTCTTCCCGAAAGTTTGGAAATATCCTTTTATTTATTGTTTGAATTAAAATGTGATTTTTTGAATTTTTTTATAACTATTTAATATATAAGGGCCTTAGTGACGGTTAAGTTTTGGAGCGCAAGATGACCAAATTTTTTGGCACTGAGAGTGTATTCGAGTGCCTTGACTAGTGTTCTAGCCATGGTAGAGAATGCCGAGTCATAGGTGTGCACTAACTAGAAAAACCAGGCCAAATCGCGGCATAACCCTAGGAATAAATTAATTATTAAGATTATTGACTTTTAGAAGACCTGGTTGTTCCAAACTAGCCCGAATCCAACCTAAGTCCCAGTGGTCATGTAGTGCGACCAACGTCGTCCATGTAGATATATAGATGTGTATATATATTGGTAGTCCATTTCTAGCATTATGAATAATTTCTATAAATTATGTACTGAATATAATATATGTATTATTGCTATTTAAATTTATATCTTACTTGGAAATAGGATAACCTCCTCTTAGAACGATATTTTAGGATTTTTGGGATTTACTTAGGCTATACATATATACTTGTGTATGAATATATTCATAATAGGTAGACATAGTGCTCCATACATATTTTTACCCTTGATCTTGAATATTAGAGAAATATAAATTTATGTTTATATTTCTTTTGCCTTCGGTCATTTTCTTCCTAATCATAATTATTTGTACAACTTTATCTTATGCCTTTTCTAAACACCGCCATATCATAAGTTCGTATCTCTCATATTCTTTTCCTTGGACCTAAGGAATTATTTTTAAAATAACTTCTCACTCAATTGTCTATTAATCTCGAGTTAAGTTTTTGGATTCAAAAGTTTCCTCTCAATCGTTGAATATTGAATATCCGTGAAATAAGGATTATAAGACTTTTACTTATTTTGACTTCGATCGTTATCCTTTCTAATCAATTATTTTTCTTTTCAAGAAGCTGATCTTATACTTGAAGAACATATACTTAAACTTTTCTATCTTTATCAACTTGTATGATATTCTAAACTCCTTGATATTCTTGGGGATATAGTCGGAGTAATTTTTGATGACTTACGATGACAAGACAGTAGCGCACTGTCGTCACTTATTTGAATTATCGAGACTGCGGGTTCACTGCAGCCAGCAGCGCACTGGCGTGGCATGACTCCTAAGTTGAAATAATTTCAAGTAAGCGTGGGTGATCGAACATTATTAAAAATTATGTCTTGGTCGTTCTACTTCATCCTTGAGTTGTTATGTCAAGATTAGATAGAGTTGATAGGGTATTTGTTACCGCAACATAGCTTGAGTTGTGGAACCAAGGATTTAATGCAGCTAGCTGTACACTGGCGAGGCATAGATTCTCGGTAAAATGACTACGATTATGTTTACGAGTTTCGAATAGCATAGAAACTACGTCTTATTGGCATATAACTATTAAGTTTTCAAAATTGATTTGTGCTTATTCCTAGTCACAATTTCCTCAAATAAACCGGTAATTCTCCCTTCGTTTCTTATCCTTCTATTTTCAGATGGTCATCTTTTGATTTCGACTGGATTCCTAAACTTATCTAGATTTTAAACTCGTGTCTAAATAATTTTGGATAAATATTTTAAGCATGTCTAAACGATTTTGAATTTGATCATCCTTAAACAATTTCGATCATGACTAGACTCTTTTTATGTTTTCGATCGAGTCAATTCATATCCACTCCTAGGTTTGATTCTATAATTCTGCCTAAACAGTTTGGCTTAACTAATTGATCGTTCCTAAACAAATTTGATCACGACTAAACTCTCTTGACTATAATCATAATCGCGTCTATATTTCAACTTAATTATAACTAAGTTTTACTTTTCTAATCCAACTATGATCATGACTATTTTGATCATGTTCATGCTCGTGCCAATCTTCTCAGAAGTTTGATTACACCTAGATGACTCGTGTAATTAACCTTAATCGCGACTGCATCTTAGCTACATCATGATGACTTTAACCATGCCTAGACTTCGTCAGAAGTTGATTGTTGACCAATGATTATTCCAACAGTAGATAATCGTGCCTAACGACTTTTCTTGTTTTGCAAATCATCTTTTAATTATATCATTGACCATGGTGACTAGACCCTTTGACTATACTCGTGCCACGTGTTATCTTTTCTTAAAGTTCAATTATATTCATGATCTAACCCATTTTGATCAATGATCGTATCATTTCTTATATCATTAATCATGACTAATCGTGCCATTCAAAATTTTTAGAATAATATTTCTAAGGTGGGTAGAGGCTTCTACTGATGAATTGTACTTGAGGTCATTATTAGCTTATGTCAAATTTTTTTAGAACACTTGGAACCTTTTATGAATCTAGACCACCAGACTCTAACATCAAACACGATCAATTTATTCATTATTATTGTTATTATTATTTTTCCACTTCCATCCTTCCTTTGATCGATATTTCTTATTAAGGAAGTTTTTGTTACCCTTGATCTTACCTTATTAATCAGATTTTATTAAAATTTTGTTACTATTGTTCCCTTCGGACCTATGGAGCCTATCTATCCTAGATATTCCTTAAATTCGATGACGAATTTATTTCTAAGGTGGGTATATTTGTAACTCCTCTTCCCGAATTTTAAAATTTTATCCTTTTATTTTCGTATTTCGAAAATAACTCCACTTTGAAACATATAGACATTATTTTGAAAACCAATTTAAAATCATACTTTGAAAATAATATTTAAATTCTAATATTTATTCTTGAATCTCATCATTTGAAATAACAAATGATATTGATCAATATTTTTTGACTGCAAAGGATTAGTTTCAAAATGGTTTTAAAGTCATTAATATTGTAATAATCAGTTATTTGATTATATTATAATTTATTTAAATTATCTTGATAAAGTATACGATTTTAATTGTTTAATAAATATCAAATTTATAATTAAATATTTTATGTTAATCAATTATTTGATTTATTTAAATTTGTACGATTTAAGTTGTTTTGATAAAGATTCGTTATTATTCAAAAGTTAGTATGTTGTCGCTTTATTTTGAATCTACATGATTCGAACGATGTTAATTTAAATTGGTATTCCTATCTACTAATAGATTTCGATTAGATTGAAATATTTTAAATTTTATATTGATTTTAAATAGATTATAGATTAATAAAAATATACTTTAAATTATTTCAGTTATGTCAAGTATTATATTTAAATGGGATGAGTATTATTTAAATTAAGATTTGAATTATATTGATATGTTTTAAATGATTTGATAGAAATTATTTTGATCTGAATTTATACGATTTATCTTGAATTATTCATTGTATTGATCCAACAAACTTCCCATTAGATACATAAGAATATATACATAATCTTGTTTAATATTTAATTCCTTTCCCATGTATGTCTATAAGATACACCCAACAGAACCCCTCCTAAAACCATATACATATCCAATGCACATGCTTATCTAACTAGCTAGCATGGGAACCCTACTCATATATGCATAACAAACAGAGGAATAGCCATCTCTCCTCCCCCGTTCACTGCTAGCCCAAAATTGTGACCACAACACAGTGCCGACCGCCCCGATATCCGGGCGTCTATCGGACGTCTAACCGAAGTCGAACCCCTTGATCTCGTACAACCACCAAGAAAACTCTGGCCTGTTCCGTTGCCACACCAGGGCGCCACAACCCAAGATCACACCACGACCACCATAGATCCAATCACACACCATCATCAACATCAAACAATTTCGTGTCTAAGAGTCCGTGTCCACCACCATCGTCGGGTCCGACCCCGAGTGTCCGTGTTCTCATTCTTTTCCTTCATCCTTGTGTCCAGACCAATACATCGACCAATACATCACGACAGAAAACCCTAACCTTCCTCCGTCTCGGCTATCTGTCGGTGACACAGTCATACTTTTCCATGTTCCACCGCAATTTCGGCCAGCAATGTTCGATCCGGTGACGTCGAGATCTGTACAGCATGCTGGCGATGCCCCATCCGGCAACCAACTCTGCCTCTGTCAACACTCCGCGGCAGAATACCACCGCATCTTTCGCAACATCTCGTTCACCACCGCCATCGCCATCATCACCACCTATGCCATCTTCCCCGCGTTGCCTTCATGTAGACCAGCGAGCGTGGCTACGCCTAGCCGTCGAGACCCTCTGACCCGACGAGCCGGAGCTCCAGACCCGCCATGTCGAGCGTCGCCACTCGCGGATCTGGACACCAGATCTGACACTGGCGACGATGCCATGGCCATCCACGGCTTCCCTCCGCACGCCATCGTCGTGGTTGTGACGACGACCTCCCGAAGGCTCCCCAGTCCCTTGCGGCTGACTCCGCGACTGACGCCTACAGTCCACCACTACAAGAAAAAATCCTTTTTACAACGTTTCATCTACAACACATCCTGAAAACGTTGTAAAAAAGAGGGGTCTTCTACAACCTTTATTGTAAAAATATTGTAAAATACATGTACAAACAATGTTTAATATTCAAACGTTAATGTTTCTACAATGGTCATTCACAAAAGTTGTGCATTACTATCTTCAACAACGTTTTCTTAATGCTGTAAAATTTACTAATTTTGAGAACGTTTATTTGATGTTGTCATTGTTATTAATTTTGATAATATTTTTAAAACATTATAAAAATATCATGTTCAACAACGTTTATCAATTGTTGTAAGTTTTCTATCTTTCACAATGTTTGTCCGATGTTCTAAAAGTAATTTTATTTTACCACTTTATATAAACATTGTGTATGTATTGTCACTTTACAATATTTAAGAAACATTGTAAAAGGATTATATTCAACAACTTTTATTAAATGTTATAAAAAAATGTGTATTTCACAATGTTTATACATTGTTGTAAATGTATCTATATTTTGCCACTATAAAAAAATGTCGTGAATGTATCTATCTTTTAAATATATTAAATTACATATCCATATGTTTGGCCAAAAAAGACACACACCTCATCCATCATAAGTTACATGTTTCTTACGTGTGTGTCAGTATGGTGATTGGGGGTATTGAATTTCTTCCAAAATTTTTCATTCCCCCAAAAAAGAAGTTTTCTTTATTCTTTAAATTAGTTATTACAAGTTATGACTAATTGAGAAATCATTAATTTCGATTATTGAATATGGTGTCTTCTTATATTCTTTAAATTAGCTTGAGTTGATAAAGAACTTTAATGGAGCAAAGTAAAGTCACTTTGTTGCTAGCAACAACATGTATATATTGTGTGGCACCGACCAAACAGTTGCACAAGGGAGCATACAAGCACTAAATATACGAGAAATATAATAATTGATAATTATTTATGTTGGGGCCCTCCCAAAAATAAATAATATATATAAGAGGACATTGAGAATTGGACTACAAGAGAGCAATTTTCATCGTGAACCCACCGTTCCTTACAACTTTTTAATTCCCGATTTATTAAATATAGCGTCATTTTTTTTGTATAATATATAAATGTAAAGTTGGAAAGCTAACTCTAATTCATTAAAGAATTAGGAGAACCATGAAAATGCATACTTATCAAGTTGGTGTACCAGGTAGAAGTACGTACCCTAGCTAGTTCAACAATTATGTAGAGGCATGTTCCAATGCATGTGAGCAGCAACAAGACCTGAAGATCAATAGCAAGACCTGCAAGTGTTAATTTTTAGGTTGGTCATTAACTTAATAAGTAGGTTCACTTTTAACTCATTTGGTCTAACCCTATATCTAACTAGGGGTGAGCAGTTAATGTGTTTTGACCAAAAATTGAGCTGAACCAACACGAAATAAAAATTAAGGTCGGTTTTAGAAATAATGGGTCAAATTTCGGTTATCAGAAAAGTACAATTTATTTTTTCGGTTCGGGTCGCTAGATTAGGATTCCTTTTCCGACCTGACCCAAAACCGAAAATTATCTTGCATTTACATGGTTACCCCATCTTTATATATACCAAAAAAAAACCTAACCATAAACCCTCTCTCTCCTCTGCTCAATGCTACATCAATGTCGAGAGACCAGGTTCTTCTCTCCTCAATGTTGTGTCTCTCAGTCCTTTCTCTCTCTCCCCTGACATATCATCATGGCCAGAAAGTATAGGGAGCAATCGAGCGCGTACAAGAGGAATAAGCTCAGCCAAATTGAGCATAGGAGGAGATAGAGATGTCCGAGTTCATCACCATGTGTTCATATGTATAGGTGCACTCTACTCCACAAATTTATTTCAATCTATATATGTCATATTTCAGTTGTCAAGGCATAGTTTAAGTTGGATTTTTTTTATTTGTTTGTGAACAGGGATACGAGCTTACAGAGTCTACCGGAACGACATGAAATTCCTTTACACCAGATGAGAGCCAAGTGTTCAGCTCGGCCGGACGGCTCTCTGCAACGTTGAAGGCAAGAATAGTGGACCCCGACACCAGTAAGTTCCTAGGCCAGTGTCAGCTAGGGGAGCTCCTGGACCATGGTCGTCGATCTCCTATCTGGTACTTACCATGTCAATTTTTTTTTATTAACTTTTGATTTTCTATTTCCTATATGGTATGAAATCGAGTCGAACAAAAATATAACTTTTTAATTCGATTCAGTTTTGTTCTATTTTTATAAAAAATAGTCCAGCTTTCGGTTCTTAAAACTACAATTTTAGATTTATTTAATTTTCTCATAATCGATTCGATTTTAACTGAATCGGACTCACCCCAATATTTAAACCATATGCTCAGATGAGTATAGAAAAAGAGAAGTTATGGCTGAAGGTGAAATATTTTATACAAATTCTACTGATTTGGTCCACTTCAAATCCTACTAAATCAATATTATTATATATTTTTATTCAATTTACAATAAAAAAGTTTTATATAGATCCCCAAACTCCCTTTATTCCCTCCCCCTAATTCTAAATTCCCTCCTCTCAATTCCAAAACCCCTCCCAAACTCAAAAATATCTATTCCAGAGTTCCTCTCAAATTCAACTGCCCCCATCAGCTCTCTCCTCTTCCAACTAAAAAATCCCTGAGAACCCTAACCATCAGCCTCCACAATCTTCTCTCCGTAACCCTCACCACCAACAACAGTGGCATCTTCCATCCTCACCGCCAACCTTTTCGTCGTCACCCTCCTCTCTCCGCTCTACTGCCAAATATATAGCAACAGCGGCAACCTCCGCGATCTCCTGAGATTTTTTCGTCCATTTTTTGTAGTGCTAGGCATCGTGAAGCTCCCTTTTGAGGCTAAAAAGCCAACCCCTACCCCTCTGCTCGGCCTAGCATATGCAAATAAATTTCACAAGAATGTCTAATTTGGAACTACATATTTCTCTTATATAATCTCATGTTCCTAAATATGCTTTTTTTTGCAAGCATGGCCAATTGCAATCTCCTTTTCTATTTGTAAGGTTATTTCCAACCTTTTACTCTAATTTCTCTTATATATTCTCATGTTCCTGAATATGCTCTTTACACAATAAAAAATTTGGTAAGTTTGCTTAAACTTCAAAGCAAGCTCACGTGAAAAAGGGTTTCAGGCAAGTATTTTTTTGCTCCATCTTTTTGGTGGTGTGTGTGTCATCAACCTGCATCTGAACTTTTTAGGGACCCATGCGGTTCTTTCTAACTATTATAACTGATATCAGAACTTTTTGTTATGTTTCATGATTCAGATTCAATTTGAATCTAGTCCTTGTTCAATCCCTCTTTTGCAGGAGCTGGAAAAACTAATGCGGACTCAGGATAGTATGAGGTGCTCTCTTTTGCAATGGTTCTATGCCAGTTATAGGGAGGTTATTCTTCAACTTTTTCAACTCTATATTTTACTTCTTGTTGAATCTAATAGTAGTGAAATTATCACTAAACCAGATGAAGGAAGGTTTCTAATTCATAAAGCGAAAAATACATATGAAATTGTCAAGAGGGCTAAAATGGTTTTTCTATCCTCTTCTAAAAGTCAAATAGATACCTATATTTTTGATATTCTAAAAAGGATTATAAGTATTAATAGAGGTTCTATATTTACTTGTTATATTAAGAAAGGCACCATGAAATATTTTCTAATTTAGTACCCTTTTGTTGAGAGTTATATGTTAGATGATGTATAGGAGGACAAGGCTGATAGGTTTTTCTTTTTTACTTGCATCAGTATGATAAGTAGGACAATTATATCCCGAGTTCCTTTAAATGTTAAGGATTGTGGCTATGGACATTGATTATATGCTGTCAATCGTAGGTTTTCATAGACTATTAAGCAATACTTTAGAGAAACCTCATTTATGAGTATGGTCAGTGATAATTCAGATTGAAAATTTTGGTTTGGGGCTTGGGAGAGAAAAAAAACTCAGCTTCACTAGTTCTATATAACTGAAAAATCAAAATTTTACCATACTTTCTTTTCGTGTCTTTTTTGTAGTTATTACCACAAGACTAATAATACGTAGATATGTAATTACATATCAAAATGTAAAATTTATAGGTCGTAGTTACAACTTCATTTTCCATTCTAATATTTTTTTAGATGATTGGTCTTACGACACCAACCTCTGCAATGCTTATGTTCATAGATGAGATGTACTGACCAATATGAACCTTATATACACAAAAGAATTCTGATGTATGTTAATTCACAGATGTTTAAGTGGATTTCATTCTCCCTCAAGCTGTTAATGTTGTTCAAATTCCAAATATGTTTTATAGCTCATCAAATGAAAGTCCAAAAATTCTCTAATGTTTTTTATATCTTGTACCAAGGTACCAGTCTTTTCAGATTGCCAAATTAGTTTTACATCACTTTTTTGCTAGTTTTGTTGGGTTCTCTGCAAAGGCGGATCGGCTTGGCCCATTCACTAGACGAGGAAGAAAGAGTACCATTGCATCTACTAAGTATGCCCAAAAATGTTCCGATACATGTATATAAAGTCTGAATGCCCATCGACACCATCATACACTATATATTTGATATCAATGCTTTCTCCTAGTCCAACACTGCAGTTTGATCCTAACATAAGTTACCTATCTCAGAGCAGTAAAGCAGTCCATGATTTATCTTCCTCGTTGCTATGAACAAATCGAATATGTAGAGCATCATCAATACTATAGTTTTTTGTGTAATTCACCTAGTATTAAGAGGCTTGAATTACTTGACTCTACTTTGGAGGTAAGATATGCTTCAATATCAATGCTTCTTGATATATATATTTACTTTTTAAGAAGTTGACTACTTCTTCCATGTTGGTTCATACGCATTGTCAAAATGTGATGTTCTGGTCAGCCTTCCTACTTTATGGCTACTGAGACATCTATCCATGAACATAAATTTTGGAAATTTTCAAGAATTGTTGACTGTTTTTTGCACTTGCATAAGTTCATTTGTCCTGGAAAAGCTTGATATATCGGTAAGTTTTAATAA
This sequence comes from Iris pallida, assembly GCA_029216955.1. NCBI lineage: Eukaryota > Viridiplantae > Streptophyta > Magnoliopsida > Asparagales > Iridaceae > Iris > Iris pallida. The sequence goes on along the minus strand of JANAVB010044817.1, from coordinate 2,308,112 downwards.
AATGTATATGTTTTTTTCTTTTTGCATTCCGTCTTTTACTAAAGAGTAAGTGCTAGTTAGTACACATGCAAAAGAAATCTGATATTCCATATAAGAGATGCAAGAAAGTATGATATATTCTTGATGTCGGGCCATGTGTACTTTGGTCCTAACAAATTATCATGTTTTTAAGGGATATGTATATGCACTTTAAGGACTTGATAAGTTTGTTGATATAACGTGTTGTTGCTGTTGAGTTGGGGATGAGAGTATTTTTTTGCTGATATATGAAGTCTACACGTATAGTTATTGCATGTTAATATTATGACGGAAGAAAATGTCTTTAGGCATGCTTGATTAACTTCAATCAAAATTGTGAAAGGATTTAAAAATTTCACATTTATTGCAGATTTGGCCACTTCGAAAATATTTGCACATATTGCATATGGGATGTAGTTTCCTAGTACGTTTAATAATATAGGTATTAAAATAGTTTTCTTTTGTAACTTTCTAGTACTTTATGGCCTGTATCTTTATTTTTAAATAGTACCATTCATCTCCATATATATATATTTGTACCATGGGAAACACTTCCAAAGGTTTAGTAAGTTCCATAAACATTTATTTTGGTGCATTTAAGTGTTATTGCCTTAGACTTGTGTTTTACTGTTAGTACCTTTAATTGCATAACAGGTTTCATAAGTGGACTCATTATTGGGCAGGGCTAGTTCTATTGGACTTGGGAAGCAGTGAATTTATTGGACACTCTTGGTAATAGCATGACAGGTTTAAAGTCTTGGCAGTAGGTTTGAAGCAGGGGTGGCAGCTAAAGGCAATAAAAAAAATAATTTTGCCTTTCGAAGTTGCCTATGCAATTATGAAAGGTGAAAACCTTATGCAATCACTTTTAGAAGAAAACATAAAATATTTGAAGGAAGTGGTGCTTAACTCACAAGGGGTGCACCTTTTAATATCTAAAGATATGGATGACTTACTCAAGCTGGTACAGACAAAAGGCGTGTGTTGTGAAGAACATATGGCAACTCTAGAGGGGGTGAATAGAGCTTATAGCGATAATAGCCAATTAAAAATTCAACTCTTTCACAATCTAAAATTAATCAGAGTAAATGCGGAAATAAATAAGGAGCAAGAAAGCATACGCAAACACAGCCGATTTTAACCTGGTTTCCCTCGTGGAGGACTAGTCCAGGCCTGAGAACTCTAGCTCAGGATTAAATCCACTATTTGTGAAATAGTAGTTACACCCCGTGCCTTTTCTTCAGAAGAGCACGTCAACTTCTTACAAAGGATCGCAGTGGCGATGCCTGGAATTTTCTAAGCGACTTCTTGAACTCTTGCACAAACTCCTAGCTGAGAGATGCTGAGCACTTGAGGCTTAGAGAGCTTGTGGCTAGTAGATGAAGAAGGGTATGGCTTATATTGAGCTTTAGAGAGAAGAGAAGAGAAGATTGGATGAATGAAAATAAGAGAATTCATGGCCTATTTATAGGATATTAGCAGGCAGAATTCGGCCAGAATTCTGGTAGGATTTTTCAAAATTTTGGCCGTTGGACAACCAGCAACCAGCCAACCCGAAAAATTAGGGTGCTGATTTTTAGGAGACAGAGTTCGGCCCGAACTCTGTGTGGAGGCAGAGTTCGGCCCAAACTCTGTCTCCAGAGCACAGAATGGGTCTTAGGGTCCAATGGGCTTATTTGGATGTGTGGAGCTTATGAATTTTGGGTAGGTTATAGGTTAAGTCTCAAGAGCTCAGCACAACTCAGCTTACATCTGTCTAGACTCAATAAATTTAAAAATACAGACTCATAAAAGACTTGCATTTGCAAAACTGAGTTGTCGTCTGTCTTGAGCTGGATGTAGTCGTCGTGTGTCGTATTGAATTATCAAAAGTATTATTTAGTCAATGTTATCAATATTTGGTTGACTGTGACTTTGTGTCAACAATCTCCCCCATATTAATAATTGACAAAATAATAATTGTATATTCAATATTCATACCTGGACACATATAACAACAAGAAAATATAGCTCCCCCATAATTAGTGCCGAGCTTAAGAATAGCTCCCCGGTAAACAATGTCGTGAATCTTGTTGGCCTGTTAATAACATTCTTCCAAAAGCACATATACATAGACAAAAAGAATATAGAATATACATATCTTCCCCTTTTGGCATTTAACAATTTAAGATAAACAATTAATAACTGGCAAACACACCAAAAGATAAGAGAAGAAACTGTATATAGACTAATATAACGACCAAAAGTCGCAAGAGTCATAATGGCAAATAAACTGATAGAACTACCAAAGTCTCAAGAGTCACAACTCATAATAAGTCTAATACAAACCAAGTACATAAAAGCAACTAAAAGCAAAATGCATAAACCATAATCTAAGATCCTCAGTAGCAGCAGCAAGTAGCAGTCCATATCCATCATCGAGCTCGTGAAGGCCCAGCATCGTCTGATGGATCAGTAAAGGAGCGACGTGGGTCCACAAAAGTCGCATCCGGATCCACGTAGCGACGAACCCAAGGGTCATCGATACGAAATCCCTCACGAGCAGGGTCTCGCTCCATAGGAATGGGCATGGATGGATGGTGAGACATGGAATACCGAATATCGTGCAGCGAGTTGCTGATGGCACTCATCTGCAAGGTAGTCCGATAATCCAGCTGAGTCCAACGATCGTCCTCCAAGGTGAAGCGATCTCGGAGCATAGTCTGAAGAGACTCGAGAGTGGCAGGAGGAGGAGGAGGATCCTGTCCAAGAGGAGGGGCATCTGGCTCATCATCAGAATGCTCAGACACGACTGGTGAGCCAACGGCCGCCAGAAGCCTCCTTACCTTAGAGAGGAAGGCAGGGGCAGGTAAGAATGGACATTCATCAAGGGGTACATGAAACGCACGAAAGATCATAGGAAGGTATAATGCATAAACCAAAGATCTTGGTTTCTTCCTACAATTAATCATCCAATCCATCATTGTACGTGGAAGATTAAAGGGAACATGGAAGTGGAGATGGTATAAGGCCGAGATTTCAAAATAAGTTACTTCATCGGTAGAACCCGCTTTGGGTAGAATGGTGTTGAAAATGATCCGATGAAGTTCATAGAAATAGGGATTAAGGAATTTAGCCAAAAGTTTACGAGGACGTGTGTTAGGGCTACACAAGTCGTCCTTGAAGCTTTCAAGTAAAATCCCTTCGGTAAATTGAAATGATCTAGCTTCAAGAAGCTTTTCCCATGAGTTAGGCTCTTGAAGTTCAAGATATTCGGCCAATTCAAAATTGTCAAAAGAGATATCAATTCCCGCAACCCGTGAATAAATATGAGTATCATCATGGGTTAGGTTGCAGTAAAATATTTGAATAGCACTACGATAAATGACCGAATTTGTGGTAACAAGTTCATCAAGGCAAAGGTCATGAAAAAGTGCATCATATTGTGAGAATATAGTAAAGTTGATAGGGTGTCCCGCAAACACCGGACGTGTCCGAAAATCACTAAACCAATCATTTGATGCGTCTAGTGATACAAAATTTTGGTCGTCAAAAGTGTTTGGATTATGTGGACGTGGAGGATTGAACAACGGATGGATTGGTGGTTGTTGTTCAATGGCCGGTGCAACGGGTTGTGCAACGGGCGGTTCAACGGGAGGAGGAGCATTCGACGAGGATGCTCCCTCGGTCCGAAGTCTCTTTCTGCGGTTGAGCAAACGTAGAGCCATAACACAATAGATAATGAAAGAAATTGAGATATAGAAAAGTATAGAATTATACCCCAAACTAGTGATGAACAGTGAAGGAGAATTGAAAAAGAAGCCTTCTCCTTGAGTTTGGGGAAGAAATGAGCTCTAGAAAGTAGGAATTAGGGTTAGGGTTTTGAGAAAAAGATGTTTGAGAAGTGGAAAATATGGTAATGAGGAAGAAGAATGAGGGGAACCCGAAAATATGTGAGGGTTTCCAATTGGTCGGAGCAAATAATGGCCATCGGATCTAAATTTTGATCAACGGCTGAGACTGTTTTCGGTTCTGGAACAGTTAGGCCGAATTCGGCCCGAACTCTGGTAAGGGCAGAGTTCGACCCGAATTTCGGATTCTGGTCACAGAACAGGAATCAGACAGATATGGAGTAAAAATGGTTAAGTTTTAAAGATCACAATGGACATGAGTATAAATTCAAGAAAAGATCCAAGAGATAAACAACGAATAACAGATAGTGAACACGAAGTGAAGTTGAAAATTTAGTATTTCAGCAAGTGATAAATAGAAAATTAACCATGTAATAAACAAGGAATTATATCATAATTTAATATTTTGAAGCTGCCATGGGTTAGCTGCAGGGGCCGGATCCCAGCTAGCGGTAGTCCTGAGGACTAGTGTACCGTGTCGCTTAGGCTTTTACGCCTTGTTGTCAGAAGGGCCCTTTCGGCTTGTACCCATAGCAAGTTCATCATAAGAGAATCAGGATATACTCGATATTTACACAGGTTGATTTTAATTTATAACAGCTTCATCTAAAATTCCAAGTTCACGACAAAGAAAATTAAAGCGCTCTTCGGATAATGGTTTTGTAAAGAAATCTGCTAACTGATGATTAGTGTCAATAAATTCTAAGTTAATCGTGCCATTTTGCTGATGATCACGCAAAAAGTGATGACATATTTTAATGTGCTTCATGCATGAGTGACAAATAGGATTCTTAGTAAGATTTATAGCACTAGTGTTGTCACAAAAGATTGGAATATGCATGAAAGATAAGTTGTAGTCTTCAAGGGTTTGCTTCATCCATAGGATTTGTGCACAACAACGCCCAGCTGCGATGTATTTAGCTTCTGTTGTGGATAGTGCGACAGAATTCTGCTTCTTGCTAAACCAAGAGACTAAAGCCTTTCCTAATAAATGACACGTACCGCTCGTACTTTTACGGTCGACCTTGCATCCGGCGAAGTCAGCATCAGAGTAACCAATGAGGTCAAATGATGTTGACTTGGGATACCATAGGCCCACTGTAACCGTACCCTTAAGGTATCGAAAGATACGCTTAACAGCGGTCATGTGTGATTCCTTAGGATTTACTTGATATCTAGCACACAGGCAAACGCTAAACATAATATCAGGACGACTAGCAGTAAGATAGAGTAGACTGCCTATCATACCTCGATATTTACGTTGATCTACGGGTTTGCCGCTATCATTTGGTTCAAGTTTGGTTGAAGTAGCCATTGGAGTACTGATTGGTTTGACGTTGTCAAGGTCGAATTTCTTCAGCATGTCCTTTGTATACTTCGATTGACAGATGAAGGTTCATTTAACATTTGTTTGACTTGCAGCCCAAGAAAGTAGTTGAGCTCCCCCATCATGCTCATCTCAAACTCGGTCTGCATACACTTGGCAAAATCTTGACAAAGGGTTTCATCAGTAGAACCAAATATAATATCATCTACGTATATTTGTACTAAAAGAATAGTGTCCTTGAAAGATTTTATAAAAAGTGTGGTGTCAATTTTCCCTTTTGAAAAACCTTTCTCAAGCAAAAAATTGCTTAGCCGTTCATACCAAGCTCTAGGGGCTTGTTTGAGGCCATACAGCGCTTTCTTTAGCTTGAACACGTGGTCGGGAAATTTGTGATTTTCAAAACCAGGGGGTTGTTTTACATAAACTTCCTCCTTAATAAATCCATTCAAGAAAGCACTTTTAACATCCATTTGAAATAATTTGAAATTTTGAAAATTTGCAAACGCACAAAGCATCCGAATGGATTCCAATCTAGCAACCAGAGCATACGTCTCATCGTAGTCGATACCTTCCTCTTGGTTGTATCTTTGAGCTACTAGACGTGCTTTGTTGCGTGTGACTGAACCATCTTCATTCACTTTGTTTCTAAAAACCTATTTAGTACCAATAATTGAGTGATCAGTCGGTCTAGGAACGAGTTCCCATACTTGGCTCATCTCGAATTGGTTGAGTTCCTCTTGCATAGCAGAAATCCAAAATTCATCATTGAAAGCTTCTAAAATGTTTTTCGGCTCAATTTGTGAAATAAAGGCAGTGTTAGCAATAGAGTCTCTTAGTGATGATCTAGTAGTTACTCCACGTGACACCTCACCTATTATCAAATTTTTTGGATGTGAAGGCTTGAAAGAGAATTTCTTTGGCAAGCCCTTCAGAGAATTGGTCTCGGTTGTGGTGTTCATTGGAGTAGAAGTTGATGGCTCAACATCATCATCAAGAGTAGCTGATGCACTGTTATCTTCATCAAAAGTCACATTTGTAGACTCTTCCACAATTAATAAGCGTTTGTTAAAAACTCTATATCCCTTGCTCTTGGCAGCATAGCCAAGGAAAATACCATCGTCAGCTTTGGCATCAAATTTGTCTAAGTTGTCTTTGGTGTTAAGGATAAAATATCTACAACCAAAAACTCTAAAATAAGAAACATTTGGGGTTCTCCAAACCAAAGCTCATAGGGTGTTTTCTTCGTAATAGGACGAATAAGCACCCTATTTAAAATGTGGCATGTTGTACTGACAGCTTCAGCCCAAAAGTATTTCGGAAGTAAAAACTTGTTCAACATGACTCTAGCCATATCGCCAAGAGTCTTATTCTTCTGCTCCACAACACCATTTTGTTGATGAGTTCTTGGACAAGAAAACTCATGATCAAAACCATTAGAATCACAAAACTTTTCAAAATCAGAATTTTCGAACTCGCCTCCATGATCACTTCGGATTCGAGTAATCATGTAGCCTTTTTCGTTTTGAACTTTCTTAACAAAAATCTTGAAAACAGAAATAGCATCACTTTTGTTTGTAAGAAAAAAAACCCAAGTAAATCTTGAAAAGTCATCAACAATAACAAAGGCATAGAGTTTTCCACCAAGACTGGCTACTCTACTAGGGCCAAATAAATCCATATGGAGAAGTTGTAAGGGTCTAGTAGTGCTTACAGAGTTAATGGAATGAAATGAGGACTTGGTTGCCTTATTCAATTCACATTCGGCACATATCGTGTCTTTTTTGAATGTGATATCGGGCAAGCCTCTAACTAGCTTCTTGGTCGATAGTCTGGATATAGTATCCATATTGGCATGACCAAGACGCTGGTGCCATAGTAATCGTTTATCTTTATAAGCATATAGGCATCTACCTGCATTGTTAGTATCTCTAGACAAATAGAAAATATAAATGTTATCCTCTCTTATCCCTTCAAAAGCGATGTCTCCTGTTGACCTATCATAAATAAAACATTTATTTTGTCCAAAGTTAATGTCATATCCATGGTCAGCAAGATGACTAATGCTGAGCAGGTTATGCTTTAACTCGGTCACTAGGCAGACATCCTTTATTACGGGAGAGGGAGGATGACCAATAATATCATTACCTATAAAATAACCTTTTAGGTTGTTGCCGAAGGATACATATCCTTCTCTCTTTATCGATAGTGATGCGAAAAGATTTGCGTCTCCCGTCATATACCGCGAGCATCCACTATCGAGAATCCACTTACTCTTAGTTGAGGAGGGAAGGTCCACCTACATCAAGAGTAGATGTGACCTTTGGTACCCAAGTTCTTGAGGGTCCTGAAAAGTTAGTTTTTAGAAACCATGCATATATCTTTCTATCTACTAATCTTCTAATTCTGCATTATGGTGAAATGTGTCCATGTAAACCACAATAAGTACATGTAGCATTCCTATTTACATTAGGAGCATGCTGATGATGTCTATAAGCAGAGTAATGAGGAGAAGTATGATGATATGTAGAGTTAGCATGGTGATGATGACTATATATAGAGTGATGTGGAGTGGCATGGTGATATTGTCTATATGGTATGACATGGTGATGATTTCTATATATGTAGAGTGATGTTGATTGTGTTTTTGTGCAACATTGTGATGATTGTATCTATGTGTAGCATGATGATTGTGTAAAATATGAGAGTTATTTCTACGTGCATGTGGTTTGTGTGCTTTGTGAAAGTGTGTGTACATGTATGCATGATTCCGTGCTGCAGGTGGATGACGTGTGTGACTAGTATGAGAAGTGTCATGCTTTGTGTGTGTCTCATGTGATTGGGTTTGAGGTTGTGCAACCTGTTTTCCCAATTTAGTCTCTAGTTTCTTAGAGACAGCCAGCAACCTTAGCATTCAAACCATATATCTTAGTAATAGAAATCTTGTGTCTACTCTTTTCTTCTGCAAGCTCCATGTTGAGTGCGGTGATTTCTTGTGTTTGTTGTTCAATGCGTGCTTCGGCATCATGCAAGCTTATTTTAAGCTTAGATACCTCATCTGTTACATCCGTGGGTGAAGTGTCTCTAATGTTATCAAGCAGTAAAGAAAGTCTTTGAATTTCGACTTCATGACTTTTGATCTTTTCCTTGGCATGTTTATATTTACCAATGAACTTTTTATGATCATCAAGTAAATCGGTAAACGCATCGCCAAGTTCATCAAAAGTGAAGTCATTAAGAGTTTCGTTTGATACCTTGTCGGAAGTTGCCATTAGGCACACATTTGCCATGTCTTGAGGAGAGTCATTTTCTTCCTCGGAGTCACTAGCTTCGTTTTTATGCCAAATGCTTGTGTTGGCAAATTTCTTTGAGGAGGTCTTCTTGTATGGCTTCTCATAGCGGTTGCTCTTCTTTAAGTATGGACAGTCTTTTCGGACATGTCCCATCTTTTTGCAACCGTAGCAGGTTGGCTCTTCTTCGTCGTCTTCTTGTGGTTCCTTCTTTCTTCGGTTGAAGCGAAGGAATTTCTTGAAGTTGCGGACGAGGAGAGCTTGATCATCACCTTCCGAGTTGTCGTCATCCATCTCTTCGGGGTCAGCCCTCCGTCGGTGAGCTTTGAGTACGATCTCCTTAGCCTTAGGAGCAGGCTCTTCGAAGTCCTTGAGGTCAAGCTCATGAGTCATCAGCTTTTCCATCAAGGTCTCCATGGACATGGTTGTGAGATCATTTTCTTCTATGATGGCTGTCACCTTAGGGTTCCAAATCTTTGGTTGCCCCCTAAGTAGCTTGCGAATCTTCTCGTTATTTGAATATTGCTTGCCGAGCGAAGACAGGGGTTTGATGATGTCGAAGAATCTTGTGAACATTTGCGTGATCGTCTCATTTGGCTTCATCTTGAAAGCCTCATATTCTTGAGTGAGATGGCTTATCTTTGATTCTTTGACTTGGGTGGTTCCTTCATGCGTCACTTCTAGAAGTCTCCATACTTCGTGAGAGGTGGTGCATGTAGAGACCCTGTTGAACTCATTCCTGTCTATAGCACAGAATAAAGCATTAATAGCTCTCGCGTCTAGACTTGTCTGTTTCTTCTCCTCATCAGAAAATTTTTCATGTGATTTCTCAACGAGATCACCATTGACAACTATTCTGGCGGGCTTTTTGTAACCGTCAGTGACGATAGTCCACAGGTCAAAGTCTAACGACTTGAGAAAAAAGCTCATCCTTGTTTTCTAATATGTGTAGTTAGTTCCATCAAATAGGGAAGGCCTATGAGTGGACTGTCCTTCACCGTGATTGGAAATCAAGGATTGTGTGGTTGCATGGATCAGTCTAGGATGTTAGTCATTGTTTAGAGAACAGAGCTCTGATACCAATTGAAGAACAGATGGCAACTCTAGAGGGGGGTGAATAGAGTTTATAGCGATAATAGCCAATTAAAAATTCAACCCTTTCATAATCTAAAATTAATCAGAGTAAATGCGGAAATAAATAAGGAGCAAGAAAGCATACGCAAATACAGTCGATTTTAACCTGGTTTCCCTCGTGAAGGACTAGTCCAGGCCTGAGAATCTAGCTCAGGATTAAATCCACTATTTTTGAAATAGTAGTTATACCCCGTGCCTTTTCTTCAGAAGAGCACGTCAACTTCTTACAAAGGATCGCAGTGGCGATGCCTGGAATTTTCCAAGCGACTTCTTGAACTCTTGCACAAACTCCTAGCTGAGAGATGTTGAGCACTTGAGGCTTAGAGAGCTTGTGGCTAGTAGATGAAGAAGGGTATGGCTTATATTGAGCTTTAGAGAGAAGAGAAGAGAAGATTGGATGAATGAAAATGAGAGAATTCATGGCCTATTTATAGGATATTAGAAGGCAGAATTTGGCCAGAATTCTGGTAGGATTTTTCAAAAATTTGGCCGTTGGACAACTAGCAACCAGCCAACCCTAAAAATTAGGGTACTGATTTTTAGGGGACAGAGTTCGGCCCGAACTCTGTGTGGAGGCAGAGTTCAGCCCGAACTCTGTCTCCAGAGCATATTAGGGTCTAATAGGCTTATTTGGATGTGTGGAGCTTATGGATTTTGGCTAGATTATAGGTTAAGTCTCAAGAGCTCAGCACAACTCAGCTTACATCAGTCTAGACTCAATAAATTTAAAAATACAAACTCATAAAAGACTTGTATTTGCAAAACTGAGCTGTCGTCTGTCTTGAGCTGGATGTAGTCGTCGTGTGTCGTATTGAATTATCACAAGTATTATTTAGTCAATGTTATCAATATTTGGTTGACTGTGACTTTGTGTCAACATGTTGAACAATAGAACTTTTGAATTTTAGGGATATGTATTTTTGGAGAAAATTTTACAAACTTACAAATATATAATATAATTGATCTATTTGTGCATCTTAAGAAAATATTGTCCCTTTTGAAAATTTAACAGGGAAGAGTTGAAAATATTTTCAAGAGAAGTCTGATTTGGTAACTGTTGTAAAGATCCCTAGTGGCACAACCTGGACTGATACTTTGCCAAGTAGATAAATTGGCGATTTAACTTGTATACTAATATTGAGTTATTTTTATGTTAAAGAAGTTGACAAGTTTCTCTTCAAGATTCTTCATCTTCATGTAGGATAGGATCTGATTCTACACTTCAAAACTAGCTTAAAAGGGAAGCAGCTAAAAATATGCGGCGTCTGATGGCATTAGTTTAATATACATCTGGAAATACTTTGATTTTGCTTGATTGTTACTTAACTCTCTTTGTATTTTTTAGTTGTGGGGTTGTCAACTTCGAAGTACTACAGTTAAAAATCTTATATGATTGTAGCTGTTAGTTTTTACTATTCGTATATGTTTGTATTTCCCCACATAGAAGTAACACCTCCTATACTAAACAGATTGAGCATCCTTCCTCAGGTTATAGATCATGTCATTAGAAATATCAAATCATAAACAGATGAGAAACTTATAGAAAGAAAGAAAAGAAAAATAATTTATATTTATTTATATGGATCAGGCATTTCTGTTTATGTAGGACAAATTGAACAGAAATTTCTCACGATTTACAAATTTCTATTTACTTGAAATTTTCTCATGATTTACAAATTTAAATTTCTTCTGAGTTGTTGATGGACTTTCTGCAAACTAATTAACTTTCTTATATATAGTTTTCTTTTTTGATTTATAGGAAGAATTTTTGAAGGATGTAATGCAGTTCCTTATCTTGAGGGGACACATCCGTCTTGTCCCTCAAGGTGAATTATCACAATTTTCTGATGCCATAATGCTAAATGCATGGACCAATACAATTTGTATAAAGAGGTAAGCCTTATGGCCAAGTTATTCTTCTGTTAAAATTTTGTTCTGTTACGACTCCTTTACATTTTGTGCTTCAGGTGGCTTCAAGAGGAGCGTTTTATATTGAGAATGGCATTAATTAGAAAGGCCAGGTTTTCTCAAAGATGTGCAACCATACGATGACCAACAGGATGACTGTATATTTATATTTTTCTGTTCATCCCCTTGATATTAACCGAGTGCATATGAAAATTTTCTGCTTCAGGTCTGTACTTTAGATTTATTTTAAAACAATTGTTTATATATATATATATATATATATATATATATATATATATATATATATATATATATATATATATATATATATATCGCTATTCTCCTCTGGTGACGTGGGGTCCGTGGAGGTGGTCAGAAAAGCGCTAGAGAGATATACTGGATGCTCCGGTCAACGTGTCAATTTCGACAAGATTGTCATCTACACCCACCACAAGGCCAGTAGGGAACACTCAGCTCTGCTCACTGATATCACCTCCTTCTCAGTCGCCTACCCACCGTTCTCATACCTAGGGTGCCCGTTGGTGTACGGCAGATCCAATGTGGGAATCTTTGATGGGCTGGTGAACAAAATAAGAAAAAAAATCGAGGGATGGCACAACGCGATTCTTTCTCCGGACGGGAAGATGATTCTTATTAAGCACGTCCTCTTTTCCATCCCCATTTTCACCCTGGCCGCGTGCTCTCCCCCCTAAGAAAGTGCTCACCTCCATCGAGACCCTCTTCACCAACTTCTTCTGGGGCCACAAAGACGGCAAGGACAAATACCACTGGACCAGTTGGGGTGGCCAGCCCTACCGAGGAGGGAGGGCTGGGTTTCAACAGATTAACGCACATCGTGAATGCTTACTCCATGAAGTTGTGGTGGAAGCTCTGCATGAGCCACTCCATCTGGATTCGGTTAATTCATGCCATATATTTTCGGTATCCTACCGCCGCAGAGTTCAACAACATATTTTTAGCGTCATGGCATCGCATTCGTCACGGGCGGCACCTCGCCGAACCTTTCATTCGTCTCCAACTTGGTTCTGGCGATTCGTCCCTCTTCTACGAACATTGGCTCGGGGACAACCTTGAAGTACGTATAGGCAACTCTAGAGGAGCCTAAAGAGTATGTGTTGATAATACCCAATTAAAAAATAACTCTATTCAAGTCCACCCAACAAAAATAATAATCAGAGTATAAGTGCAGAATATAAATAGAGATCAGAGAAGCATACGCAGACACAACAGTTTTTAACCTGGTTTGCCTCGTGGAGGACTAGTTCAGTCATGAGAACTCTAACTCAGGATTGAAATTCACTATTTGTGAAATAGCGTACAATCACGTGCCTTTACTCAGAAGAGCACGCCAACTTCTTACAGATTTGCGAAAGGCGAAACTTGGAATTGTCCAAGTGACTTCTTTTGAAACTCTTGCACACAAACTTCTAGTTGATTCGCACTGAGCATCTTGGGGGCTTGGGAAGTTTGTGGCTAGTTAGATGAGAAGAATAAGCTCTTGAATGTATAGGCTATAGGAGAAGAGAAGATGAGAAGATTGGATGATTGAAAATGAGAGAAATCAAGGCCTATATATACTAGTCCAAAGAGGCAGAGTTTGGCCAGAACTATGTCCCAAATATTCAAATATTTAGCCATTGGACAACTAGCAACCAGCAAGCCTTAAAAATTAGGTCCTAAAATTAAGGGGGCAGAGTTTGGCCCACTCTGTGTGGAGCAGAGTTTGGCCCGAACTCTGTCTACTAGGAGATAGAAAGTTCAAGTTGGCTATTTTGGCTTGGCAGGTTTTGGAGTTTGTTTGGTGGAGCTTGGTTATTAAGTCTAGGGTTGAGACACTCAGTGCGACTCAACTTACAATAGCCTAGATACAATAAAAAGTAAAAATACAGACTCAAAGTACAAGTAACAGCAGCATTGTCGAAGCAATCGTCGAAGATGTCTGTCTTGAACTGATATGTGATGACGTTCTGTTTTGGAGCTTCGTGGAGCTTGATGTGTCAAGTTGGATTATAACAGATATCGTCTTGTTAATTATCAATATTATGTTGACTGCGATCCATTTTGGGTCAACAAACCTGCTCCCACAGTCCTCAACTATCCCTCCCCCCCAAATAGCGTTATCCGAGTTCTGTGGGATAGCGAGAATGGCTGGAATTGGGTTAGGGCTAGAGAGTGGTAAGGAACATAGGCAACAGCGGGCCTGGAAGCCTCCGGATTGAGAATCAACAACGACCCCGACGCCTTCAGGTGGTCACACATGACCGATGGAGCCTTCACGCTAGCATCGGCGAGGAGAGTAACCCGAGGCATCGGAGGGCCTTCCCCCATCACTGTCCCATTCTGGCAGACTTACATCCAAAAAAATGATCGTTCCTGATTTGGAGAGCGTTCTGCAGGAAGCTCTCCACGGATGATGTGCTCACCACTATAGGCTTCAGCTAGCTTCAAAGTGCCACTGTTGCTTAGAGAATCGGCCGGAGACTGTCGACCACGTCCTGTATTCTGGAGACCTGGCCGTCCAGGTGTGGGTCGTCCTCTTCCACAGGTGCAGACAGTAGCAGGAGGTTGGGGGCTTCAACGATCATCTCACCATCTGGGGCAAAACTTTACACGGCCACCAGATCATCGCAGCCGCCAGCATGTGGGTCATTTGGAAGAACCGCAACAAATTCAGATACAAAGGCCGTCAATATAACTCTACCCAACTGGCTAGGGAGGTCCTCAGACAGATTATCAAAGTCAGTAGACTCTGCAAACATGCTAGGGAGGATTTCTTGCACTACCTGTTCACCTGAAATATTCTGGGGTAGCAAGAGGCTCTTCGCTCCCTGCTGCTTTTATTTTGCCGTTTGTCGGCTTTGCGCTTACTTGTAAAGGATTTGACGTTTTGCGCCTTATACATGAATAAAATTGGGTTTTGGTCATATATATATATATATATATATATATATATATATATATATTTTATATATATATATATATATATATATATATATATATAGTGAATAAAGGATGATCTTATGAAGGAACATGAAAGAATCAAAGAATTGGCTGAATTGTTTTGCTGGGAAAAGAAGTATGAGAAAGGAGATTACCGTCTGGAGACATCAAATATTGATGATGGGTGGTATGTAGACTGTTACCACTTATTTCTTATGCTTACACTTCTTATTTATTTTATGCTACTTCAATCAGTCTGGAATTATGATAACAACATTTATCATAGGTCAAGTAAATTGTACATTTCATAGCTGTTGTCATGGTTTCTACATGGTTATCTAAGCCATTGTCTGATTCTTATGGAATTTTTTTTGGCAAGTTACCCTATATAGATTGTTGATGTTCCTCTTGTCCAAAATGCCACTCAGACTGACCATATTGGTCATCTTGCATAGTTATGGAAATTACTCCTTTATGGGACTGTAGAAGAAATTCACGATCATAGTTACAGTTTCTTTCAATTAGATTCCATTATTAATTCTACCCACCCTTATGTGACTGTAGAAGAAGTTCAAACAAACACGAGGTAATTAAAATTTTCACATACCAAAAGTGATATGCATGAATGAGTGATACTGCTCAATACTTTCAATTAGATTCCATTGTTGATTCTAGCTTCTTACTGGTGATGGTGTGACAGATCAATTTTTTTATATTCCCACGACTACCTCTTTCTCTCTGTGTGCATATTGTAGATGTAGATTCTTAATATATTGTTTAATGCTAAAAGTTTTATTTTTTTCTTAGGAGCTTTTGTTGTACGTTGTTATGCTCATGAGAGGTCACTGCTTCCGTCTCATTGTCACTTCAGACAGCCCATCAATTGCAACATTTAAGTTGATGCATATGCAAAAGATTGTCTTCTTGGTTCTGATAGTACCTCGAGTAGCAGTAGCGAGTAGCAGCAGCAGCAACGGAACATTTTATATTTGTATGGAGCGGGAAAGAGAAGAATATATTTGTATTTGTATTATAATTGCAAATAAGATAATTTTATTTATAAATTGTATCTTTTTTAAATGGAAACACATCCACAATGTTTAAATACTGTTGTAAGATAAAATTTAGACAACTTTTCTAAATGTTGTAAATTTTATTTATAATACTTTTAAATCATTGTTGATGTTATAATTGCAACATATAAATATTATTTACAACGTTTGGCAAACATAATTGAATAACATATACAATATTTTTCAAAAGTTGTATAAATTCATTTTACAATGTTTTTATTTCGTTGTACAAAATTTATGCACAACATTTACTGAATGTGGTAGATATTGTTTTTACTACAGCTGTAGAACGTTGTTGAAATTATATTTACAATACTTGTAGGATATTTTAAAAAGTTATTTTACAATATTGGAAAATGTTGTAGAAAGGTTTTTGTCAGATTTTATAAATTTTAACAATATTTGTAAACTGTTGTGGGAAGAAATTCTACAACATCTTCACAACGTTCAAATGAACGTTGTGGAAGATATCCTCCCCTTTTACAACCCTGGATATAACAACACTATATTAAATGTTGTAAAAGTCCTTTTACAATGTTTTTTCAACGTTGTAGAAAGGATTTTTTTTTTTCTTGTAGTGTGCACCCCGCACTCGACCGGTGTCCCTGACCGCCGTGCATCGAGCCTTGTGTCACGCTCGAGCTGTCTCTGCCACTCCGTTCTCGAGCAGCCGTTGGCCAAGAGACCTTACCCCACTTCCTGCTCCTCCACCATGCCAAGGGCCGACGCAGCGTCGACCGTCGGAACTGTTCTCGCACGCATACCGAAGTTCTGAAGGAATCCCTGTCTACCTCGCCTCTGCGTCAGGGTCAACGCCCGTCGTCCGGAGCTTCCTTCCCCGAGCCGAGATCGGCACCGCCAAGACGAGGAGTGAGAACCCGTCTCTTGCTTCTTCTTCCTCTTCTTCTCTACATCTCTGGTATTCTCTCTCTCTCTGTCCCTTCTCTTCTTTTATTTATTTATTCTTTAATTATTCTTTAGTTGATGGGAACAACATTCCCCTCTCTCGATTTTAGCAGAATGCAGTGATTATTACACTACTTTATCTATTATTATTAATGTAAAAGTATATTTTGTAGATATAAGTATATGTATGTATGTATTATTTTTAGTATTATTGTTCATGGTATTATTAGATTATAATGTATATTTATGAGTATTATCACTATGGTTATTATTATTGATATTAAATATGATTATAGTATTTCTAGATATTTTCAAAATATTGCTTTTTGTCTAGAAATCATAATTTTGATAAAAACATATTTAGTTTCTAAATAGTTATAAATAACTTGCTAGATACGTATATATATTTTCTAAGTCAAATTTCTCTTAGATTATATTAAATCACTAATCGAATATCCATATTTCCTTGTCGACTTGGGACTGCTTCATATCGCACGTGGCCAATCAGGACTAATTTGGACCTAATGTGACTATCGGTTTCACCAGCTAAGGACCTCAGGCAAGTACACTTTCTGATTGCTTTTCGATTTATAGTAGTCTATACATTTCATGTTTATACATATATCTTGCTTCTTGTTGACACACTCGTCACACGGAGTAGTCGGGAGGGGAAATATCTTAGTAGACATGTGGACTACCCAGAACTATCTTCCGTGTCTTTCCTGGAGAATAGCAGTTACACACGTCACGTGCAGGGTGCCGAATTTACCCCTTAGCCGTTCACATGTCGAAACGGATATTTCACATCACATAGGTAGTTGTATTTTATTTGTTTTCCTTGTCTTCTTCACCACTTGCCATGTCATCAGTACTTTCTAGTTTTTATATCTCATATGTTATTTTCATGTCTTGTTAATTCTATTGTGTTTTCGTATTGCCGTCGGTTTGTGTGCTTGTTCCATTTCTGACTAAAAATCAACATTTTTCAGGTTAGTCATGGCTTCTTTAGCATTGGAAGATACGGGTGTACTTACAGACATAAATATAGAAATAGATAACAGTTGTATCAGTTTCATTAATGGTAAAATTTTGTATTTTTTTAAATATAAATGTTGTAAATGTTGTGATAAATCTAGAAATGTGAATGAGCAATAAAGTTATTTTGTGATTTTGAACATATTGGCCGTGACAGCGTTCTACCGCTGACTCTGCGGCGTAGGCTGGCTTGGACACGTCTCGTATCCGGAAAAACGGGTGCGGGTCGTGACATAGTGCTCCTTTGTAGGGTGATATGCCTGACAAAGTATGGTACGGCAAAGAGCCACCATACAATCACCTACGAGTGTTTGGTTGTACGGCCTTTATGCATGTACCGAAGAACGAGAGGTCCAAAGTTGAGATGAAGACGAGGCGGTGCGTCTTTGTCAGCTACGGTCGGGATGAGTTTGGCTACAGACTCTACGACCCAGTAGAAAGAAAGCTCTACAGAAGTAGGGACGTGGTATTCGTCGAGGATCAGACAATGACCAACACTCAGGATTCCGAGACGCCTTTTGAGGCTGAGGAATTGCATGAGTTAGAGTCATTTCGCTTCGAGCAGTTTCCAGAGGCCATCGCAGAGGATCCAGTTATGGGGGAGCTAGTACATGGGGTTGCTCCCAACCTTGATCATCAGCTTGCTGATGGTGGTCAGGGTGTCCCTCAAGAGGAAGAGCATGCCGGGGAGGCAGTTTCTGAAGGGGAGGAGGTTGTTGGTATACGGCCAGCACCAATAGCTCCATTGAGAAGGAGCGATAGAGAGCGTCGACCATCTACGAGATACTCACCAGATGAGTATGTGCTACTGACTGACGGGGGAGAGCCCAAAAGCTTTGTAGAGGCTATCGAAGACGAACAAAGGTAGGAGTGGATGCAGGCTATGCAGGAGGAGATGAGTTCCTTACATGCCAATTCTACCTACGAGCTGGTACGATTGCCAAAGGACAAAAAGGCTTTGAAGAATTGATGTGTGTTTAGAGTGAAGCAGACGGATGATGCTACTCGCCCTCGATACAGAACGAGGCTGGTAGTTAAAGGCTACGGTCATCAGAAAGGCATAGATTATGATGAGATCTTTTTGTCAGTCGTCAAGCATTCGTCTATTCGGATGGTGCTAGCATTGACAGCTAGTTTCGACTTAGAGGTTGAGAAGATGGACGTGAAGACGATATTTCTCCACAGTGATCTTGAGGGGGATCTATATATAGAGCAGCCAGAGGGATTCTGTAAGAAGGGCAAGTCACATTTGGTATGCCGGTTAAGGAAAATCTTGTATGGTCTAAAGCAGGCTCTGAGGCAGTGGTACAAGAAGTTCGATTCGTTTATGGGAGAGCACGGTTATGCACGGACGACGTTGGACCATTGTGCATTTGTGAGGTACTTTGCCGAGGATGATGTCATCATTTTATTGCTCTATGTTAATGACAAGCTATTAGTGGGTCGGAATGCCACTAGGATAGCGGAGTTGAAGTGACAACTGGGCACGGCCTTCTCTATGAAGGATTTGGGCGCAGCATATAGTGCCCCGACTCGTAAGATGCCTTATGATGGATGGTTGTTCGATCAAGCCTTGTTGGACTTGGGAATATGCGAAGGATCGCTTGAAAGGCTATACGATCGTGGCATGAATCATCTTATAAATGTGAGTAGTGTTGAACCCTTCAAAGATTCTTTAGCTTCACGCTTAAAATAAAGGATAGTATGCTATGTTTCTTACTAAGTTGCTCAATAACACCTTGTATGGAATTCGGAAAGATAATAAAAGATAAATAATCACCTGAACGTAAACTGTTATTGTTAGATGAATTGTATGCTTGTACGATGTTGCGATGAAATACTTGACAGGTGAAGCAAAGTCCAAATACTTGGGCAGTGAGTATATCGAGCCATAGCTCGATGAATAGATGGTAACACAGATGTTAGGACCCAAGAACTGGACAGTGAGTATGCTCGAATTACGTACGAATGAATGTATGCTAAAACAGATGCTAAGACCCAACGGATTGGACGGTGAGTACATTGACTTGGTTGGAAAGTTGTATGGTATCAAAGATGTGGCAAAGGGATTGGGTAACAACATTCTATTATTCCGTCGCCGATGTAGATTGTTGATTATGCCAAGACCCTGGAAAGATGGCAATATGGCAATACGAATGAGAATGGTGGCTGAATTACTTAGTTTTCCTTATCATGCATTATATGTTTTCTTCTTAGATAAGTTGTATATACTTGCATGGTCATGGACAACTTGTACACAAGGTAGTTCCCAGAACGATAATCCGAGGACACGGACCCGGTTCATCCTATGCGGAACATGGATGGTGTCGACGTACTGACATCGGGATTTTGGGACTTGCAGTGGGGGCTTGCTACCGCCCACTGAAAGGACGCCAAAATCCTATAGTGTTGAAGTAGTAGCACGCTATTTCAGAAATCTTCCATGGATTCGTACCCCATTCGGAGTTAGTTGTTCGCCTGTAAGATGGTCCAAGATGGCGTGTCGCCAGTGACCTTCATATAGATAGGTCCAGTGCTAAAGATGTCTTGTGCAGGCAGAGTAAGTTATTACTCAAATACAGGGAAGGATGTCGGCTGTTGGTAAGAATCACCTAAACGGTGATAATTATATTGAATCATGATATTGTTCCTAACACTGTCTTGTGCAGGTTGAGTAAGTATTATAAATGTACATGATGGCTATACGACCGTGGGTAAGAATTACCAAAGGTTGATAACTGCATGTTTTAAATTTTCTTGGCTATGAGATTTGCATGCTTTACTTCTTGTCAGCTTTAAATATGAAATTGATCCTAAGGCAATGAGAAAGACTACTGTTAATAATATTCTATAACATGATTACTTAGTGTTGTCTTCTTAGGTGAGTTGGGCCAGCACCGCTCACCAATACATTGATGATGTACTGACCCACGTTGTGGGCAATATTACAGGTGCTTGCTTATGGAAGAAATCGTTTGATCAGTGCTTGGCATCGATGATTCGGATGGGTGTGCAGAAGCTCTTCTTTCAAGATGATGTCTTCTGCTATACGGGACATGATGTATGGAACAGTGTAACTTAGTTGTACCAGTGAGATTGTAGCCAGATTGGCAAGTTCATTGTAAAGAAGTCGGTATATTCAGTTGTAGCCTAAAGGGCAAGTGTATATATTCAGTTGGCTAATCAAAGTCATATAATTAGTTGTAAACTCTGTATTTCGCTGAAGTCTTGTAATCCATTGCAATTATCAATTAAGAGATACGTTTCTTCAATATCTTGTGTGACTTCAATTTATCTGCTTGGTTTTGCTGCACTATCATATTTTCTGAGAAATACCAAGAACTATATTGGTTTTACCTTGTACAAGTACAATGTAGACTTGTACAGCATCACGCCAAGTGGCTAGATTTCGATCCTCCGGGATCGGAGCGTGACAGAATGGTATCAGAGCACGGCTTTCACTACCAAAATTCAACATTTTAGCGACGGCCTTATCTGTCGCCAAACCGTCGGTAAATCAGTTTACCGACGGTTTGCCGACAGATTTGGGTCAAATACATCCGTCGGGATATGACTCGTCGGTAAAAACAATTCGTCGCCAAGTTATCGCCAAGCGACGACTGAGCGACAAATTTCTGGCAGCCATATTCGTACAATTAGCGACGACTTGCCGACGGATTTTCGTCAAATCAAGTATTAGAAAGTTAGTAATACATCGTCTTACCGACGGGGTCAATCCGTCGGTAATTCGTCGGCAACTTGTCGGTGAATGCGTATCAGAGAGTTTCTGATACGCAACCTCCGTTGTTATTTCATTACGCGTAGTCGCAAACCAGTGACGGATTGGCGACGACTTATCCGTCGCCAAGGCTCTAAAAATCTTTCATATTTCTAGAACCTAACCGACGGATTATCCGTCGCTTGGTTGTCGCTGTCCGTCGCTAAATTATAATTCTCCAGGTTAGCGACGGATAATCCGTCGCTTGGTTGTCGCGAGCCGTCGGTAATCCGTCGCTAACTGGAAAATTTTTGAAATTTTTTTACATAAAACACAGCATCCCCTATTCGTACAACATCGGAAACATAGAAACATCACAATATGCATCACACCTAACACAAACCAACAAACCAATATACATCATACACCAATATACAAATATTTATCACAAATATATCATGAAAACCAATATACATCAATGAGACCCGGAGCAACCCTCCGTTGAATTTCTATATAATAAAAGTCTAGGTAATAGCATCCAAAAACATCCAAGTCTATAAAATAACCATGTCTAGAAAATTAAAAACATCAAGAGTTGTAAAACCATCCAAGTAAAACCATCCAAGTAAACCCATCCAAGTAAAATCCAGAGTTGTAAAATCATATATATATATATATCTATTGTCCTCTACGTACGCGCAGAGAGATCTCCCTCCTTAGCCACTGCGCATAAGTAGGATCCATGCCAGCAAGATCAATATCCAGAGGAGATGGTTGACTGGAACTCCCGGTGCAACTGCCCTCTGGTGCCACCTCCCCCTTCACAGCTATCTCTGCTTTAGGAATCACTTCCTCCTTAATAGTAGGAGGAAATTCTTCCTTGATCTTCTCAGCAGCAGGAGGTCCCACTATCTCCTCAACAGCAGGAGGTACCACTACCTCCTTAGCAGCCATCTGTGCCTCTCTCAAGCGAGATCCTCGGGTCTTGGGTGCCATATGGTAAGACCATTAAATATCAATGAGAGCACATATATACAAAATTTAACTCAGCTTCGTTTGACGATTTAATTTTTGCACAGTCTCGAGTATTGATTTATCCATAAAATTATACTTTAGAAACAGTTCAGATTCGAAAACACAAGAAGAATATTAATCCAGACCATAAACACGAAATTTGTACCTATCACGTACAAACCTACTTCCAATCATTCTCGTAACTGGCCAATCACTCTCGAAACGTATAATACCATTGCAAGAGAGTCACGAGAGAGTAAACAATCTCCTAAATATTGATGTTTACGAGAGTGATTGGCCAATTAAATCTCCTGCAACTGGACAATCACTCTCGTAAACATCAATAATATTTTTTGGACCCATCTGCTCCTCCCTACTTTCCTTCTTCTCGCTCCTCACTCTTAACCAACCAAAGCCTAGCCCAGACCAACATATACTATGCATGCACTCCAGTCCTTCCTCAGCCTCAGCTTGAGTTCTGGTACTACGCCTCTCCTAACTATGCTACTTACCAGTACCACCACTCGTTCCTACCCAAGAAGCTCTCTATGAACGATGTCAAAACTTATTCTCCAAGCACTTTTTCTCATTTAATTTTTTCTTACTTAACTTTGTTAACCCTCAATTCAAGTAGACTGTTAGTGCATGTTTAGTTCTCCTTACGTCTAGTTAAATTTGGGGGGGAAATGAAAACATCCCCCCCCCCCCCCGTCGGTTAAATTTAAGTTAGGGCTGGACATATAGTGATGGACTAGCGACGGATAGATGGCCGACGCTAGTCCATCGCTATATCCCCGTAGATGGACGACGGAACATCCGTCTCTATGTGGTCGATAAATTTTGTGCAAATTTTTTTCAACGTTTTTTGCCAACTTTTGACAACTAAGTGACGGCATAGCGACGGCTTCATGATACGTCGCTATATCTTCGACGATTTAACGACGGAATGGCGACCTTTGCTAGCCCTTAAAATAAATAAAAAATTGTCAGCTTTTCGACGGCGATCAGTCTGTACTTAGTCGGTAGTCTGTCACTATTAGCGACGGACGTTATCCGTCGCTAATGGTCCGTCGCCAAATGGTTGTATTTTGATAGTGTTTACGTCCTTGGATTCTTATTCGATTTGTTTTAAATCAATGTTGCTACTAAGATGATTCTAAGCTGCTTCTGCGATGATTCAAAGACTGCTTCCGCAATTATTCAAAAGTTGCTTTCGCGGTGAATCAAAGTTGCTTCCGCGAATACTCAAAGTTGCTTCCGCAATGAAATCAAAGTTGCCACTATGATGACTTATAGTGCTTCCACGATTATTCCGTGTTGCTTTCAAACTATTCTAAGTTATTCCCTTGACTGAAAGTCCGTTGATCCTTCTAGCCGCTCACTGGGTGTTCCATACAATAAGTCTAAATATGTGGCTGTGATATGTATGCTTTATTGAATTTCTAACAGATACCAAAACAAATAACAATAATGTGATACATTAATAAGTTTGTGATGTATGTTGGATGTCTTATGTGTGGGATTCATTGAAGTCGATTGTTATACAGCAATCGACCGTGGGTGATGGCATGGTATGTTGGAAAACAGAATGTGCATGAATTTCAGTAAATGGAAATCAACAGAATCTTGAGTCAGTATTTGTGGTCAGCATAACCACTACAGGATGGATAGTCCTTATTGGACGTTGGTTTGATACGAAGGGAATATTATGTCGAGTATGGCTTGAGCTCTGAGTGGTATATGGCTTTACCCTCTTAGCGATGAGATGACCCTTGACATGTTCATAAATTAGTGATTGCTTTACCTATAAGGTATTGGGTAGTATCGAATCGTAACTGAGATTTACGATTGATACATGACAGCTAGACGTGTTCCTTGATTGTTAAGTTCGGATGACCCGTTGCGAGGTTTTGATGTGTTCGGATGAACCATCGCTAGACTTTGACGGTTAGCATTATGTTGGGTAATAAGAGAATTAAGAATATGAAATGAATGCCTTGGTTGGAAAGGAAACGAATTACAGATTCAATCGTTATTTGAATCTGTTGGGTAAAAGGATTGTAGGCTTGTTAACGATGGTGTGGTGTTGCTATCGAAAGATTTTGCGAGAACAACTATAGACCGAATATTGAACGATGTTGGAATTGAGTAAAAAAAATTGCATGTTAGACGTAGACAAAATTATGGTGATGTTAGGCGCTTATCGGGATGTTGCAAATGATTTGGAAGATGCAGAGAGTTGCATCAACGACCGAAAAGTAGAAAATGGGCTTGAGAAATAGATGATCTTAGCACGTTGTGCAGTTGTGCTTGAAAGAATTTGATGCATCCCGAATTAACAAGTTATGATCCTTGACTATTTTGAGGCATAGAGAATAACTACTTGTCCCTTGATGCATGAAAGAGTAGATGTTCCTTATGAGAGTCAAATGGCTGGGATACAAATAAGTATCGAGGTGCAGCCATATGTAATAGACCATGTCGGTAGATGATGTTGTCGTATGAATAACGAGTTGGATGGAATATAGAATTGTTGGATGATGACTTGGTGAATGAGTTATGTCATATTTAACTAGATAACCGATATACGGATGTTGGATGATTGATGCCATAGGGATTGGATCGATGCATGAATAATAAATCTTCTTATGAAATCATAAGAAGATGAAGCAAAATGAATGTTGATGGTTAACAGAAATTGCTAAGAGATGTTCGTGTTTGTTGCTAGGAAAAATTCATAAAGGATGCTTTCGAAAGAAATACGATTATGTAGTTGTCTTATTTTGTTGGTTAAAAAAGTATAGACCGTATCGATGATCTAAAAATGTGAGAAATGAATATGTCGCAAAGAGACCGTAGAAAAGATGCTAAATAGTAGACTATTGAGGTAACAATGTTGGACTATGACTCAGAATAGTTGACCCGATTGAATAGACAATTTAAGTACGATATGAGGTTGCAAGTTGGATCGAACAGATGCTATGTCTATGTAAGTGGAAATTGAAAGTTTGGATATTCGATTGAGGAGTTTTATATGATAGCTTCAGGAATGACCCATAAGAATTGTTGAATAGATTTTATCGGTCGCGGGTAAGTCTAGAATGAGACTTCGATGGGTATGGCCCGAGTATGAGTACGGATAGAAAGACTTGACCCTAGAATATCGGTTGGTTGCCTAAAATGTCGGTTGGTTGCATAGAATATCGGTTGATTGCCTAGAGTGTCGGTTGGTTGCCTAGAATGTCGGTTTGTTGCCTAAGTTTCGGATTGGTTGGCTATGTCTTTTCAGTTGTCGGTGTTGGAAATAAGTTCATAAGATTGGGGTGGTGTCCCATGTCCCTAAGTTGGTCAGATCATAGATTGTCCCAGAGATAACATAGAGTTGTCCCTATGATAAGAATTGGTTGCCTCTAAGATAAAAGATAAGTATGTCCCTGATAGCTATCCATCTCATATGAGTTAGCTGAATGTCTGGTTTAGCTTAGATTAGCTGACCGTAGAGACTTGACTGAATGCTAAGTTGACTGTTGAAAAATCGTAGGATGTCCCTATTGATGTTGCGTGAGTATAGTCGGAATGAGTAAGATGTGTCGGAAGGTAAACTTCAGAATGGAATGGAGATTGGGAAATTCGGTATTATAATGTTGGATGGGATGACAGATCATCTTGGTTTCGAAAACTTGGTTGCCTTTATTGGAATGTCAAAAATGTTTGAGTATAGCGAGAAATGTTTTACTAGAGTGGAATGATGGTACAATTTGATGGATGAATCATGATCGAAAAATTTATGAGTCGCAAACAAAGTGTATGGATGCGAACGATGACGAGTACAAGATTTGATCGATGAGAATCGGGGTATCAAAATGAAATATGGCAATAGGATTTATCAACTTTGGAGGCATGAATGACAATGAACTTGAAAGGAATACTTGATACATCTAAGTCTGAATACTTTGGAAAATTTTGGATTGATTGTAGAAAAATTTTCGAATTGGAATTGGTAACATCTATTGTGTTATTAGTTGGTTGGGATATTGAATAAACAAGTAGAATTATACGAGATGCTCGAAAAGAATTACTGATGTTCAGAAAAGAAGTTACACCGTAGCTCGTTCATTTTCTCTATCACTGAACTTGGCCGAAGTGCATGTATTTCTGGGACGTCTAAAATATATGTATGATTTCAATTAAGTTGTATGCTGAACTCAAATGAAGCCACGGGGATTATCATGTGCTAAGGATTTGCACGAGTGTCAGAGAAAGGATCAAAGATGGTAAACTATTTTGAATCAATTGGGATGCTGCATCAAGATGGTACATTACTTGAAATCAATCGAGAGACTGTGAAAAAATGTTAAATGGAGCAAGTTGATCGTTGAAAAGTTACATAAAAAGTCGGTTGAAGTTTTGGGAATAAGTTTTGTTTTAAGTTTCGAGGACAAAACTTTTTCTGAATGGTATATATTGTAGTGCCCCAACCCGCAAGATGACTTATGATGGATGGTTGGTTCGATGAAGCCTTGTTGGACTTGGGAATATGCGAAGGATCGCTTGGAAGGCTATGCGATCGTGGCAAGAATCGTCTTATAAATGTGAGTAGTGTTGAACCCTTCGAAGCTCCTTTAGCTTCATGCTTAAAATAAAGGATAGTATGCTATGTTTCTTACTGAGTTGCTCAATAACACCTTGCATGAAATTCGAAAAGATAAATAATCACCTGAACGTAAACTGTTATTGCTAGATGAATTGTATGCTTGTACGATGTTGCGATGAAATACATGACAGGTGAAGCAAAGTCCCAAATACTTGGGCGGTGAGTATATTGAGCCTTAGCTCGATGAATAGATGGTAACACAGATGTTAAGACCCAAGAACTGGACAGTAAGTATGCTCGAATTACGTACGAATGAATGTATGCTAAAACAGATGCTAAGTCCCAACGGATTGGATGGTGAGTACATTGAGTTTGTTGGAAAGATGTATGGTATCAAAGATGTGGAAAAGGAATTGGGTAACAACATTCTATTATCCCGTCGCCGATGTAGAATGTTGATTACGTCAAGACCCTGGAAAGATGGTAAGATAGCAATACGAATGAGAATGGTGGCTGAATTACATTGTTTTCCTTATCATGTATTATATATTTTCTTCTTAGATAAGTCGCATATACTTGCATGGTCATGGACAACTTGTATACAAGGTAGTTTCCAGAACGGTAATCCGCGGCCACGGACCTGGTTCATCCTAGGAGGAACAAGAATGGTGTCGACGTACTAATATTGGGATTTCGGGACTAGCAGTGGGGGCTTGCTACTGCCCACTGAAAGGACGTCGAAATCCTACGGTGCTGAAGTAGTAGCACGGTGTTTCAGAAACCTCCCATGGATTCGTAGCCTATTCAGAGTTAGCCATTCGCCTGTGAGATAGTCCAAGATGGCGTGCCGCCAGTGACCTTCATATAGATAGGTCCAGTGCTAATGATGTCTTATGCAGGTAGAGTAAGTTATTACTCAAATACAAGAAAGGATGTCGGCTGTTGGTAAGAATCACCTGAACGGTGATAATTATATTAAATCATGATATTGTTCCTAGCAATGTTTTGTGCAGGCTGAGTAAGTATTATAAATGTACATGATGGCTACATGACCATGGGTAAGCATCACCAAAGGGTGATAACTGTATGCTTTAAATTTTCTTGGCTATGAGATTTGCATGCTTTACTTCTTGTCGGCTATAAATTTGAAATTGACCCTAAGAAAACGAGAAAGACCACTGTTAATAATATTCTATAACATGATTACTTAGTGTTGTCTTCTTAGCTGAGTTGGACTAGCACCGCTCGCCAGTACATTGATGATGTACTGACCCACGTTGTGGACAATATTACAGGTGCTTGCTTATGGAAAAAATAGTTTGATCAGTGTTTGGCATCGATAATTTAGATGGGTATGTAGAAGCTCTTCTTTCAAGATGATGTCTTCTGGTATACGGGACATGATGTATGGAACAGTGTAACTTAGTTGTACCAGTGAGATTGTAGCCAGATTGGCAAGTACATTGTAAAGAAGTCGGTATATTCAGTTGTAGCCTAAAGGACAAGTGTATATATTCAGTTGGCTAATCAAAGTCTTGTAATCAGTTGTAAACTCTGTATTCTGCTGCAAGTCTTGTAATCTATTACAATTATTAATAAAGAGATACGTTTCTTTAATATCTTGTGTGACTTCAATTTATCTACTTGGGTTTGTTGTGTTGTCATTGTTTTCTAAGAAATACCAGAAACTGTAATAGTTTTGCCTTGTACAAGTACAATGTAGACTTGTACGGCATTACGCCAGTAGCTAGATTTTGATCCTCTGGGATCGGGGCGTGACACAACAAAGACTATTTTTGGGATGGAGATCAGCCGAGAGAGAGTCCAAGATGCTATACTTATCCCAAAAGAAGTACATTCACTGGGTACTTCATTTTTTTGGGATGTACGGGTCTAAGAAAGTGAGTTGCCTCCTTGCGGCTCACTTTAAGCTCACTAAGGAGTAGTGTCCATCTACCGAGGATAAAAAAGAAGATATGAAGCGGGTTCCATATACCTCAGCTGTAGAAAACCTTATGTATGGTATGGTGTGTACGTGGCCAGACATCGCTCATGCAGTTGGCACAGTTAGCAGGTATCTTTCAAATCCTGGAAGGGTATATTGGAGTGCGGTTAAGTGGATTCTACGATACCTTCAGGGCACTGCCGATTTGAGACTTTTTTTTATGGTGACGAGCCGAAGCTGGTTGGATATACCGATGCTGATATGGTTGGAGATGTAGACACGAGACGATCGACTTTGGGCTATGTGATGATGTTTGCTGGAGGAGCAGTATCATGGCAGTCGCGGTTGCAGAAGTGTGTTTTCTTGTCGATGATAGAGGCAGAGTACATTACGACGATGGAGGCTTACAAGGAGTTGTTGTGGATGAAAATACTGTTACAGGAAATGGGGCTGAAGCAAGAGCAGTATACTTTGCTTTGCGACAGTCAGAGTGCACTTCACCTTGTGAAGAATCAGGCCTTTCATAGCCGTCCAAGAACATCGAGAATCGGTATCATTGGATCGGTATCATTGATAACGGAGCAGATATGTTTACCAAGATTCTACCAAGAAAAAAGTTTGAGTTCTGCAAGCAGATCGTCGGGATGACGACCTCCTTCACATAGTTGTGAAGGGAGAGAAATGTTGGAGTAGGTGGGATTCCCAACCTATGTGGAGAAGACCCCGAAGTGCGACGAGTGCCGTCTTTGTGTCAGAGAAGCTCGAGGAGGTGACGAGGCCATTCGGAGACGAAAAAAAAGCTCGGGAGCTACCAGAGTACTTTCTGGAACAGGGGAGGTAGAGTTCTGGCCGAACTCTGCCCCTTAGTTTCAGAACTGTTCTTTCACGAAAATACAGAGTTCTGGCCGAACTCTGTGTTGACGGGCTGAGACTGATTTCAGGAAATTTTTATACCGTTGGATCATATCCTACGGTCCAGGTTTTGTTGCCGATTAGGAGATTTATACATGGTTTTTCCTAACCCTAATCACAACACAACATTGAAGAAAATAGAGAGAAAAGAGGCAACAGTGCCATTGCAACTTTGGGAGAGAAGAAGGAGGATTGAAGGCCGTTTTCGAAGGAGGATTGTGTTCGGATAATCTCTACTCGTCGTCTTTGTTCTTCGTAACCTTGTAATCAATTATTCTTGCTTCCAAGTGTTGTGGGGATCCGTATTGGATCAGAAGAAATTTGTAGAGGGTGTACTCCTTTATTTCATTAGTGAAGGCTTCTCAATGGTTGGACTCCGATCGTCCCGTAGTTTTTTCCGCAAGGGTTTTTCACGTCAAAAATTCTCTGTGTCTGCGTGAATTATGTTTGGTGTTTGGTTTGTGCGTTGTATTGCTCAATTCTCTCACAGGTACTCTCTAGTTTGGGAAAATATTTTCGTGCTTCTTTTCCAACACTAAGTATATAAGATTGGACTTTCCTCTTCAATATAAGTGATTTATTCCTTCTTCTATTCCTAGAGTAATTCGTGCTGATAACATTTTGTAAAGTAGAGAGATGGAGATAGAGAACAGAGGAAATTGTTGCTTCATTCACATATCAATCAACTAGAGAAGAGACCTTTATATAAGCTTGCAATTGAAGTTAATATCATAATGACAATTAAGAGAAGAAGTACCGAAAGACATAGGTTATGGATAACTAAGAGACATATGCTACGGACACCAACTAATTATGATGGACCATCCATATTTACAACAACTTATGATGTTATTTAATTAACTAGTATGGAAAAAAAACACAATTGAATGCTTATTAGTTGGTTAGTTGATAATCTAATAAATGGATATATAACTCAACAAAAGGCCCCAAGTTTGATACTAGCAAGTCTCATTTTTTAGTGGTTTTGTTAACATCTGTCCAAAGGACACATGTTACATACATTTATGAATATGTATTTTATATTGGTACTTTCACCGGCACATTTATCAATGCACCTTACACTTAAAATGAGTATTGATAAATGTGAAATGTGTATTTCTAAATGTGCTTGTCGGAATACCAACATAAAATACCAATCCATCAATATGCTAACATTTGCCTTAGGGTACATGTTAAAAAAAATCCATTTTTAGTTGTTTGCAAAATATATATAAAATGAAGAAGATGGGAAAATAAATTATAAGAAAAATTAATTAGGATGCTGGAAGGGGACACGAGGCGTGGCTTTCATTTCAATCATTTCCTCATCCAAATGATTGTTAGTTTTTTTTACGGTGTCCGGCATAAAGCTTGGGACTTTTTATGCACACTGTATTATATGTCTTTTAGACCCATTGTGTCCAATTTCTACCATAAATGGAAAAAATAATGCGCTCCCATGACTCGATCAACTGATCTTTTGCCACCCAGTCAAAGCTTTTATGGCTCTCTCTGCTGACCATAAGGATCACTCTGGTTCGCCCAAATGATTGTTAATTAATTGTGTAGCATCCATGAAGCCTGGCTACATTTTGGCCACAAGAATATATGTAACAATATAATCATATACGGAGAAGGATCATTGTTATTAGTCTTAGGAAGGGGACATTGTGTATGGACTAGTACCATGTGTGATTCTACTTATTATGAATGAGCAATAGTTTGGTTCATGTACATTAGACTATAGTTGATCAATATTCCTCCTAAAGATGCACTTTCACAGGACTTAGATGCCATATATCTAATGCATTGTGACCCTAAGCAAAAAGTTACGATATTATTAGGAAGTAATTTAGTCCATGTACAATATTTTAGATTAAAATTGATGTATTCTGATCTGAATGTCAATGTTAATCCTCCTGAAAATTCACCTGAAGATTTTTTTGTAGCATGTAAAGGTCTTCTCTTCGTGAAGGTTCAACAAAGCCACTGGCCATCAAGCATTGCTTGTTCTCTTTCTTGAGTCTATATACTACATCAATGCAAACTTCTAGTAGACATGTCGTTAAAGAACTCTACGTCATCTTTCCAAGTTGAATTCATGGACACCACTTCAACAAAGGAGACACGCTATCAAAGCATTGCAACCATTGCATTCCATACTTGGATTCAGATAGTCAACGGAGCAAAACGTGCTGATTGAACCATCGTTGTACTCTCCAAATCTTTTTCGTATTTATTGGAGTTATTTTTGTAGTTACATATTTATTTAGTAATGGAAAGTTGTAATAGAATTCTTTAAACAAATACAAGCTTTTAAAGAAGAGATTTGTTATCTTCTTATTAAAATATAATGGCGACTCTGTTGGAGACGGCCTTCTTCACCGAGAAGGTGTTAGTGCCGAGGCACAATTTTCGATGGAAAATTCTGAAACTGAAACAATTGTACAAACAACGTTTCAAATGCAACACCTTAAAGAAGATGTGCAACAGAAATCCTGGAGGATTCTGAATTACGAGGATCTAAAAAGATTCTACGTAATACACAAAAAATCTAAAAAGACTTTGTGCAAGCAACTATCGGCAGTAGAGCTTCTAAAAAGAAGTTACTGTAAAAGGCAACAGCAGCGATGACAGGCGAGAATGAGATACTGGGGTGAATGAACCACCGTTGCTCAAAGCTTTATTCGCACCACACGAGCACGAACAGCTTCCAGGAACCAGCAAGTTTACGAAAAACTTCTGGAACGCTCGTAAGTCAATATTTGAGACTTGAACGGGCTTCCTGGACTTTACAGACTCCCTTCTCTCTTTTCTTGGTGCCTCTTTCAAAGGAGGCCAAGGGGCTCTATTTATAGAGTGGAGTTGAGACTTCACCTCTTCTCCTATCCGATGTGGGACTAAAATACCAATACTCAAAAATAGAGTTTGATATTTTAGATCATCCCACAATCAGCATAGAAGTGTGCCAGTCCACGTCTACCCCCCGAACACTCTCGTGCATGCACGAGACATCCTGGAGTCCGTGTCCGAGTCCGAGTCCGCACAACAAAAATTAACTTGCATCCTTGTTGGATTTAATCTTTTTTCTTTCTAGAAAAATACTTCCACATGGCACAAACTTGTGCCCCACTACACCTCATGTGCACACCTCGACACAAGCAATGCATTATATTGAGATACTCACCATTTGGGGTAGCCGATGTGGGACTATCTTTTCTAGTCCAAAGGCAAAAACACCAACAATCCTCCACATATCTCAATATATGGGTTGAGCGTTCCCCACAGTGACTGCCCATCATGCATTAGGAGAGATGTCGCTACGACTTGAATCTTTCCGCATAGGTTAAATAACAGCATGATAAAAGAATGGACTAAGCCTTGAATTCTGCACCATAACTGCAATTCTTCCTACTCACATAATGACATCAACTGTGCTTCTGGCTGCACATTGAAGGCCTTGTGCCAGCCTGATTTTAGTGTATAATTTTTGGGCGTCTACAAGTTTACCCTCAAGAGACGGCCTGATATCTCTGTCCATACACTATAGGTGAGTTCTTTATAAAGAGTCATGGCATGAAGCATTGCGCTTCTTTGCGATGCTGCGCCGCTATGACATGGCTTAAAGCCGAGGCTTTACCCCACCTGGGTACCTCATCATAGTGGCATACTACTGTAGCATGAGGTCACAGGCCTCTTTGTAGTGCCAAACTATCCAGCATGAAGCCTTGCGCTTCCGTGCGGTGTTACGCCGCTATGACATGGCTCGCAAAGCCGAGGTTTTACCCTAACTGGTACCTCTTCGTGGTGTCATGCCACTGTAACATGAGGACATCGTCCTCTTTGTAGTGCTGTCTACTTCTCTTTATTACGATTATCATACAGCATTAGGCTACCTACCTATTTGCGGTGCTACTCCGCTGTGACTTGGCTTGCAAAGCCGAGGCATTACCCCTACCTGGAAACCTCATGGTGGAGTCACCCCACTGTAGCATGGAGTTACACTCCTTGTAGTGCTGCGCTACCGTGCTTCCTGTAAAGCACTCCAGGCATTCACTCTGCCTGAGAACTCATTAAGGCATTTAAGCCAACCTTCCCACAGAAACCGTTTTCCGTAGAAAACAATAGTAGACAACAGTGGTTATAGGTCCGTAACCTCTCCATGTCCAATAGAACATATACCCACCGTTCCTGATATTCTTCCGATTAGTGGTCCTCCCTTGAACCAAAAGCTAGATGCCTAGTAGATAAATCTTTGAACTAATAGCATAAAGCTTTATGGTAGGAATACAATAATACAATATCAAAATGCCTTCAAGCCTATTTTACAAGTTGTGTCATCGACCAGCTGGCGCTTGAGGTCCTTGGTGAACGGATCCGCCAGGTTCTCCTGACTCCGAATATCAATCACTGCAATAACACCTCTCTTGATAAGATCGTGTACTGCTCTGTGCTTCAACCGCACCGTTCTCTTCTTCCCGTTGAAGAGTTCATTTGATGCCACTGCTGTTGCTGCCTGGTTGTCACAGTATATCGGTATTGTCGGTAGCTGAGCCCCAACCACCGGAAGATCATACATGAGCTCCCGAAGCCACTCTGCTTCATCTGCAGCAGCATCCAATGCAAAGAATTCAGATTCCATGGAGGAGCGAGATAACATAGTCTGCTTCTTCGACTTCCACGATATAGCAGCTCCGCCCATGGCGAATACGAATCCACCTGTGGAATACTCGCTCTCCATATCTGAATACCAGCTAGCATCACTGAAGCCTTCCACTACTGACGGATCTCCGCTGTAGAAAAGTGCATATGTCTGAGTTTTCTTAAGATATCTCATAACACGCTTCACAGCATTCCAGTGCTCAATGCCTGGATTGCTAGTGAACCGACTCAGCATTCCCACGGCAAAAGCTATGTCAGGCCTTGTGGCAGTAGTAGCGTACATCAAGCTTCCGATGACGCTAGCGTACTCCAACTGCTTGACGCTTTCCCTCAAATTTGGCTCCAGCTTCTGATCACTCCGGTACGGTGTATCAATAATAGGAAGATCTTGATACCCGTAGCGAGTGAGCATCTTCTCATTATAATGAGATTGTGATAGCGCTATTCCAGTGCCTGTCCGGATGATCTTGAGCCCCAAGATTACGTCGGCATCCCCCAAGTCCTTCATACTGAACTTGGTCAAGAGGAATTTCTTTGTCTCTGTGACGCAGCTTAAATCCGTACCTAGGATTAGCATGTCGTCCACGTAAAGACATACGATTACTCCTCTTCCGTCAGCAAACTTCGTATAGACACACTTGTCTGTTTCACTGACCCTGTAGCCATTTGACCTTATCACCTTGTCAAACTTCTCATGCCACATTTTGGGAGCTTGTTTCAAACCATACAGAGACTTCATCAACTTACAGACTTTATCTTCCAAACCTCTGACGACAAAACCTTCTGGTTGTTGCATGTAGATCTCTTCGGTCAGCTCGCCATTAAGGAATGTCATTTTTACATCCATCTAATGTATCACCAGCTTGTGTATTGCTGCTAGAGCAATTAACAATCTGATGATTGTTATCCGAGCTACTGGAGCATAAGTGTCAAAGTAGTCGATCCCCTGCTTCTGAGCAAACCCCTTGGCCACTAGCCTGGCCTTGAACTTGTCAATGGTTCCATCTGCTTTCATCTTCTTCTTGAAGATCCATTTACATCCGATAGGTGTTGCTCCTTCTGGCAGGTCAACCAATACCCATGTGTTGTTGGAGGTGATTGAGTCAATCTCGTTGTCTATCGCCTCCTTCCAGAATATAGTATCTCTGGTCTTCATCGCCTCATCATAGGTAAGCGGAATTGCTTCCACATGATAGGTGACGAAGTCATCTCCGAAGTCTTTCGGCCTCCTCGTTCGCTTAGTTGACGGCTCAGCGAGTTCTGGTTCAGCTGGTGTCTCCTTGACGACAGCTTCATCTTGGACTACTGGTTCATTAAAGACTTTGTCTGCTTTGTACCCTCATCATTCTCCGGAAGATCCGTGAGAACAATATTCTTGTGATTTGCAAACTTGCCTTCAAAGTATTCAGCATCGCGAGATTCGATGATATGGTTTGACTCGATATCAAGGAATCTCCGAGCATCACTCTTCTCGGCATACCCCAAGAAGATCGCCTTCGTAGTCCTTGTCCCCAGCTTCTGAATCTTCAGATCCGGGAGCTTCACATAAGCCAGACACCCCCACACTCGAATGACATTCAAGTTAGGTCTGACTTTGAACCAGAGTTCATGAGGAGTTATGTCGGAAGTTGCATATGGCACTCTGTTCAGAATGAACGTTGCCGTTAGTGCAGCTTCTCTCCAGTAGCACTTTGGAAGACCCGCAGTCAACAGCATGGAGTTCATCATCTCTGTCAACGTTCTGTTCTTCCTTTCTGCTACTCCGTTGGATTGAGGAGAGTACGGAGCCGTTGTCTCATTCATGAGACCGATACTCTCCGCCTCGATCACTCCTTAACCTCTTGAGTTGTTATCCAGTTTGTCGCTCAGCCTCGGTCCTGAACTCCTTGAATTTCTCGAATGCTTCATCTTTAGACTTGAGCAAGTAGACGAAAGCATACTTTGAGAAGTCATCGATGAAAGTAATGAAATACTTCATCCCGGCCTTTGTAGAGAATTGTTTGAAGTCACAGATATCTGAGTGAACCAACTCCAGAAGATCTGTGCTTCGATGGACCATGTGAAAGGGTTTCCTTGTGATCTTCGTCTGAGCACATACTTTGCATTTCTCTACCTTACCCCCACACTTGGAGATAAGTCCTAGACTAGACATTCTGTTAATCCTTTTACAATGAACATGTCATAGCCTATTATGCCACAACTCAAGAGAATAATCAGAAAAAGTGATTGCATTAATATTATCATGCTGGGTTACAACAAGCTGAATCTTGTACATTCCTTCAGTTTGGAAGGCTTTTCCGAAGAATGTACCCTTCTTGGACATCACCAACTGGCCAGCATTGATGTCCATCCTCAAGCCTGCGTTACAGAGCAGACTTCCAGAGATCAGGTTCTTAGCAATTACTGGAACATGCTTCACACCTTGAAGCGTCAGACTGTTCCCTGATGTGAGTTTTAGCTCCACCGTCCCGATCCCCAGTACTTCAGCTTGTGCATGATTTGCCATTATGACCTTCTCTGAAGTTGGCTCATAAGAGACGAACCAGTCCTTGTCTGAACAAACATGGCAGGTCGCACCAGTGTCTATCCACCAGTCCAAGTCAGTCCCCACAGTTGCAACCTTTGCTATTATGGCAACTAGATTAGTAATCATGGAACCTTACTAGGCTCGCCTTGTTCTTTGGGCTTGGACTTGCATTCGGATTTGTAGTGGCCCTTCTTGCCACAATTGAAGCAAGTCACATGGGACTTGGACTTCTGCTGCTTGAAAGCAGGACCCTTCACTTTCAGATTCGTGAAGTCCTTCTTTTTGCGATGAGAAGCCGCCTGCTTCCCCTGGTACTCTCTGGTTTGGACCAGATTAGCCTTCGCCAGTTGCTTGGACAGAGTATCCATCTTCTGTTGAGAGCGCATCTCGTCCTCAACATGGATCTCTTGCAAGAAATCTTCCAAGCTAATTTCCATCTTCTTTCGATGCATCCTTGCATAGAAGTTGCTCTATTCTGTAGGAAGTTTCACGACGATCCCTCCAACGACAAATTTGTCGACGAGGGGCATGTTCTCGTTTTCTAGTTTCTGACGCAACTTCAGAAACTCCTTCACTTGGGACAGCATCGCCTTCTCGTCTTCGAAGGTCCACTTGTGGTATTTTTCTACCATGAAGATCTTGGACCGGTTCTCGTCATCTTCATAGAGCTTTCCCAAGGAGTCCTATATCTCTTAGGCAGATGTCTTCTTGGAGTAGGACTCTGCCAGAGAGTCTTCCATGGAATTGAGTATCAGTAGTTTACATATACTGTTTTCTCTCTTCCACTTTGCTTGCTTGGTCGTAGCAGCGGCCACAGCCGCAGCAGATCCAGTGGTTGGAACGATCGGTTCTTCTTCTGACAGCACGTGATCAACATTCACGAGTTGAAGATTTAAAGTGACCTTTCGTTTCCATATCTGCAAGTGTTCGCCATCGAATTTCTCCAACTTGTTAAAGCCGGTATCGATGAGCGAAGCACGAGAGTTATCCATCTTCTCAATAAAGCTTTGAGATTGTTAGTGCCGAGGCACAATTTTCGATGGAAAATTCTGAAACTGAAACAATTGTACAAACAACGTTTCAAATGCAACACCTTAAAGAAGATGTGCAACAGAAATCCTGGAGGATTCTGAATTACGAGGATCTAAAAAGATTCTACGTAATACACAAAAAATTTAAAAAGACTTTGTGCAAGCAACTATCGGCAGTAGAGCTTCTAAAAAGAAGTTACTGTAAAAGGCAACAGCAGCGATGACAGACGAGAATGAGATGCTGGGGTGAATGAACCACCGTTGCTCAAAGCTTTATTCGCCCCACAAGAGCACGAACAGCTTCCAGGAACTAGCAAGTTCACGAAGAACTTCTGGAACGCTCATAAGTCAATATTTGAGACTTGAACGGACTTCCTGGACTTTACAGACTCCCTTCTCTATTTTCTTGGTGCCTCTTTCAAAGGAGGCTAAGGGGCTCTATTTATAGAGTGGAGTTGAGACTTCACCTCTTCTCCTATCCGATGTGGGACTAAAATACCAATACTCAAAAATAGAGTTTGATATTTTAGATCGTCCCACAATCAGCATAGAAGTGTGCCAGTCCACGCCTACCCCCCGAACACTCCCGTGCATGTACGGGACATCCTGGAGTCCGTGTCCGAGTCCGAGTCCGCACAATAAAAATTAACTTGCATCCTTGTTGGATTTAATCCTTTTTCCTTCTAGGAAAATACTTCCACATGGCACAAACTTGTGCCCCACTACACCTCATGTGCACACCTCAACACAAGCAATGCATTATATTGAGATACTCACCATTTGGTGTAGCCGATGTGGGACTATCTTT
Organism: Iris pallida; assembly: GCA_029216955.1. NCBI lineage: Eukaryota > Viridiplantae > Streptophyta > Magnoliopsida > Asparagales > Iridaceae > Iris > Iris pallida. The sequence continues at coordinate 2,269,362 of JANAVB010044817.1, read as the reverse complement.
TCTAGTCCAAAGACAAAAACACCAACAGAAGGTGATGGTACAATCCGACATCAAGAGCATCGGGATAACTGTCAAAGCATTGGTTATCGAATTCAACCAACAAGTGTCGGAGCGTGCACTCTCTAGAGGCTTTGCAAGACGTAAAAGTGTTGCTGCAAAAACAAGTCTCCTTGGACAAAACCAATGCCTTAGCCTTTGCACAGGATGCGGCTAAAGAAAGAGCCGAACCCATGCAGTCAACTCCTTTGGTCGATAATCTCCAAGTCCTCGTTGGTTCTGTTGAGGACACTCCTCACAAAATCATAGTTTAAGTCCCTCGAGACCCTTTGTTAGCAATCACCCGAATAAATAAAACTCGCACTATATGCAAAAAAATTCATATATTTCAGAAACGTATAATAGTTACGTACTTTTAGAAGATTCGAATTCGTTTGCGAATTTTAAACATGTAAAATTTTAAACGTGTTCTATACGAATTATTGACAAATTTGGCAAAAAAAAAATTTGGTGGCAACATGTTTAATTAACTAAATTTGACCATCTGTTTAAGTATGTGAAGTTTCTAACCTCAGTATTTTCGTTTGACGAATATTTGGCCAAAAATTTTAATTCACGGAATCACGGTGATTCGGGTAGGATTCCTTTTAGAAGGAGAGGTCTTGAAGAGCGAAGTCCACGGCAATCGCCAACTCGAGACTACTTCATTCAATCCTACATCGGTGGATAATCAAAGGGCAGTTACAAATCAAGTCCTGAGCCTATGATTCTCAATTTCTCTGGCAGGAAAGAACCCGGTTCCATCTTCTACAACTTCTGGACAGAAACCTAGCGAAAATTCTCAAGAACACAAATCAAGAGAACGAAAATAACTTGAATCGTAACTCAACAGAGCTTTAATCCAAGTGAAAAATCACGAAAATCTAGAAAAAAAATAGAGAAAAAATGAGAAAGGTATTTTACTTGCAGTGTGTCGATTTATACTCGTATATTTTTTGTCGGTCTGGATATTTTTCGGTTGCCAAACAAGGCTCGATACTAGAAGGTTTCTTCGCAACCAAAGGGCTGCTAAAACTTCCCGTTCCCGCAGAACCATATCCGTTCAGCGTCATGGCGGTCTTGACAAAAGAATCCAGTATGATGTCTAAGACCGTCAAGAACAGTTTATACCATATCACGCAGGAAATTGCCTTCCAGCATCAACTCTAGAGTCCAATGTGGGAAATTAGGTTTTTCCTCGTGGAACCAACCACCTTTGTGTTTTTTTCTTTTCTTTTTTTAGATGCTGGGCGATACGTACGAAGCTTTGTACACGCTACATTGAATGTCGGTTGGGTCCACTGCCTCCCAACTCACACCAAATAAATTGAAGGAATAATACGTCCCCGTGACTGGATCCACTGATCTTCCGTCATCCAGTCAGAGTCTTATACCTCTCCTCGGTAATCACAAGAGCCACTCGAGTTCGATTTTGTGTGAATTCTACTCTCCCGAGATTCGTTGTTGACTAATTTTACGTCGTCCTCTCCTGCAGAGGGGCAGCTGTCATGCTCCCATGCATCAAGGCATCCCGTCGTGGAATTTCAAAAAAATGAAGATTGGATCGCGCAGATCGATTTACTAACGGTCATCCCGTACGTCGCTGATTTATGGGGTATATATCGAGACTAATGGTCACCTATTTCTCCAGGTACATCTTGGAGAAGCTTACAACCAGTCTATAATCTCTTACAACAATCTCCCTCTGTTAATGATTATGTGGCGAGCATTCTTACCAGTGGAGATCAGGACATACTATCTCTGCTAGTTTTTACCTAATGTGATCAATTTGGATTATTGGAAGGCAAGAAATGCAGCCATCTTTAATTTAATCCGAATTACGTGGACGTTGATAACAAAAATGCTATTTGGCTCCCAAAATATTTGGGTGATGACATCTTCCATTATATGGCATATGATATGGTTGCTGATATGGCAGCTGACATGACAAACTTTAACATTAAAATTAATATTAATATTAAATTAACCTTAACATTAAAATTAACCTTAACATTAAAATTTACATTAAAATTAACATTAATATTAATATTAAAATTAATCTTAACATTAAAATTAATATTAATATTAATATTAATATTAACATTAACATTAACAATAAAATAATTGGATAATTAATATTTTTGGTTAAAATTTGTCATGTAAGCTGTTATGTCAGCTGTCATGTCAGATGCGACATAATGGAAGATGGCATCACCCAAATATTTTGGGAGCCAAATAGCATAATTGCGTCGTTATATTATCAGTTCTGCGAGAACACTGTGAGATGAACATGATAATATTTCTCCTATCAACAACTGCTTGGCAAATTCAAACCATTCCCCTTGTTCCTGTAAATGAGTCATGGCAGCCGCCGCCACCACCACCCGATTCCTGGAAAATTTAACTTTGTTGGACGATAAGATGGGAGGTGCAGCGATACTACGTGATACCAATGGATTATTTGACAGCGCTTTATCCTCTTTCCAGGAAGGCGGATCTCCATATATTGGAAGCTGAAGGCTTAGGCCTTCGATTGGCTCTCGAGCTTTGTGCGTCATGTTATTGAAGATTCTCGACAAGGCCTATCATGATTTAGCTAATTTGTACTCTGAAGTTTTTCTTTGCACCATCAAAAGCACGTCGATCAACCTCCTTTAAACGATTCCTTTCTATTGTACCAGCAAAAGGAACATATCAATCGTCGATCATGTTTGTCGGAAGAAATCCCGAATTTAGGATTCGAGAATAAGAAAAATGAAGAACGGTAATAAAACGAAATAAGGCAATATTTCTAGCGGGTGAGCTTCTCCCAATTATGTATGGTAGTACAATAGGATCATGACTTGTCTGACCAACACTCCACCTTTTTGCTCAGTTATATCATTATGGACATGACGAAGATGGATTTCTAGCAAGCAGGAGGTCTGAACTCCGGAAAATGACCACAAATTCTATTATGATCTTTTGTTTTTGCACCGAAGTCATACACCAAATAAAGCTCTTAAGAAAGCCATCAAAGAGCTGAAGCAAATGATAGATCAATTCCTTACTCAACAACGTGTACATGCTGGGAATAACGTTCCTCCTACTTCGACAACTAATCAGAATTAATGAACCGGGGTTGCTAATACCAGTGTTTCAATAGCTCATCAGAGTGAACCGGAAGTGGCCAATGCCAATGTTGAGCAAAGAAATTTGTGAATAGTACTGACTTGACTAGATTCCCCACAATGGAAAAGTTCAGGAAAGTTGGGGTTGTCCATCCTTACCCACCTGCTTGGGATGAGATTCTATATCCTTACAAATTCAAGCTGTTGATGCTGCAAACATTTAATGGTGAAGGTTGTGCGAGTAAGCTTTTACCGTTAGAAAAGTAAATTTACTAACAATTTTTTACCGTTAGAAAAATTTCCAATGCCATATTACCAACGGTAAAAAAAACGTTAGTAATAATTTTCCTAACGTTTATAGTCGCTAGGAAATGACTGTTTTGGTGTACGTGTAATAGGCAGTGATGCCGACATGGTTATGATCTTCATCGAAACTCTCTAAGGAGCTACCTTTACTTGGTTTAGAAGCCTTGCTTCAGGCTCTATTAATTTCTGGAGTGAGCTTGAGATGCAGTTTCTCTTACAGTTTTATGAGAACTTTTGGTGTTTTTGCCTTGTGTTGAGGTGTGCACATGAGGTGTGGTGGGGCACAAGTGTGTGCTATGTGGGAGTATTTTCCTAGAAGGAAAAAAGATTCATTCCAATAAGGATGCAAGTTGATTTTTGTTGTGCGGACTCGGACTCGGACACGGACTCCAGGTTGTCTCGTGCATGCACGAGAGTGTTCGTGGGGTAGGCGTGGACTGGCACACTACTATGCTGATTGTGGGACGATCTAAAATATCAAACTCTATTTTTGAGTATTGGTATTTTAGTCCCATATCGGATAGGAGAAAAGGTGAAGTCTCACTCCACTCTATAAATAGAGCCCCTTGGCCTCCTTTGGAAGATGGACCAAGAAGAGAGTTGAGGGAGTCCGTAAAGTCCAAGAAGCCCGTTCAAGTCTCAAATATTGACTTACGAGCGTTCCGTGGTGGGACGAATCTTGCTTTGAGCAACGGTGATCTTAATCACCCCATCAAGAACCTTTCCTCTTCTTCTTTCTTCTCTTTTCTCTGAGTTGTAACTCAGTTCTGTCCGTCAGCAGCTACGATTGCGAGGAAGAACGTGAGATTTATTTTCTGATTATTGTTGCTTTTGTAATCAGATTTATATTATAGTGTTTCTCGTGGATCTCGAGAATAATCAGAAGTGGAACGTTTGTTTGAACCTCTGATCTCGACATCTAGTTCTACCATCTTTGATCAAGCCCCGGGACTAACAAGAACCACGAAGAAGTGTCTATGGCCTAACCTTCTTTCCACTGTGTAAATGGAAGGAGATCCAATTTAAGGTACTTCACCAAAAGGTTTCACAACATCTCGCTTTGATGTCCTGGTGGTATACATTGATGTCCTGGTGGTATACATGTGTCCATGATGCTGCAAACATGCAGACACAAACTTCCTTGTTCAATTGGAAGTATCTATGGGAAATGCTGACACCAGCACTTTGGAACAGCTCTCATCCGACAAGCTGAGACTGTCAAGTTGCTAATTGAAAGGCTTGATTTCCCAAATATCCCCATCAAAGTATAAGTAAACTACTACCTGGCGCCACCAATATTGATAACAAAGTGGATTCAAATTCAAATGAGGGCAACGCCGCTATTTATGATGAAGGAGGATATCTAATTATTGAAATATAGCCTCTACATACAACGAAGGATAATAGTACGACCTACTTCGCACAAAAGGCATGCATATGTAAGGATTTATTAGCCTTTTTGAGTCATGGTCATGTTCTTTGTGGTATTCTTTCCTATAAAATGTTGCCTACTCATCATCGTCAGTCAAAGACATTCTTCATAAGATGATAAGAGAAAGAACAAACAATGTTCATCTCTTATGCCAATGGAGTAATCGTCAAATTCCCAACCAATATCACCTTTGATCGATGGAGCTTGTCTATTATGTTAAACATGTTTGCTTTACCAGAAGCATCGAATCCCTAGTAATGCCACCAACTTTTCCAACAAAGTCTTCGAACTCATTAAGTTGACTCGGATGATCAATCCCTAATGGATTTAATTCAACTATATATCACGTCTTTCATACCTCTGATAGTCCATTCATATCCCACAATAGGATTAGGGATATTCGTTTCCATGTTAACACTAAACCTCTAACAAATAATTCATTCATTCCCCCAGCAAATCAGCAAATCGTGAGAAGATATCCAATTCATTCCCCATCAAATCGGGAACCTTCTTTCGCGAATAGACTTTGACACTATCATGTCCTTAATACCTCTTATAATTAGTTTTTTTTTTGTCTATATCATTCGCATTCACTATCCATAACTAGCCCCGCAAGTATTCCCCTAGTAGAATTATCTTTATCTCATCTAGACTGCCCAGTGACTAACAAACATGCAATTATTTCCCGAGTAATAGGCTTTTGTCACATCCATACCTCTGACAAAGTCCACCATAAATTCCTCTCTCTAAATCCTCAGCAGGTTTAGGGATTGATATTTCTAATTCCCAACATTATTAGGAATAACTGTTTGTCATGTCCATATTAATTCATCAGCAACATTATTAGGAATAACTTGTGAACGCTTGATTTGCTGGAAGCAGTTAGCTCCCATGGGAGCTGAACAACCGCTGGAAGTAGCCTTCCGATGGGAATTGAATAACTTTTGGAACCAGCCTTCCAACCGGATATCAATAACTTAGTGACGAGATGATTCAGGATCTTCCCTCCACGAGAATTCTATTGGCCTCCAAGTAAATGTCTTCTCTTCGTAACCACGAAGCCACTAGCCATCAAGCAGCACTTGTCTTCTTCCTTGGTCTACTACATCTGTACAAACCTCTAGCAGATGTGTTGTTGAAGAACTCTACGTCATCTATCTAGATTGAATTTTTGGACACCACATCCATGAAGAGAGACGCTATCAAAGAATTGCGACCATTGCATCCCGTTCTTAGATTCAGATAGTTAACGGAACGAAGCAATCACGCACCTGTCGAGCCTTCACCGCTGCACTCCCTAGATGTTTTTCTTGTTTGTTGTAGTTCTTTTTGTAATTACATAATTAGTGCGAAGTTGTAATAGAATTCTTTAAACAAATACAAGTTTTCAAAAAAGATATTTGTAATCTCTTTTTCTTACTAAAACACCTCTCTCTCTCTCTCTCTCTCTCAATAGATTTCCATTTAGTCCCACAAGAACTTGGGGAAAATATTGTTGGGAACGAAGCGCGAAAACAGTTCCCCCAAACAAGAAAGTCCTACGAGAGAACCGAGCAAAAGCACACAAACCAAAAATGCCAAACACAATCGCAGACAGATTTTTGACGTGAAAAATCCTTGCGGGAAAAACCATGGGACGATCGGAGTCCAACCCTGAAGAACCTCCACTAATAGAATAAAGAAAATACACCCTCTACAAGCTCCTCTCGATCCAACACGGATCACCACAACTCACTTGAAAGAAGAAATTTTTTGATTGCGGACTCCGAAGAATAAGAGATGCCGAAAAATTATTCGAAACAATCTCTCCTTCACAATAGTCCTTAATCATCTCTCTCTATCTCTCAAAGATTGTAAAACACTCTTATTTTTTAGATGAGTTTACAACTAGCATGCATCACCCTTTTATAAGCCCTTGGTAAACCATACATGGAAGGCCAATATATATGGAAACTTCCAATATGCATCAATCATATATTTAATGGAAATCCAATCATAATTGGCTTGCCATAATTGGAAACCCAATTATATGGAAAGCTACTGTATGAAGGGTCCAATCATAAATATATGATCATGTAAATATGGAAATCCAATCATATATTTTCTTACCATATATGTTCCAAAATAAAATCCATGCACTCCCCGAGCTTCTCCGACACACGGATGGCGCTCGTCGCACTCCGGGGTATTCTCCACATAGGTTGGGAACCCCACCCACTCCAACAAATCTCCCCCTTCACAACTAGGTGGAGGAACTCGTCATCCCGACGATCCGCCTGCAGTACTCAAACTTCTCCCTTGGTAGAACCTTCGTGAGCATGTCCGCTCCATTGTCATCAGTATGGACCTTCTCAAGCATCGCGTCCTTCCTCTCAACCACATCCCGTATCCAATGATACCGAGTCTCGATGTGCTTGGACCGGCTATGAAAGGTCTGATTCTTCACAAGGTGAATAGCACTCTGACTGTCGCAAAGCAAAGTATACTGCTCTTGCTTCAGCCCCATTTCCTGTAACAGCTTTTTCATCCACAACAACTCCTTGCAAGCCTCCGTCGCCGCAATGTACTCTGTCTCTGTCGTCGACAAGGCAACACACTTCTGCAACCGCGACTGCCACGATACCGCTCCTCTAGCAAACATCATCACATAGTCCGAAGTCGATCGCCTCGTGTCTACATCTCCAGCCATATCAGCGTCGGTATACCCAACCAGTTTCGGCTCGTCACCATCAAAAGAAAGTCTCCAATCGGCAGTGCCCTGAAGGTATCGTAGAATCCACTTGACCGCAATCCAATGTACCTCTCCAGGATTTGAAAGATACCTGCTAACTGTGCCAACTGCATGAACGATGTCTTCCCTCGTACACACCATAGCATACATAAGGCTCCCCACAGCTGAAGCATATGGAACCCGTTCCATATCTTCTTTTTCATCCTTGGTAGATGGACACTGATCCTCAGTGAACTTAAAGTGGGCCGCAAGGGGGCAACTCACTTTCTTCGACCCGTCCATACTGAAATGCTGAAGTACCCGGTGAATGTACTTCTTTTGGGACATGTGTAGCAGCTTGAACTCTCTCTCGGCTGATCTCCATCCCAAGAATAGTTTTTTCTGCACCCAAATCCTTCATAAAGAAGGTCGCGCCCAGTTGGCGCTTCAACTTCGCTATCCTAGTGGCATTCCGATCCACTAATAGTATGTCGTCTACATAGAGCAATAAAACAATAAAATCATCATTGGCAAAATACCTCACAAATACGCAATGGTCCGACGTCGTCCGTGCATAACCATGCTCCCCCATAAACGACTCGAACTTTCTGTACCACTATCTCGGAGTCTGCTTCAGACCATACAAGCTCTTCCTCAATCGGCGGACCAAATGTGACTTGTGTCACGACCCGCACCCACTGTGAGGGTACGAGTACGTAACAATGTCCAGCCTACGCCGCAGTGTCTGCGGTAGAACGTTGTCCTAGGTCAATCATCTAACAATACAATGGTACATATACAGTATATACACTCCGAATGGAGGTGACGTAGCAATACAGTCTCAATCACATCTAAGGTAGCGTACGATAAAAGATCGATAGATATGGAACGAATGAATCCACAGAGATACAATCAGATAGAAGTCTAAGTGTCTAAGATAACATCTCCATAAACATCAGATAAAACAAACTCCCAGTATATATATACAATAATGTATCATTGAGAAAGACAAGGTAAAAATCTAAGCTAGCAGTCTAAACCACTGGTGGCAGATCCTCTACTGCAAGTGGGTCCAAGTCACAAGTGTTGTCTAAGCTGCACCATAAGGGGTAGACACCATAGCCTCATCATTCTTTATAAAATTTTCAACAGGGAATCAGGACGGAAACGAGCACAATACATCTCAACAAATCATAACTGAATAGAAAATATAATCATGCTAGAGAGTAAGATACAGGAAACTGAAGAATAACATAATGTAAAAGAGAGAGAGGCTGTAAGTAAATATCTACAATATAATAGAGAACTAATCAGTGATTCTAGTGATTCAGAGTACAGGATAAACATGTGAATGGCTAGGGACTGATTCATGATTACACTACGAAATTGATTCATGATTACACTACTTAGAATTATCCACATGTTCATTTATACTCCCTCATCCCTAATCAATACACAAGGATCCAGTCAAGTTACGTTAAGATTCATGATTATACTACATTGCCATAAAGGGTGATTCGTGAGTGATTCATGAAGATTCGTGAAGGCTCTGTGATTCACGATAGTACAGGAATCACAAGCTGATACATGAAGATTCATGAAAATAGAAGCATGAGATATATGATGTAAGTGAAACAAACGAGACAAGAGTATCTGATGCTCCCGAGAGGGATAACATCTCATGAAGGGATCCATATTGTACCAATCCGTGTTACCAACGTGTCATCATCAAGTAAAGTAATCTAAAGCAGGAAATATAATCCTAAACAAGATATGAAATGATCATAGAATGTACTCGCCTGATATCCTGAATGTCCGAAGAGAATATACTGTCCGAGGAGTGGTGTCTGTCTCCTACAGAACAGTACAAGTCACAACAAGTCTAAGATGATAACAAAAGGTCAACTCTTGGTCAACTCTAACAGTCAAGCTAGGTCAACTTTAGTCTAGTTTGGTCAAACAAGGTCAACCTTGTCTAGATTAGCCTAATCTAGTCTAAAGTCAACTCTGGTCAACAATCTAGCTAAACTAGGTCAATCCTAGTCCAACAAGTCTCACTAGGCCTAACCAAGCCCATACTAGCAACCAAGCAACATTACAAGTCACAAGCATCACATCTTATATATACCATATATATACATAGACATGGGTTAAAATCAATTAGATACATTATACATACATGTCAATATTCTACATTACCAACTTGTATTCCTACATTACATATATTCATATAACCATGCATTGCATCATTATTTAACTTGCATATGTTCATCAATGGTTAGGACATAAAGTATCATGATGTATTAACTACTTGAATATGTTATACATTCAAGTCCAACATGCTTGCATTCATGCATTCAATTGTGTATAGCCCTACACATGCATTGCATATATATTAACCATGCTTTCATTATCACATTGCATATCATTCATTACATTACATAGCATTCATATATTGCATTAGGTTCACTTGTGTATATAGGTTGGTGGCAAAGAGTGGAATGTGAGGGTTAGATGATTTGTGTGTGAAGAGAAATTCATATGTGAGTTTGTGTGTGAGACATCATAGGACTGTGATAGTGAAACTGGAATTGGGTGTGTGTGTGTATGAGTGCCAATTTGTGTGTGTGAGAAGAGTAACAGGAACAGTGATAGATTAAAGAAATATGGGTGTGTAGGCTGTGACATATGTGTGACAGGGAAAAACTAGAGTAGGGTGTGTGAGTGATGTGTGTGTGTGTGTTAATTTCATAAGAATGTGGTGACAGGCACAAAGGAGGCAGCCTAGTGTTCTCAGATTGCCTTGTGTGTGTCTGTCTTCATGAGTGTCCTGTGTGTGACAGGAAGGTGTTCAAGAGTGTCTCAGGATCCCAAAGTGACAGTGAACATAAGTGCCTGTGTGGGGTTATGTGTGATCTCAGGTTTAACAAACAGTGAGTGGCAATGATGTGTCTCAGTTTTACAGGTTAAATCTCAGGGAATTCGAAGAGCATTGAATGGCAATGGCTCTCAGTTTACACAAGCATTCATATAAGCTATGAAAATCAGTCAAACAAATGTAATGTTTCAGTTAAACATTGATTTTAAACTCAAGTTTTTAGTTCACATTTCATTCTCAGTTTTCAAATATCAAGGAAAACTCCTTCTCAGGTTTTTCTAAATATATAAATACAGTTCAGTTAATGACAGTTCATGAATCATTTCAATCCCAATTTCGAAAATCCCCATCCTCAAATGCAAATCCTAAACCACATGAATCATTCTAACAGTGACCAACACAATGCAATGGATTATCATGGCAATTTAACATTAGCAATTTAGTTTAGAAAATAGAATTAAAATTCAGCAATCCCATTTCAGGACTGTGTATCAGTCAACATTCGAAATCCCAACCATAATCAATCCAAACCCAACCTCACATGTAACCACCCTAGCAGTAACTAATACATATGTGTGAGATTCAAACATGGCAAATTAAACAGAGAAAATTCAGTTTTAACAGGAAACTAAAGTTCAGGTTTTAGAACATTGCATAGTGTATCAGAAATTTAGGGGAATTTGAATTTCAATCTATCAAATCATGATAATATGCACATTTAAAGGTTGGTAATTGAGGACATACATGAGAGTGTATTCGTGTCCAGGAATTGGACACGAATCGTGTCCAAACAAACACGTGTACACAGACGCTTGACAGTGCACAACAATCGTCATGCACGCGTGCACGTGCATCCCACACGCGACACACGACACGGCACGACACGTGCTCGTGTCCAGTGGTGCACCTAGGGTAACTCTAGGACTGACACACACTGCATTGAGTCCACGAGTAACACAGATACGACACGACACGCGTGTCAGTCGCGCCTGTGCACGCACACAGCAGCCCGCGCGCGACAGTGCGCGACCAATGCGACCTCGATTTCTCCCTGCGTGGTGCACGAGATGCTCCCAAATTTTGGGAGCATGGTCGCAGACAATGCCCCATGAATCCCACAAAAATTCAGGACACGACGTGTCCTGTGTCCCGAGATATACCATCTGAGATGCAGGACACGGCCTACGGGCTCGTGCTGCGTGTCCAAATGAAATTCACAACACACAAGGACACAAAACACCATGACACCTTCACAAAAATTAATACACTCACCTAGATCTACAAATCTATGCAATTATATTTTAAAAATACGAAAATTAATTCCTATGTGGCATTTCTACAAACACCTAGTATATCAATACGATACGTGTGCGATACGGACACAAAATAGACACGAATTGTGCCCAAATTTCGTGGGCAGTTAGGTAACCCCTAAACCTAACCTATTATGCAAGAAAATCAGGAAGAAACAAGGGTTTAGGTGGTTTACCTATTGAGTATCAAAACTCAAGGAAGAGCTTCAAAGAGGGAATTCCAAATGGCAACTCCAAATCTCCAATCAATACACAACTGAGGTGATCCTCCAAAAACAGTATATAAACATAAATTAGATCCTATTGCAAAAGACTAGGATTAAAAAGGAACTAAATGAATTAATTAGGAATTTTGAACATAGGAAAAATTACCTTTCTACCAAAATTAGGGCAAACCTAAAAAGAGGCAAGAACACTCTTAAGAGACTACTTATAGGCAAGGGAAACCTAATAGTGGCTACCGTGGTTGGGTTAGGATTGGTCTTGGGCTTAAATCATGGGCCTATGGCTTAAACACTAGGCTTAAAAATTGATAAGCCATAAGTCATTGACTTAAGTCACTAGTCATGGACTAATTCCACCCAAACTAATCCTCCCTACTTTAAAACTAATTTCTAATTACTAAAGTAGGTTAACTAGAGTTAGACTAGGGTCACCAACTAGGGTTAGCTTCTAGGTTAGGCTCCAAGGTCAACACTAGTCAAGTCTAGATTAACCCTTAATTAAATTATACCAAAAATTATATAAATTCAAATAAATCTCAATAATTCATAATAAATCCAAATAATTCCCAAAAGTTCAAAATGACCAAAATACCCCCATGCTCAAAAGTAAAAATAATTATCCTAATGCCATATCACTAGTCTTTAAATTGGTAAATCACAAGTCATGGTTTCAATAATTTTTAAAATAATCAAAAATTACCAAAAATTCATATCATGATTTAGATATCATTAATAAAAGATTAAAATTATAAAATTTTAAAATTACCCTCATTTAGAAAATTGGGTGTTACAAGTCTACCCTCCTTAGAAAAATTTCGTCCTCGAAATTAAGATGGTAGTACTCCTTTTAGGTCAACATAGTCAAGGGTCAACTACTTAGGAGTTTACCTATGCTAGCTATCTAGGTGTTGGCAACTAGAGACTAGCAAAAGAAAATTCTATAATGAATAACTCTTAACTTCCCAAATGTAAAACCCCAAAATTTCTACTATATTTTTTTATTTATTAAATTTTGTACCGATTTAAAATTTTGAATTGTACGTCGCATAGTCGTATTGTACGTCGCGCACGAAATTTTATTTTTCGTAGTTGCTCGTCGAGTGCGAATATGTACGAGCGTACATATTTTAGAAAAATATTTTTTTCTCTATTTTATTATATACTTTCAAAATATTATATAAATATTCTTGCTATAAAAAGCCTTTTGTTTCTAAAAATTATTAATAATAAGTAATATTTTTGTATACTAGAAAAGCCTAATTATGTAAAGAATATTTTTGCATATATATATTTTGTAATTATTTATTGGTCTATTTTAAATAAAAGTATACTTTTTGAGATTTATTAATATTAATATTTTATTGTTCAAAAAGATATTTAAAAATATTTATTATTTTCGAAATTATTATTATTGGTATTTTGAAAAATATATTTGGAAGATATTGTGGCCATTTAAATCTTGATTTGAATTTATGTATTTATTTAAATAGTTAAATAATTAAAATTTGATTTATTGATTTGATTTTAAACTAAGGGAATTAAACTAGATTTAATTGGACTTGGATTGGATTTGATTTGATTGATTTTAATTAAATAGATGATTTATCTAAATTGGGTTTAATTACTCCTAATCCTCATCTAATTGGGAATTCCACATCCTATAAATAGGCAGATACTCCTCCAATTTCTATTATTCATTATTCCACAAATTTTCTCCATAAATCTACGTGCATCTTGTCTGTGTCCATCCAAATTCTTATTCCATATATTTTGTACATTTACAATTTCTCTTTCCCGTGTCCGACATCCCCGGACACGTCCACCCAATCCTGTGTCACGTAGGACACGTAATTCCTACCTAATCCTAACCGAGCCATCTACTGTCCCGACCGTCCAACTCCTACTCCGACCCCGTCCCCGCTCGTGTCCTCCTTCCTGTCTCCAACCCATCGACACTCGCCACCAGCACAGACCCAACAACCACAGCCATCCTGACCACAAACCACCACAATCACCGGCGTTCGACGCCGGCAAACCCGAAAACCCCAACCCACACCAGACCAACCACTGTCTCAGCCAAACATCGCCACCGCCAGACTTCACCACCACCGCCGTCGGCATCTCCGGCCAACCCTCGCCGAAACACCACCGCCACCACAACCCAAGAAAAATCCCAAAAATTAAACCCTTACCTCGCCGGAACCGTCGTCCGCCCTCGAGAACCCGATCTCGTCGTTGTCCGCCCTCGAGAACCCCATCCGCCGAGGGCCCAGCCGCCGCGACGAACCGCCGTCCGCCACACCCGCTACGAACCCCAGCAGGCGACTTCCTCCGCCGTAATCTCTTTCCGCCGCCTCCTTTCTCGGCCGGCGACCTCCGCCAAGCAGGCGAAAACCCCCCTCGTTCCCCTCTCGTACACCCTCCGACAGCCGCGAACCGCGCCCCACTTCTCCTCCGATCGCCACACGACCCGACCTCCGCCTCCTCCGGCGCACCACCCACCACGCGCGACCCGAGTCCATCACCCTCGTCGCCGCGCCCCGCTTCCCTCAGCCTCCAGCCGCTCTTCCGCACTCCGCCCGACCTCCGCAAACCGCCGTCACCCACCGCATAGCGCCGCCTCCTCCGCCTTTTTCTCCCAATCGAACCGAAACCCCTCCGCTTCTTTCTCCGACTCCCCCTCACCCTCTCTCTCAGCTCCTACTCCGGTCACCCCTCCGCCTTCGCTCACTCATTCCACTGCTCGCCTCCTCCTCTCCCCTTTCCTTTTCCTTCTCTCTCTCTTTACATTCTCTTTCCTCCCTCGAACAGAGGACAACAGCTTTTGTGATTTTTTATTTTTTTACGTTTTGTAGTTATTATTATCATTATTATAATTATTATAATTATTATTATTATTATTATCATTATTATTATTTCCTTTCTTTATTATTATTATTATTATTATTATTATTATTATTATTATTATTATTATTATTAGTTTATTGATACTATCAATCATATGGTCATCTTAATTTGTAAACTTATTTTGGGGTAAATTATTAGTAATCTCTAAAAATTTGCTAGTAACAAATTAGAGTATTTGTTTGGGGTATTTTTCTAAATTTGGGGAATAGAAAACCTAAACATATTATTTCTAATTATATAAAAATATGGGTTTATTTTAGAGTTAGCCTAAAAACGATTTTTATTTTTTTATGTTTCCTAGTATTTATCTAAAAATATATTTCGACTAATAAAATATATTTTCAAGTATTTAACAAAAATTTATCTTTACTTTTACTAGTAAGTATGGTTTTCAAAGAATTATAAGTATTTTCTGGAAATCGTATATATATATTTATTATTGCCTATTTTCTTTGATTTCCTCCTTTCCATACCCAATCTCCTTTATTCCCTTTCTGTCGCCAATTCAAGCCTACCTTATGTCCACCCTAACTAATTTGAACCTTCCAGACTCAATGACACGATCCGTGCCGCCATCAGAGGTCACCTTGCATAGTTGTTGCACCGAAGTTGCAATTCGTGCCACATTGATCATTGCAGCACACCAGGCGTACTATCAGGCAAGACACCTTGTCATTTGCTGTTTACTTATTTTAGCTCATATTTCATGCACTGTATATTATTTTCTTTATGCAAAATAAACTGTGATACATGGCATAACCTGTTAGAACTTACTGTTCTTTTATATTTCCTGCTATGTATTATTTTTTTTCTTACACATTAAACCTAGATTTAAGGGACCACCTTGTGTGTTGCATTCATTGGCCTTGACACGTTGTACCACGAAGTTGTGTGTCACATGTAGAATACGGAAGTACGTGATTGGCTGGCCACCAGTACGTACAAGCCGTGCGATAGGAATAACCGCTAATAGATATTGTATGCTAGTTTGACTTAGCGGTTATAGAGGTTTTGTGTTATGGATACAACACAGTAGGCATTGGGCGGGGAGGACAAGTCCTTAGCGTATGGGCTTCGATGCACTTCCCTTGTGACCCGGACTCTCCGCTGGAGATACGGGGTTGATGACCCATGATTACTAACGGCCACTGACGATTCTGCAGAACGTCATGCTCTTACTGATGGGGCCTCTGGTGCCCAAAGGGGGACTACGCCGATCCTATTCAGCCAGGGCCCATACGTAGGAAGGATTGTTCTTAACAATATTTCACTTAGAACGGTTAGGTACCTTTATCCGTTAGGTACGAGTACTTTTGGTTTGGGTACTTGTATCTGACCGTAGCTTGGAACAATAACTTATCGCGGATTAGTTCGTCACATCTTGTCCTTGTTTGGTTGTAGGTGTGACTTACTACTTCGATGAGAAGGTATTGAACCTTGTTGGGGTCCGGATACCATATTTGATTTTTAGCATAGAAAGATACGTTACCGTGAATTAGTTTACCATCTCCTGTCCTTGTTTGGTTGGGGGAATGGTACGCTCGTTCAGTAGGTGCATATTGGACCATGTTATAATTCGATTTACTTATTTATTTGAGCAATATTTATTTAGTTTATATGGCATGCTATTATGTGTCTTGTTACGTCCCTCTGAGGACCTGGTTATCTCCCCAGGTGTGTGCTATTATCTTTCGCAGGTGCTCTAGCTTTAGCCGTGATCATCACTACTTCTTCGAGGATGATTGCATTTGGATCGTCTTCGCTTCGCTCGCCACTCATTTCATTTTCCATGTATTTTATTTCCTTATTTTGTTGGTAGTGGATTTGTCTCCGCCCAACATATTGTATCAAGACAATTCATTATCTTTATATGATGTCTTTTATTCATTTATTTGCGTGGATGAGATTAGTTATGGTTCTACTGCATTTTACAGCTTATGTATTTATACGAGGCTTTCATATATTGGAGTATACTTCGTATGAATACAGCTGGCATGTCTACGTTCCTAGTCCTACGTATTTTGGGACTGGAGCGTTACACCAAATCCTATCAAGTCACCCATAACTAGGTACCCATAATCTAAGCACACAAATCTCAAATACCACATAATACATAAGCTCAGGAACAACAACCCAACACATATATCCTAAGTATATCATATATATATATAACTGATCATCAAGGGTTTAAGTAGACTAAACTTAAAGGGACTGAAACAATGCTTAGAATTAGGCTAAGGATGAATGGTCTGAGTCATCAGTGCAGGCAAAAGGGAATGATGCTAAGGAGACTGAAATTATGAGCTAAAGGATAGGACATTTGGGTCCACTTGTATAGTCAAAGTGAAAGGAAACCTACATGGCGACTGAAACATGCCTCTAGATCAACCTTGCCTCTCCTCTATATCTGGCTGAACTAACTACATGCAGGACAGTAGTCTGAAGAAGTGAACCAGACTGGTGTACAGGGAATGCAATAGGCAGTATACTACAATAAGTGCAGGCTACGTACCAATCAAAATACATTACATATATATACAAACTATATATATTAACCCTCATCACCTCAACTCTACTCAGGGTCTAAAACACACACTCCCTACCACATGCCTATCACTCCAATGAAAGGGTCAGATACTGTAAGGTGTACTGGGACAGAACAGTGAACTGTACCAAGGGGTGAGTACATGCCTCTAGTATGCATGATACTAACTCTCCAGATATGCAGAATATGGTAAGGGGTTGATGGTTATATTGGTGAGTCAATAATTGGGGTCTGAACTATGGTCCAGTGAAACCTATGGTAGGTAATAAAATTTGAGTACAGTGAACAACTTGTACAAGTCTGAACCAAAGGGGACAGGGTATCTAGTGAAGGGTCTGCACACTGCCTATAAAGGTTGATCAACATGACTGAACTCAATACAAGAGAACTTACTAAAATAGGGAGTGGACCAATATAGGCTAACAACATGTCAATAATCTTATACAACAATGACCTATAGATACCAATCAACCCACATCCTATATGCCAATATCACCTGCAATCTATCTATGTATATAGACCTCTCAGTCTTAGGTGAAACTACGACTATACTCAAGTGCAGGCTCTGGTCATGGGTGCCTCACTGGAAAATGGTAAGGAAAAATAATAATAATCATAAAGGCTGCAAGGCATACTAACATCCTATATGTAACTGGTTGATATTATAAATAACATGGGAATCACCTACACTGGGTTACTATTCTAATACCAATGCTAACTATCATCTCCAGGGCAGGCACTCTACAAGTCATCATATCATTATATTATGAAAGAACCACATATGAATAAGCTCTACAAAACTAAATATTCCTACTCCTAAGTTATTTATAACAACAGAAGGGTATGATGTTTAAAACCTTCTTAAGATACAATCTGTTATTCATATGCGTCTGTCCAAAATCATGTTGACCAGAGTCTTCATCATGCTAGTGAGCAAGGCTACGATAATCACAGTCCTTGACTAAGGTACGTACCTCTAGGTTTATGGTATTTAAAATTTTCGTATTGCCGCATGCGACGGCGAAAACCTTAAATTTCCATACCCGAGAAATACGTCCAAAATCTGACTATATGTCCTCACTATGCCAGCTAACACGACTATCGAAGATTCTAGATCCCATAACTGAGGTGACATAGCCCATATGATTTTCTCAGAAGAAAAACAAACATAACAAAAGAGCAACAGGACAAGATTAATCGGTCAACAAGGAACAGATGGAATCGGATTTTAAGATAGTTATAAGAGACAATTGCGGGAATGGAATCGAGAAGAACGGAACTTGCAGCAAGATCTCTAATGGTCTGTGCATCCTCGACTGTCCCGACGATAGCTCGCCCTGCTGGTTTCCCCTGGTCTGCTGCTGATGCTGCATGAATCGCTGCTGTTGAGAGAAATCAGAAATGACGGGAAAAAGTCTCTATACAGACAGAGGTGCACCTCCATGTAGCAGAAATGCCAACCTGAGTCGGCACAACAGGAGCTGCGGTCTCGAGGTCCTGATGAACAGGACGAGAGGTGGCCAGCCTCTCGATAGTATTCCCCAGACCGGAGCGATGAGATCGTGTCTTCATAACCATCATGAAGACAGATTCAAAACAAGAAGCAATTTCTGAGAATGAAGCGAAAATTCAAAGAAGGACAGCTTATATTCAAGGAAAGTCAATAAGCAACAATTGAGATAAAGGAATCTGATTAAGAGTTTTCCTAGTGTGATTGAGTACCCTCAAAAATATCCTAATCCTACTGCAGGCTATAGTGATACTCTAGTTCGAATACCACTACATAAACTCGACCTGCATGGGCTACTACTAAAAACGTGTCACGACCCACACCCACTGTGAGGGTACGAGTACGTAACAACGCCCAGCCTATGCCGCAGTGTCGGCGGTAGAACGTTGTCCTAGTTCAATCATCTAACAATACAAGGGTACCTGTACAGTATATACACTTCGAATGGAGGTGACATAGCAATACAGTCTCAATCACATCTAAGGTAGAGTACGATAAAAGATAGATAGATATAGAATGAATGAATCCACAAAGATACAATCAGATAGAAGTCTAAGTGTCTAAGATAACATCTCCATAAACATCAGATAAAACAAACTCCCAGTATATATATACAATAATGTATCATTGAGAAAGACAAGGTAAAAATCTAAGCTAGCAGTCTAAACCACTGGTGGCAGATCCTCTACTGCGAGTGGGTCCAAGTCACAAGTGTTGTCTAAGCTGCACCATAAGGGGTAGACACCATAGCCTCATCATTCTCTGTATAATTTTCAACAGGTCCAATCAGGACGGAAGCGAGCACAATACATCTCAACAAATCATAACTGGATAGGAAATATAATAATGCTAGAGAGTAAGATATAGGAAACTAAAGAATAACATAATATAAAAGAGAGAGAGGTTGTAAGTAAATATCTACAATATAATAGAGAACTAATCAGTGATTCTAGTGATTCAGAGTACAGGATAAACATGTGAATGGCTAGGGATTGATTCATGATTACACTACGGAATTGATTCATGATTACACTACTTGGAATTATTCACATGTTCATTTATACTCCCCCATCCCCAATCAATACACAAGGATGCAGTCAAGTTACGTTAAGATTTATGATTATACTACATTGCCCATAAAGGGTGATTCGTGAGTAATTCATGAAGATTCGTGAAGGCTCTGTGATTCATGAGAGTACAGGAATCACAAGCTGATACATGAAGATTCATGAAAATAGAAGCATGAGATACATGATGTAAGTGAAACACACGTGACAAGAGTATCTGATGCTCCCGAAAGGGATAACATCTCATGAAGGGATCCATATAGTACCAATCCGTGTTACCAATATGTCATCATCAAGTAAAGTAATCTAAAGCAGGAAATATAATCCTAAACAAGATATGAAATGATCAGAGAATGTACTTGCCTGATATCCTGAATGTCCGAAGAGAATATATTGTCCGATGAGTGGTGTTTGTCTCCTATAGAACAGTACAAGTCACAACAAGTCTAAGATGATAACAAGATACAATTTAATGCATTCTACATGAATCTAGGTTAAGGTCAACTCTTGGTCAACTCTAACAGTCAAGCTAGGTCAACTTTAGTCTAGTTTGGTCAAACAAGGTCAACCTTGTCTAGATTAGCCTAATCTAGGCTAAAGTCAACTCTGGTCAACAATCTAGCTAAACTAGGTCAATCCTAGTCCAACAAGTCTCACTAGGCCTAACCAAGCCCATACTAGCAACCAAGCAACATTACAAGTCACAAGCATCACATCTTATATATACCATATATATACATAGACATGGGTTAAAATCAATTAGATACATTATACATACATGTCAATATTCTACATTACCAACTTGTATTCCTATATTACATATATTCATATAACCATGCATTTTATCATTATTTAACTTGCATATGTTCATCAATTGTTAGGACATAAAGTGTCACGACCCGCACCCTAGAGTAAGGGCACGAGACGTGGGTACGTCCAGCCTACGCCGCAGTGTCGACGGTAGAACGCTGTCCTAGGTCACAACATCTAATAATATAATACTGAACAATTTATACTCCCCGAATGGGGGTGACATAGCAGAAAAGTAACTCAATCACAACTAAGGCAGGAAGATAAGATGGAATGATATATAGATAAATACTGCTGAAAGGGAAGAAAATCCATAAGTACAAATAGAGAGTCTAAGTGTCTAAGATAAATACATATCCCAAGTACCAAATATATACAATCATCCAGAATGAATATAAAAGAAGACATCCTAGTCTAGAGGAGTGTTGTCCACAGCTAAAGGCTCCTGCTGCTGGACCAAGTATGTACTGTCATCTAGGGTAGCCCCATAATAAGTGGGACAGCCCATCTCGTCTTCATCCTCTGTAATATTTCAACAGGTCCAGTCAGGACAGGAGCGAGCACAATACATCTCAACAAGTCATAACAGGAAAGGAAATATAATCATGCTAGAGAATAAAATACAGAAAACTGAAGAACAGCATAATGTAAGAGAGAGACAGTAAGTAAATATCTATGATATATAAAAGAGAGACAGTGCTAGTGATTTAGAGTACAAGACGAACATATGAATGGCTTAGGACTGATTCATGACTACACTAAGAGTGATTCATGACTATACTACTTTTGGATATTTATTCACATGACCATTCATACTCCCCCGTACCCCAATCAATACACAAGGATCCAATCAAGTTACGTTAAGATTCGTGACTAAACTACTAACCCGTATAGGGTGATTCATGAATTGATTCGTGAAGGCTCGGTGATCATGAGAGTACATGAGTCACTAGCTGATTGCCGAAAATTCATGATAATAGAAGCATAAGATACGTGATGTAAGTGAAACACACTGGACAAAAGTATCTGATGCTCCCGAGAGGGATAACATCTCATGAAGGGATCCATATAGTACTAATCTGTGTTACCAACGTGTCAGCATCAAGTAAGATAATCTAAAGCAGGAAATATAATCCTAAACAAGATATAAAATGATCAGAGAATGTACTCGCCTCGTATCTGAATGTCTGAAGTAAATGTACTGTCCGAGATGAGGTACCGGACTTCTAGTTAGAGCAACACAAGTCACAACAAGTCTAAATGGTAAAATGAAACACTACAATGCATTCTACATGAAACTGGGTCAATCTAGGCCAAAGTCAACTCTTGGTCAACCCTGGTCAACCAAGAAGTCATACCTAGGTCAACTATGGTCAAACTAGGTCTAACAAGTCTAAATAGTCTATTCTAGGCCTAATCAAGACTAAACAAGTCTAACTAGTCTCTCACTAGTTAACATACACATCATAGGCCATACACCTATGTAGAGTCATAACCATGTAGGTCATGAGCTAATACAACATAACCTATAGGCCAAACCATATATATATATATATATATATATATATATATATATATATATATATATATATATATATATATATATATATGGTTTGGCCTATAGGTTATGTTGTATTAGCTCATGACCTACATGGTTATACATATACAATAGGATATGCCTAGTACTCTAGCTATCACACATATAGAATATGTAAATCCCACATGGCTTCACATTACACATTTACACATAGGCTATTATAACTATTTACCCACATATATATTTCACATATATATATATATATATATATATATATATATATATATATATATATATATATATATATATATATATATATATATATAGGATAACTATTTACCCTCATATATATATATATATATATATATATATATATATATATATATATATATATATATATATATATATATATATATATACATGCACATGCACATAGGTTAATATATATATATATATATATATATATATATATATATATATATATATATATATATATATATATATATATATATATATATATATAATTGCACATGCACATAGGTTAGAAATATCTATATATATACATATAGAGGATACCTATATGTGTGTGTGTCTCAGGATATATGTGACATGAATATGTGTGTGAACATGGTTGATGATGAACCAAGTCCTTGTGAATGTAGTGTACAGGTGACAGGTAAAGTGGTGTTGGCAGGACATGTGTGTAGCGGTATTTGTGTGTATCAATGAAGGAAAATATGTTTTATCCTTAGGAATAAAATGTGACAGTGATATACATTATTGAACGTATCATTTGTGTATGTAAACTGAATTTAGCCAAACAGGAATACTAGGAACTGAATGGACACTACAAGAAATAGGGCCTACAATAGCAGTTTTTCAATAGCGTTCAAGTGTCCCCGCTATAGAATGTTATCAACAATAGCGTTCTTTCTGCAGTGCTATAAAAATATCTATCTATAGCGTTTCCTGAACGCTGTAGAATCTATAACATTTTTACATCATATGTTTGTATAAAAATGGACTTCCGTCAAAGGCTCAGCCGATCATTTTTTTTATTTCTCTCTCAATTTTTCAGCGGCCATAAAAAACTCCCTCCTAAAAATTTCTATTTCCAATTGCAAGCCCTGAGATCTCCCCCTCCCCTCTCTCTCTCCTCCTCTCCTCTGCCTCATGTGCTTTCTCTTCCCCTCTCCCCTCAGATCTATTCCTACCACCATTTGATTGCAAAACCCTAACCTATTTTTTTCCAGTTCCAATAATGGAAGAAGCACGCGAGATGGAGCGGGCGAAGGACACGAAGGAGATAAAGATGGCGTCGAGTGCCTCCACCACTTCCTCAAGTCCTCCACTAGGAACCTCGGCTCCTCTGAAGGTCATATACAAGTTGGCGTCGAGCGGGAGAAGGACACGAAGGAGATGAAGATGGCGTCAAACAGTCTTCTTTGGGAGTGGAACCAGCGCCTTGCCGCCACCGATCATATACAAGTTTCTAAAAAAGGTCGTATACAAGTTGGAAGTATTTTTTATGAATGTTACAGATTTTTTTCCTCTAATGTATTAGCGTATCCAATCCCTCCTCCAACTCCAGACCTCCGCAGACCAACTATGCGACCAAATTCTCTAAAGAGTCAGTAACAACAACTCATTCTCCTTAATATTTGTCAGTTATATCAGGTAGCTCATTGAATAATAGATAATATTTTTGTAAATGGATTAGAAACATGGAAATAGTTATTTGTATGATGATATTTGTAAATAAGCTATGTGATTTGGTGAAGTAGTTACCTATAGGTATTAGGTCGTGTCTCATTTGTGTAAGGAGACTAAATATTTGTGACCAGGATTATAGTTGGGCATTTTTTGCATGCCATGTCATGTTCCAGAATGTCTTAACACTCTGTTGAAGCTGTTTTGTACCCAACACATGTTGAACAAGGGTACTAGACTTGTGCATAAGTGTTTGAGCTTCCATGTATATTCATAATTTAGTACATTTAAAGCATGCTTACATCACCTCATCTTTCATTTTATTTGATATATGGAATTTATTATGGCCAATGGGACAATAGGAGATAAGCGCAAGTAGAACTTCTTATTCGAATAAAACTGAGGCTGTAAATGTTAATTATTTGGGGAAATTGAAATTCTATGTATGATCTCAAATAGAGTGCGGTATTTTTCTTGTTTGTTTGTTGAACGAATAGACATGTTGGAAAATTGAATTGTGGGCTAAATCGTCCTACGTGGGGCAAATAAATTTCTTGTATGTTTCATCTTTAGTATTATTTTTACTCCTGGCTGAAATTTCTAATCGTATGTTCAAATTAGTGAGCTGTTTCGCAGGATATTCCTTTTATATATTGATGGCAATGGACTGAATTAGGTATGTCAATATGTAATTTGTCCTTGCAATTATAAATAATCAAGTAGTTTGCTTGCAATTTAGCTGTATCCTTGCAATTTCATGAGTGTGTTAAGATATACTATCATGTCCCTTATCTTTGTGACGAGTTATTGTCGAAGAGAAACCCGATAATTACTTGGAAGGATTTATTGTCGAAGAGAAATCTGACAATTACTTGGAAGGACTGCTCTTGGTGGTCTTGTTGGGTTCACTCTTAATGGGTCTCTTTCTCACTACTACTATTTCTACGAGGTGATTGCTTTTTAGAACACTTTACAATCATGTAGCTATTGTGACATTGCAATTTCTTTTTGTTGTATGGGAGGCTAAAACAGTAGTACGTTGACTTTGCAGGCTCTATTCCCTTCCCAGGACTGGTGGGTGGTTCCTGCTAAAGTGTTGTTCGACCAAAACTTTGTGAGCATTTTGGTGTTAATGACTTTGATATTTGCTTGACAATATCAATACATCATTATATTTTCACTTATCAACTGTTAACCCTATTCAGGAATGTGAGCATTTTGGAGTTAATGACTTTGATATTTGCTTGACAGGCCGAGTGGAAACTGTGGCCTTTTGCACATCATATTGCTTATGGTGTAGTACCTCATGGCCAACAGAGCCTTGTGACATGTTTTGGTATCAAAACTTTGGCAGTTCTATCTTAAAGGAGCCATTTGCATTATTCAAGTTGGCTTCCACTTTCATAAGATATCTGCTCATATTTGCTCAAATCTTTCATAATTTAGGCTTGTGCTTAGGAGGCTATATTGATGTTACAGCGATAGCAATTGTATAAACAAAGCATTTGACTTTCATGGGGTCTTACTCCTGCAAACTAACAGGTCAATTTCTAGTTAATTTTATACACGCATATAATTTTTGAACTCATCTCCTCTTCAAATTTATAAATTAAATTGATTTGTTGATTTCACTTTTAGCAGCAACATGAACCAACCGGTTAGTCTAATAATCTAAATCCCTTTCTGCACAATCAGTTCGTCTCACTCAGGTGGGATAATGAACCAATCCTATCATTAGATCTTCATGATGTTGAACCTACCCATTCATGCATATTAGAGAAAAATATATTGCATCATCATCTAATTGAGGGTTTGAGGAGGGTTAAGATGTGCATAGTCTTACCCTATTTTGTTGGGGAGGCTGCTTCAAATACAAAAGTCTTCATGCTCCATGATGCAATGTTTTAACTCTTATTGTTGAACCAAGTGATGCCCTCTTGTATGCTAATTTTGTGTTTACTTTAAAGGTAATTTGTAGTTTGTTGGACTTTCTTAAGATTGGTTTCTATAGAACTTTCCTGCGGAAGGTTTAGCTTAACTTTCAATTTCTTTAGACAGTCTTCAACCATACGTTTTGAGTTAGCATTAGTATTGCGTGATATCTGCAGGATACATGATCTTGTGTGAACTTATTTTTTATATAATAATGTGTTTTCTTCTCAATTTTGTGTAGGTTGGCGTGTGAATTTTTGATGGTTGTGGATAGCTAGAAGGAAAGAGGCGATCGAGACATTTATATGGAAATGGAATAGTTTATTTTGGCCTACTAGGCGTACAACTATTTTTTGTACATCTTGAATGCTTTAATGACAACTATATTTTGTACATCTTGAATGTTCCAATGACAACTACTTTTTGTACATCTTGTTTAATGAAAAATATTCATGTTTTGGCAAACCTTTTCTGTATCTTGATTGATCGAAATGGAAGTTGGTGATTCAGCATGAATTTTTATGGTTAATTGTATATAATATCTGCAGAAATTGTGTAATGGCACTCAAAACGTCTAAATGTAATAGCGTTTCCAAAACTGTTGGCATTCATGAACACTATAATCCATCTACAGCATTCATCAATGCTATAACCAATTTACGGCATTCATGAACAATATAATCCATCTACAGCATTCACGAACGCTATAAATAATCTACAACATTCAAGAACGCTATAAACTTTTTACAGCATTCACGAACGCTATAATCCATCCATAGCATTCAAGAACGCTATAATGTTATAGCGTTCACATACTATAGCGGGGGCAATTATAGCGTACAAAATACGCTACAGAAGGCTTTCTATAGCGTTCCGCACATGCTATTATATGCCATATTTGTTGTAGTGGGAACCCAGGTTAATAGCAGTAAACATTCAATATCAGTTCAATTTCTAACTAATCTCAGCTGAAGTGAACCAACTCTGTGTGTGTGTGTTTAATAGGCTTTGTGTGAGTAGCTAATGTGTGTGACAGGTAATACAAACCAGTGTATAATATGAACTGTGTGTGTGTTCAGTCAAGTTAACATTCTCAGGAATGACAGTCACTTGTGTGTTGGCAGGATATGGAGCATGTTGTGTCAAACAGGAAATGAGTGTTATACAGTGAAGGAAAACAAATCAGTGTGTCAAACATACAAAACAGTGTTATACATTATAAAATGTGTGTCACAAGATATGTTCTCAGATTTGCTTTGTGTGTGTACTTTAGAACCTGTGTGTGTATGTGTCTATATGGCCTTGAGCATGTGGGCATGTGAACTAAGCATGAAAGAGTATACATACATAAACCTGTGTGTTCCAGTGAAGGGAAGACATAAAAACAGTGTGGGTTCACTTATACAATATGTTAACAGTGACAGTGCAAAAATGGGAAGGAAATTCAGTTCCCAGGTTTTTCATATAAATACAATTCAGTTTCATCCCAATCCTCCATCTCAGGTTTCCTACTAAGTGACAGTTTATGTGGGTTAGAATTCATGTGAAATGCAAGGTGTTCTCAGCTCAGTGAAAAGTGACAGTGATCCAAGTCCCTACTTTCTCAGATATGGGGAATGACAGGAACATATGTTCTCAGTTAACTACATCTCTACAAAATCCTAATTTCAAAACTGAGTTAATAATCAGGAAACAGAACTTGAACTCGGGTTCATCCCATTAACAGTGTATCATCATTCAATAACAGTCAATTCCTAACGAATCTCAGGTTCACAGATTAACATATTAAGGAATAAAATCCTAAATACAGGAATGTATCGATGTGTGTGAAGAGAGGAACTTGTGTATGACAGTGTCTCAGTATTTCTAACATCTTACAGGTTCACAACTCAAGGGACAGGGTGTGTTCACAGATTTCAGTGAGATGCAACCAAGATGAAATCGTGTGTGTGATCAGCTGAATGTAAACCAAGTTATATAATGACAGTAAACAATGTAGGGTCTCAGTTATCAGGATTAGAACAGTTTCCAGAGTGTGTGTGTGTGATTTGTACATATCACAGGTTTAAACCAAATCGACAGTTACCACTAATTCCCATATTCGAAATCCCATTCAATCAATTCTTCCCAAAAATGATTCCCTACATCCTAAACATGATATTGAATGTACAGTAAATTAAATCATAACAAAATACATGATATTAAATCATTAACAGGTAAATCGAATGGTGAACAGTGGGTTAAAGATCACTGATACATTAGAGTATCAGTCGAATGGGGATTTCCCATTCCCATCACTAAAATAACAATTAACCAATAGAAATTAGGTTGGTAATTAATATCAATTATGTGTTCGTGTTATCCTTGTAGTATCGTGTCCAATAACAGGACACAAGAGTGTCCAAGACCACACAAAACACAAATACTCAGACTGGGTTCAGTCGACAGTTCCCGTGTCCAGTGCGGGCTAGATTCCTTACCCGAAACGAAACATTAGGACACGAAACTTCGGGGGTGACACGACAGTCACTGCCCCTTGCTCCGTATCAAAAATCCTGCATCCACGTGTCCTGGATAGCTCGCACGAGCACGCGAGTAGCAGGGCATTCATGTACACGCGCGCACGGCCATGTCCAAGGATCCCAAACGACACAAAAATGACATGAGACTCTCTCAGTCACTTAGAAACACATAGGCGACACCAAGACACGACTTCCTATTCAAATACTTCTCGAAAACTCGATCGAAATGCCCTTTGTGGCATTTCATCGAACACCTACGCACAACACTGATACGTGTCCGATACGGACACGTACAGGACACGAAAATTGGCAAACCCTATTCCTACAGAACCAGGACACCTAGGGCTAGGTGTTTATGTAAAGAAAACCTAATTTTAATGGGTGGATAGGAATTTACCTCTGGGTGTTCTTCAACACAAAACTTCTTCAAAAGGTGATCTCCAAAAGCCACCCAAATCCTTCAAATTGATTCAAATCTGAGATTTGACTCCGCAATCAGCAAGAGAACATTGATTAGAACACTATGGAAGAAATCCCAATAAAAATGGAGTCCTACTGATTAAACTATGAAGAAAAATAAATAATGGCTCACCTAGTCTTTAGGAAAAATGATGAACTAATAAAAAGAGGCTCACATTCCTAAAAGGATATTATATAGGCAATGGGGGGGTCTTGGCTGGCCACTTTAGCTAGGGTTAGGGTTTTTAGATTACATCCTAGGGCTAGAAATGAATCAAGGGTAAAGAGTGGCCTAGAATCTAGGGCTCTTTCCTATCTCTTAGCAAATCACTCTACTTAACTAAACTTGACTTAACCCTATGAAATCAATACTATCTAAAACTCAAAGTGGCTAACTAAACTAGTTATGACCAATCTAGGTTAGGTCCAATCTAGGTTAGGCTAACCAAAATCACATGGCAATAAATAAACTAGTATTTAAATCACACCATTCTAATAAATCATTTAAAATTCCTAATAAAATATATTAAATTTAAATAATTCAAAAAATGAAAAAATACCCTCGGGGCTAAAATGACAAATAAGTATCCCAATAACATGGTTAGGCTCTAGGTCAACAGTCTCCAAGGTTACACTATCAAAACACCAAAATCATAAGTCATGATTTAAAATAGTTTTGAATGATTAAAAATCACCAAAAATCATATTATTATTTAAATATCATAATTAAATAAATTAAAATACAAATTTTCAAAATTACCCTCATTTTAGAAACTGGGTGTTACAAGTCTACCCACCTTAGAAAAATTTTGTCCTCGAAATTAAAATGGTGGTAGTCCTTCTAGGTCAAACACCCCACAATCAAAGTCTCAAACATACCGTTAGATAATCATATGCGTCTGTCCAAAATCATGATACTCAGAATCTTCGTCGTACTAGTGAGCAAGGCTTCGATAATCATAGAGTCCTCGACTAAGGCACATACCTCTGGAATCATGGTATTTAAAATTTTTGCATTGTCGCATGCTTGGCAGCGAAAACCTTAAATTCCCACACCCGAGAAAGACGTCCTAAATCTGACTATATGTCCTAACTATGCCAGCTAAACACAACCATCGAAGATTCTAGATTGCATAACTGGGTGACCTAGCCCATATGATTCATCTCAGAAGAAAATCAAATATAACACAAGAACAACAGGACAAAATTGATAAATCAACAAGGAACAGAGGGAATTGAAATTTTTAAGGCAGTTATAAGAGGCAATTGCGGAACTGAAATCAAAAGAATGGAACCTGCAACTAGATCTCCAATGGCCTGAGCATCCTCGACTGTCCTGGCGAAAACTCGCTCCTGCTGGCCTCCTCTGGCCTGCTGCTGATGCTGTATGTACCTCTGCTGCTGAGTCGGTAAGGGTAATCCCTTCTGCTGGCCTACCGGAGTCCTCGCTCCTGCTCCCTGAGCTGTCCATTTAGGAAACTTGGGACACTCTCTTAACGGGTGATATGATGCTCCGCAAAGTAGGCACTTGCCTATCCTCATTCGGCATTCGCCCAAATCGTGCCCTGGTTCCCTACAGGAAGGGCAACTGGTAATCTGCTGCGTCTGTAATGGTGGTCCCCTCGGCTGCTCTGTCGGAGCCCCAGCTCCTGCTCCTGGTGCTGCTCCCTAAACTACTCTGCCTATGCTCTGGGAACACTCCCTCAGCTGGTGGTCCGCTGCTCCACCCCTCTGGTGCTGAGCTACAGGTGGCCTAGCTCCCTCAAAAGGAGGTGCAATGGGACAATCTATCTTCTGGTGGGCACCTGACCCACAGAAATAGCAAACCTTCAACCTCTTCCTGCACTCACCCCATCCACGCTCCGACTTTTTGCAGTAGGGACAACTGATTGTCTCCTGCCTGGGTGCCTGATACTGTCTGGGTTGCTGCTGTCCCTGATGATGGTCCTGACCCTGGAACTGCTGCTGAACAGGCCTCTGGTTGATACTGATGCTGAATCTGTACGTGAGGCCTCTTAGCCTGACCTTCACTGCTGCTGACTCCATGAATGTCATGTCCCCTCTTGAACAACTGTTGCCGCTGAGTTTCCACTATCTGCTGGAAGAAGGAGAACAACCGCGCCACGTCCTCTGGTCCTGATGGCGACTGCTGCTGAAGAACGTTTGGGACGACAGGAGAAAGACTCAGAGTAGGAAGAGGTGCACTCCTATAAGCTGCAGATATCCCAGCCTGAGTTGGCATAACAGGAACTGCAGTCTCGGGGCCCTGCTGATCAGGACGAGGAGTGGTAGACCCCTCAGTGGTATCTTCACTACAAAAAAAGTATCTTTTTGGGACCCCAAAAATCCGTCTTAAAAGACCCAAATCAGTCCTAAATTGTGATTTGGGACGAATTTTAGGACGGTAAGTGACAGTGCTATTAGGGTGGCGTGGCAAAAAGTTTTAGGACGAAAAATACCGTCCTAATTTGGTTTTAGGGTCGAAAAATGTAACCGTACCAAAAGAGTTTGAATTATTACATGTTTACGAGGTTTACAAAACGGTCCCAAAATAAAAGAGTTTGTGACGAATAACATCCGTCCTAAACAAATTTGCTAGCGTCACAAAAGGATGTCATTTATATCTAGGACAATTACATAATCGTCCCAAAAGTAATACTTATGAAATTATTGTTTGTATTTTTCCAGCTATAAAACATATAATTTAAATACACATATAACATAATTCATATGGTCATGGCCGTTGTCAAGCTTATCCTCAGACGTATCTCCAACTGTCGGAGCTCCCATACAAAAAAAAACTCAACAACATCAAGCATTCTTTACTATCATTTACAAAATAGAAGAAACATATTACATTAAGTAGAAGACAACAAATTCCATATATAACTATAATGTTCAATTGATAAACAACAGAAAAGCTTAACATTAAGCATCCTGTAGAATCATTTCCAAATAAATCCAAAACACAATACATCACCCATACCATCACTTACAAAATGAACCCATCATCTCCACCATTACATACAAAATTATGAACCCAAAATATTAAACACTACACCATGTTTTTGAATCATTTATTAAACATTCACAAAATTAACCCAAAATGTTTTCCATCACAAGAGTCGTCGCCCATCATTTAAGTAAATCCATAATGCTTTTGAAGGACCTGCAAATAAATTAAGACATGCCAATATATTAGCAAGAAAATTTTATTATTTTATCAATCATTGAGAAAATGTGTCTAATAACAATGTAAAGAAGCAA
This sequence comes from Iris pallida, assembly GCA_029216955.1. Taxonomy (NCBI): domain Eukaryota; kingdom Viridiplantae; phylum Streptophyta; class Magnoliopsida; order Asparagales; family Iridaceae; genus Iris; species Iris pallida. The sequence continues at coordinate 2,237,087 of JANAVB010044817.1, read as the reverse complement.
AAATTTATCATAAAAGTATACTTACAACAATTAGTCTAGAAAATATTATCAAGAAAATGTGTCTAGTATCAATATATATGAAAGGATACTTACAACAATCATAAAAGGAGATTTTATGTACAATGAAAGAAATCACAAAGATGAGATCCAGTAAAAATGTTACCACAACATTGACAGGGTTGGCAGGGTTATTGCAATATGTTACAATTAGATGATGCAAATACAAAGGTATTGTTAGAATAGAAGTAGAAGTTAACAATTCGAACAAGTCCTAATCATGCCCAACTTAGAGAGGCGCGCAATTATTTTTAGATTAAAGAAGCATTGATCATAAAAATAGTAGATAAACCTATTATACAACCTCAGTAGTATGCTGCAATGAAGTAAAATATTTCAAAATTTTCCATCCTGTAGTTACAAAGAATACTGGAGGAAAACAGTTTCCGAGGTACGGAATGGTAGTTGCACAATGGGCTTAAGAAACATGTATGTTGTGAAACTTCTTTTGGCATTAATTCTACTACCAAGAACATATAGCAAAATTCTCATCACATGAAATGGATTTTAGTGTTTAAATCAAGATGGTAGAGGAATAAGTTGTCTGCCCCATGGATGGATAAGTTATCAAACTACGAGTCATGTAACCTCATTGCCTTGTTCAAGAACATAAAAATCACAATTAGATATCATAGGAGCGCAATGCAAAGAATGTGAGAAAAAACCAATAAGAAAAATCTACCTTTGCATGCTTCAACAAAGGAGCAATGCAAAGACTAGATCAACACATACATCAAGTTCAGTATCCCTTGACCCAGCAACAAAATAATTTAATGCTTTCCAAAAATTATTTTGATCAGAGAAATTGGTATAGGCATATTGGCCTGCAATCTATGTTGCTTGATACTCGAGTAACAAATAGCACACGAGTTGAAAGATAAGTATATAAAGGCAAAAGGGTCCTTAAGTTTAGTAAATATCTAACCTTTGCTCTAAGATGGCCAACATGGCTTGTGAACTCAGGAAAAACATGTTGCACTAACATAGGCTCTAGCTCTTACTGTAAGGTTCAGTTTGCTTTAATTTATCACATAATGTTCCTATAGCAATAAGAGCACCATCCTTCTGAAAATTGTACCTCCATGCATTAAACCACTTGAATCAATGTTTTTCCACTTTTAAATTGGATTGCAAAGCTACCTTTAATGAACAGTTAAGTTGGAGAAGCAGTAATAAGTTTGTTAGATGAATATCTCGGAACACTTGTGACCTTGAATTCTGACATTTTTAGAATCTATCTAAGTACCCCCAAAGGATTCATAAGGAAGCAATACAACTATCCATCTAGGTTGCAGGTAGGTGTATATATGGAATAATAGGGGAGAAAGAAAGAAAACCAGTCACTGAATACACACCTGATGCAAGCGAGCTCTCTTCTGGAATATCCTGTCCTCATAGGAACCCACAGCCTGAATAAAATGCTCGACTTTGCTTAAATTTGGCTAGCAAAAGAAAGAAAATGTACGTCACTCATCAAAAGACCAGCATAGAATTAAAATCAAAATTCTAATTGTTAGTTTTGGTGCACATGTATATGCAAATGCAAAAGGATGTCCATCTACCGTGCATCCATCCGTCAAATAGCCACCCATCAACTTGAATTCTTTCTTATAAACGGCCATCAGCAAATTGATCGCACCCTATCCATAAAGTACAGATATATGTGAAATTTAGTGCACATTCTTGTTGGGACAAAAAAAAGGATACAATTTATATGAATGCAGAAAGTTTATGCAAGGTCCATAAACCTTTATCCATGTAACAAAAGTGGATTGATTCCCTGGAAACAATCGATATAACTTGGGCATGGAAAAAAGGAACAAACCTCACGAATTTCAAGTGTCGGCATGTGCGGGATAAAATCATTTCCAACAAAGAAACAAATGAATATGAATCATCAACTATGCGTTCAAAGTCGATCTCGAAAGGAGGATTAGGAATTCTAAGTACTCCCGAAGAGTCCAGATGTGGAGAAACTGCAAAAAATCTAAATATTAGGATAAAAGCACATGCTATAAATGAAGCCAAAGTGAATGGAAACTTGAAAAATATAATAAGTATTGATCGAAGCTAGCAAGGAACAGACCTGGAAAGGCTTTTTGGCTGGAGTAGTATCCTCACCCTTCTCGTCAAACTCACCAGATTTTCTTTTTTGCATTTCCTTGGCAATCTGCAGCTAAATGGCCCATTTGACCACACCAGAAACACTTATCCTGCTGTCCAGGAGTGAAGACGACCTGATACAGAAGAAAAACAACATGAATAAAACCAATATTTACGAAGAAATAAAAGTATCCATGTACATCAGCAATATAATACTGGCTATAAAAATATAAGTGGGGTGCAGTAAAAAGAAGCAATAAACCAATCCCTTATAACCAAAAGACTTCAACATAAAATCCAAATATATTATATATATATATATATATATATATATATATATGTGTGTGTGTGTGTGTGTGTGTGTGTGTGTGGTGTGTGTGTGGTGTGTGTGTGTGTGTGTGTGTGTGTGTGTGTGTGTTCATCCTATAAGATAATAGGGTAACAAACCAATGGAACAGCTAAGAGATATAAGGGATGACTACGAAAGCGTGATAGCAGTAGATAGAATTGTGTGCTAGTTACATATTTCGACAAGGCAGAACAATGAAAATAGCATGGATGCATACTAACCTCTCTCAAGATCGAAAAATGCACTTCATGTGTAGCCAGAGCTAACATGATCAAATCTGCATCCTACACAAGAAGAAAAAAGAGTTCAGTAAATAATGGCATGACTCAGAGTATGATAGTATAAACCATTACAATATCTGGCCAAATATTATCTAATGGACCATATCATTTCAGAAATATCCAAATTGACTCGTGTGAAGTTTCATAACTACTTGGAATGAATTTATGGTTTATACATGGCGTTGTTAATATATATACCCATAGAGGCCAGAAGTGAAGTTCAATCCGAAGTTACCGGCCCCCTGCCTCCCTAGGAACTCAGATACTACGACCACAAATGGTGTGAGTTCCTGGTCCGGATAGTCAAATGTGTCAAATCGGGCAATCCGGTTATTAGAAGATGAAGTTCAACTAAGATATCAATTAAATGATAATAGAAAGGACAAAAAATCAATTAATTACCAAAATGAAGCATATAAGGTAGGTTGTTTTAGGATTTTGTACAAAAACTCTCCTAGTAGACACAAATATTTATATACACACACACACAAACGAATCTCTCTTAAGCAAACAACAATGTATTGGAAAGCCTAAACCGTCTACTATGAATCAAGGGAAGGCATATTATTAGCACCAGAGAATAAGTAGTATACTCCTCTAAGTGAAGAAAAGGCATATAGACTCTCCAAATATCTGTCAAAAGATGCTTAAATCTTGATCATAATAGTTTACAAAATTATATTCAATTATTGAAAAGAAATAGGATAAGGGGATTACATTGATGAATATAATATTGAGCTGGATTGGAGCAAAATACAACACATGCTCGCAGGGCAGCTGTAGTGTCCTTCAATAGCAAAATTGAAAGCCTTTACAAGAAGGATACTGCAGAGTTAATGAATCATATCCACTCATTAGTTGTAAACTACAAAAAAGAGGGTGAACATCAATATGAAGTAAAATAGATAGAATAAGAATGCAACAAAAAGTAAAATTGACATTTATCCGATATGCACATTAGTACTCTTGTAAAAATAATGTCTTTTTTAAACAAATATTCTATAAAAGTGCTAGTTCTGAAACATGTTACCAATGTGCCATCCTTTTTTTTAATTGCATTTTGAAACACGATTTAAAGTCCATCCAGCATGTCTAATAAGTCATGTTGTTGAAAACAAAATGTGATTTCACTAATGTTAGCTATTTTCGTAAATATGAATTTAGAAACATGGCTGGTTTGGTAATAAGTTTCATAAGTTTCATAAGTACCATCTTATGGAATGTTTTTTTTTAAAATGACATTAATAACGACCAGATGTGATAGTTTAGGCTAATTTCGAACCCCCAAAAGAAAAATTAGAAAAAAAAAACTAACTTGTAGATATAAACCACAGCAACCACAAAGCGACATTGTTCAACAAGTAACGCAACAAAGCCAGCACCTTCCTGTACCCGATGATCGGAAGCAGAAAAGATAAAACTGTACAAACACAACAAACTCAGATCCATAAACTATCCCGAAACAGCCCAGCATATCATCAGTGACCTAGGAAGCACAGACAATCACAGATGTATGCCGTGTCGGACGCGTATTGGAACCAAGTGATAGAATCAGAGATGAAATGGGAACAACCTGGACACTCCAAAAATAGTTACCGGTGTCTATGTCGTGCGTCTATAACATTTTGTCAAATAATTTTGTTGCGATCGTATTGTGACCATGCAACATAGGTCGAAGCCTAGGAAGAAGCTCTGTCGATCCAAAAAGACACACCAATAACTAGGAGACACCAAAATAGGTGTCGATTGCATGTCACTATGTCTGAAATGGGTTGTGTTGAGTACCTGTCCATACAACATGGCTAAAATATATCCTCTTCTTGAGAGAAAAATGACATTTGCTTATCGGACTCATCATGATCCAAAGGTAGGGGTATCACTTGAGTAAACTGGATACCTCTAATATGTAATGGATGATGAATGTAGGGATGCTCGCCTGAGTACTAATGCAGTAATAGAATAAATCATTCTCATATTCTCTAAATGCATGCAACTTATTAATGTACTAGCACCATTGTAGTCTTTTTGAAGACTTCAGACTATATTACAAAGCAATTTTGGCACTAACAACCTAAATCCCTGTTCTTTATCCATGGCCGCTTAAAATCGCCAAAGCAATTCCGACACCGACAACCTAAATCCCTGCTTTAATTTTTAACAGTATCTCGCCCTCTTCCCTCTAATTTTCTCTCCCCACTCTCGAACGGATCTCGTTTTTCCATCGATTGAGCTAGAAATCCTTCAATTCTTCGACAATCTTGTTGTTTTACCCATAATTAAACTCCTACCATTCACTCTGATTTTCTAATCCAAAATTAAACTGATCAAAGGAATAGAAAAAAATGAAGTTTCATTCCCTTATATTTTTATCCTACAAAACTATATAAGTTACAACAGTTATTTGACTCTAAATTTTTTACTTTACATGACAAAATTTTAGGAGAAGGCCAAAAACAACGCACACAAATATATATATATATATATATATATATATATATATATATATATATATATATATATATATATATATATATATGAAAAAACATCAATTAAAATATTTTTCTTCGCTATTAATTTTTACAAATAGAACAAGCAAATAAGATGCTTCCATAACCTAAAATCTATAAAATAAATTTATTAGGAAAAAAAGTAAAACTATTTCACCTAGGGCTGTCAATAGTGATTGGATCCGACGTTCAGGAACGCCCATCTCTCCCTTCCCTGGCGTCATTGTCGTCGTTGGTACGAGCCGCCGTCGCAAAATCCGAAGGTAGACTTCAACGGATTGGGATGGTACTCGACCAGGAGAACAGAAATGAGGATCAAAACATTCTTGGCTTTGTATTGACCCATTGTGCAAGACTTTGAAGGGAGAGAGACTAACCTGAGTTGTAAAGGGAATAAGACACCTGATGGTGAGTATGAAAACGAGATCAGAGTGAGGGAGAGGGAGCATGTGAGAGTTGATTGGAAAAGAAGATAATTCTGTGAGGGAGGATTGGGAAAAAATAGTCAAGAGACAGAGAGAGGGAGAGAGAGAGGATGTGAGAGTTGATTGGGAAAAAAGAAATAAGTATGTGATGTAGGGTTAGGGCATGGGTTAAATTTTTCACGGTGGGAATTTCTACTGGGAGATCCAACGGATAGGAGACAAAAGAAGAACGAAAAAATTAATCCCAAAAAGAAGAGTAATGAGACGCCAAATATTTGGTATTCCCGTCGAGATTACTTAGGACGGTCCTAAGATTTATTTGGGATGAAATTTTTAATAGTCCCAGAAAAGAGATCTACTTTTGAATCTGTCTCAAATAATACTTTTTTTGTTACAAAAAACATAGTTGTCCCAAAAACTAAATTTATAGGACGTTTAAGACTAGCGTTCTTAATAGTGTCGTCCCAAAAGTTCACTTTTTTTGTAGTGCTTCCTGATCGAGACGATGAGATCGTGTCTCTATAACCAACCTGAAGACAGATCAAACAAGGAATCAATACTGAGATAGAATGATAATTCAAGGGAGGACAGTTACTCAAGGAAGTATCAGAAATTTAGATGGCAGGGATCCAGTTAAGATTTTTTTCTAATGTGATTGAGTACCTCAAAATAATCCTAATCCTATTGCAGGCTGTAGTGATACTCTAATTCGAATACCACTACATAAACTCGACCTGCATGGGCCACCACTAAAAACGTGTCACGACCTGCACCCTAGAGTAAGGGCACGAGACGTGGGTAGGTCCAGCCTACGTCGCAGTTGTTGGCCCATTCCATGGTCACACCCGATTTCGATAATCAACATACACTTAAGTCAATACACAAAATATAGAAAATGCTGTTAATCATTTCAGGATACATGAAATCAAATTCAACGAACGATGTACTGCATCAAACAAAGTGTCAACATTATCAAATCTTCAGAAGACTCATTTCTCATTTTATTCTGTATTTTATATTTTATTGAGTCTAGGATTTATTTTGTAAAATCAGTTTTGGTAATACTGGCTTAAGGTTAAAACTGTCCACATTCCAAAAGCCTACCTATTTACCTATTCGTATTTCATTTACAAAACATTTCAAAAACATATTTTGAAAATAGCCTTTACAAATGATTTTACAAATAACCAAAAACATATTTTGAAAACTGTTTTTACAAATGATTTTCAAATATCTCCTGACAGAACTCGTAACCGAGTTCGGCCCGAGTTCGGTCCGAACTCTGATCGAGTTCGGCCAAAAATGATTCAAACTTCTGTTTCCTCCAAATCAGCGAGCAACGTCTCTTTGCGAGATATTTGCATCCGAACTCTGCCCGAACTCTGCCCGAGTTCGGTTCGAGAAAACTCCTATAAATAGAGAAGAACTTTTCATTTCAATTCACTCATTCATTCTTCATTCTCTCTTCTCTACTACTCAAGTGTTTTCAAACGATCTAAGATTTTCAAATCATACCTATACATCTCTTAGCCAAAAGCCAGTACTATCAGAGTTGATTTAGAGTCTTTTGGTATTTCAAGAGTTGTAAAGAGGTCGTTCAAGTTCAACAACTTTCCTGTTGTGGAGCTGGTCGTGCGCTCGTCACCAAGCACGGTGTTGTGAAGCTGGTCGTGCGCTTGTCACCAAGCACGGTGTTGTAAGAGACTGCAAGCTCTCAGTTAAAGCTTGTGCCATAGTGGATTAACATCGAGCAAGAGTACTCGAGACTGGATTAGTCCTCTCAGAGGGATACCAGTATATATCGCTGTGTCACTGAGTTTGAATTCTCTATCTTTATTTACTGTCTCTTATATATCTGCCATAGTTTAATTTTTAATTGGTGATTATTTTCCGTAGCACACACACACTCTATTCACCCCCCCCCCTCTAGAGGTGCTCAACGGTCCTACAATTGGAATCAGAGCAGGTTATATTCTTATATAACATACCTTAGAGAGTATATATATATGGCAGCCATGAAATCTATATTCAACGGTGAAGGGCAATCCACAAATAGACCTCCCCTATTTGATGGAACAAATTATACCTATTAGAAAATACGAATGACTTTCTTTCTAACATCTCTTGACTTTGATCTTTGGTCAATAGTCATTGATGGTTATAAGAAACCAGCACCCACAGTGGTTGAAGGTATTCTTATGGAAAAGTCTCATGACAAATACACCGAAGCTGAAAAAGCTAAGGCTAGTCTTGATGCTCGTGCCATCAATGCACTATTCTGTGCAATTGACAAAACCGAGTTCAACAGAGTTTCAACCTGTAAGACGTCTCACAAAATTTGGAAACTCCTTGAGGTAACCCATGAAGGGACTTCCCAAGTGAAGGAATCCAAAATTAGTAGACTGACACAGGAGTATGAATCTTTTAAGATGAAACCCGGTGAGTCAATTACACAGATGTTTACCTCGTTTCTTTGATATAACTAATCCTTTACAATCTCTTGGTAAGGATTACAGAAATCACGAGAAGATCAGAAAAGTGCTGCGGGCTCTAACAAAGAACTGGAATCCAAAAGCCACAGCAATTATTGAAGGAAACGATCTCACCACTATGTCCTTGGAAACATTGATGGGGAAGCTGATGACCCATGAACTTGATTTGCAAGAGTTTGAGGAAGCAACGCCAAAGGAAAAATTTATTGCCTTCAAAGCTCAAGCAAGAAAATCAACATGCAATGACTCCGATGAAGAATCATCAAGTGGTGATGAACAAGCCCTACTTGTGAAGAACTTCAGGAAGTACCTAAAATTTACAAGCAGAAAGAAGAAAGATGTCCAAGAAAGCAACGAAGATGAAACTATATGCTTTGGATGCAAGAAGTCAGGGCACATGAAGAAGGACTGTCCAACCACCAAGAAAAGCAATCCATATGACAGATCAAGATCAAGCAGAAAAGCAACAACCGGTCGAAAGTATGCTAACACAAGCATCTGGCATGAAAGTGATGCCAGTGATTCAGAGGAAGAGGATAGACCATGCGGCAATGCAAATGTCTGTCTTATGGCATTTGATAAGGTATCTTTAAACCCTCTATATGATGATTATACTTTCGATGAATTAGAAAATGCCTTTAGTGATTTACTTGAAGAACACAAAAATGTGCTTGACAAGTATAAGCAATCTCGAAAAGAGATTAAGGCATACACAACCGAGTTAGCTAGACTATCCAATCTTATTCAAGATATTAAGGAGACGTCTACTACCGGTAACACGGAAGAGATAGCCAAACTCAAGGTAGACTATCATGAGACTATCCTCAATATTGAAAAGAAAGAAAGAGATTATGTTAAGATGCAAAAGCTGTATGACACAGAGAAGAAGATGCACTTAGTAACAGAACACGGACTCTCAGTTATGACTGCTAAATATGAAGAGTCTATTGCGATTTCTAAAAAGTTAGAAATCAAGTTAGGCAAACAGGAAATGCCTGTGACACAGCCTAATTTTAGTCCTAATGCAAAGCATACACCTAAGAGGACTAAAAACAAGAAAGCACAGAAGAAACACGAATATCATCATGCTTTCACTTATAGGTTCTCCAAGAAACCAAACAAGCATGTAAACACAGTTTCGACCACATCTTGTTCTAAACTGACTTGTACTTATTATGGTACGCACGGACACATATCACAGTATTGTTTAGCAAAAAAGCTAATTGATAATCACACGTTAGTCTGGAGCCCTAAAGCTAATCAGTATGGACCCTTCAGAAAATGGGTACCAAAGGATTCATCTACTTGTTTTGTAGGTGGACCCTCAACCCTCTCATGCTATAAGCAAATGGATCCTCGATAGCGGATGTTCGCGACACATGACTGGTGATACATCTTTATTCGCTACGCTATCGATGAAGAAAGAAGGATATGTCTCCTTCGGAAATAATTTGAGAGGTGATATAATAGGTAATGGTACTGTAGGTATTTCTCCTTATCCAATAATAAAGGATGTTTGTCAAGTAACTGAATTGAAACATAACCTATTGAGCATAAGTCATTTGGCAGATAATGGTTATGGTATCAATTTTGTGAAAGATAAATGTACCATATATGATATGTCATCTGGTGATCCCGTATATAAAGGGATTAGAGAAGACAACATTTATGCTTTCTTTTTGGAGAATACTAATAATGCAGGAAGGTGCCTAGTAGCCAATCAAGATGAAAGCTGGCTATGGCACATGAGACTAGGACATGCAAACATGGATACTATCTTACGTCTAAATACAAAGAAGTTGGTAAGAGGACTCCCTGAAATTCCATTCAAGAGAGATATGGTATGTGCTGACTGCGAAAAGAACAAAGCACATAGGTCTACTTTTAAATCCATCAACGCTGTGAGTACTTCGAGACCTTTGCAGTTAATTCATATGGATTTATTTGGTCCTAGTAGAGTCGCTAGTCTTGGCGGTAAGCTATACGCTTTTGTTATTGTTGATGATTTCTCTCGATTTACTTGGGTTTATTTCTTATCAAACAAAAGTGATGCAATTTTTGAATTTCAGATATTTTGCAAAAAGGTACAAAACGAAAAAGGCTTCATGATTACTCGTATCCGAAGTGACCATGGTGGCGAATTCGAAAATTCTGATTTCAAAAAGTTTTGTGATGATAGTGGATATTACCACGAATTTTCTTGTCCTAGAACTCCCCAACAGAATGGTGTTGTGGAGCGGAAGAATCGTACTCTAAAGCAAAATGGCTAGAGTCATGCTGAATCAGTATAATCTTCCTAAATATTTTTGGGCAGAAGCTGTTAGTACAGCCTATCATGTTTTAAATAGGGTGTTAATTCGACCAATCTCGAAAAAAACACCATATGAGCTTTGGTTTGGAAGAATTCCAAACATTTCTTATTTCAAAGTTTTTGGTTGTCGCTGTTTTATCCTGAACACCAAGGATAACTTGGGAAAGTTTGACTCCAAAGCAGATGACGGGATATTTCTCGGATATGCTGCTAAGAGTAAGGGATATAGAATTTTCAATAAAAGATCTATGATTGTTGAAGAGACTATTAATGTTACCTTTGATGAGTTAAATAGTCACAGATCTAGCGACAGTGATGATGAAGATACACATACAAAGACTAAGAAGAGTTCTGAGAAAGATCTGACCCAAGAGGCAAGGACTGATAAAAGTTCCGAAGATGCAGGAACTGAGAAGAGCCTTGTGAAAGGTATGGCCCAAAGATTTGAATCATTGAGATTCAAGCCAGATCATCCAGAAACTCTCATTATAGGTGATGTATCCAAAGGTGTAAGTACACGTTCATCTCTTAAAGATTCTGAATTAGCAGCAAATGTAGCATTTATTTCACAAATAGAACCTAAGAATGTAGATGATGCTTTTACTGATGAGTTTTGGATTTCTGCCATGCAAGAGGAACTTAATCAATTTGAGAGAAACCAAGTTTGGGAACTCGTTCCTAAACCTATTGGTCAATCGATAATTGGTACCAAATGGGTGTTCCGAAATAAACTCAGTGAAGATGGACAAGTTCTACGCAACAAAGCACGTCTAGTGGCATAAGGTTATAATCAAGAAGAAGGAATTGATTATGATGAGACCTATGCTCCTGTTGCTAGACTAGAAGCCATCCGCATGTTTTGTGCATTTGCATATTTTAATGATTTTAAACTTTTTCAAATGGACGTGAAAAGCGCATTTTTAAATGGATTTTTAAAAGAAGAGGTTTTTGTGAAACAACCCCCTGGTTTTGATGATTTTTAAAAACCTGATCACGTCTTCAAGCTTAAGAAAGTACTTTATGGACTCAAACAAGTACCTCGTGCTTGGTATGAACGCCTAAGCGCCTTCTTACTTGATAATGGATTTTCGAAAGGAAAGATTGATACTACTTTATTTATTAAATCGATGAATGATGACATTCTTCTAGTGCAAATTTATGTAGATGACATTATATTTGGTTCTACTAATGAAAAATTCTGTCAAGATTTTGCCAAGTGTATGCAGAGTGAATTTGAGATGAGTATGATGGGAGAGCTAAACTTCTTCCTAGGACTTCAAATCAAACAGCACTCGAACGGAACATTCATCAACCAAGCTAAGTACACGAAGGACATACTGAAAAAGTACGACTTCAAGAATGTAAAGTCAATCGGGACGCCTATGGCTACATCTACAAAGCTTGATGCTGATGAAAATGGCAAACCTGTCGATCAGCGTAAGTATCGAGGTATAATTGGTAGTTTATTATACTTAACTGCTAGTCGCCCTGATATTATGTTTAGTGTTTGCATTTGTGCACGTTATCAGGCAAACCCTAAGGAATCACATCTTAGTGCCGTTAAGCGTATCTTCCGATACCTTAAAGGAACTTCTACAGTTGGCTTATGGTATCCCAAAACCAAATCCTTTGACCTTATAGGTTACTCGGATGCAGATTTTGCTGGATGCAAAGTGGACCGTAAAAGTACCAGTGGCACATGTCATTTCTTAGGAAAGGCCTTAGTGTCTTGGTTTAGCAAGAAACAAAATTCAGTAGCATTATCAACAACTGAGGCTGAGTATATCGCCGCAGGACGTTGTTGTGCTCAGATTTTGTGGATGAAGCAAACTTTAGAGGACTACAATCTGCACTACACAAATGTTTCTATTTATTGTGACAACACTAGTGCTATAAATCTGACTAAGACCCCTATTTGTCATTCACGCACATAGCACATAGAAATTAGACATCATTTCCTTTGTGATCATCAACAACACGGGGATATCTGCCTAGAATTTATTGACACTAATCATCAACTAGCAGATATATTCACTAAACCATTGGCTGAAGACCGTTTTAACATTTTGAGGCGTGAGCTCGGCATTCTTGAATTCTTAGACTCATAATGTATATGGTAATTAAAATTGAATTTATGACTTGATACTTTATTATTTATTTAACAAAAATTGTTTCTGGGTACAAACTTAAAAACGGTATGTCTGTCACCACGGCTACGGTCGAAGCGAAGCGGTATTTAAGAGTTCCCCGGTGAACCTCCGTTAGCTGGGACAACCCCTACAGTTAACCCAAAAATAACAGTCGTTATTTAATATTACAGTCAAAGTTATTAAATTCTACTTTTAAACCTACCAGAATGCATTGACTGTCTCGGGAAAGCAAGTGGCCGAACTCGGCCCGAACTCTGACCGAGTTCGGACCGAATTCGGACCGAGTTCGTTCGGCGCTGTTATGGTTCCAGAAACGAACAGCCGGCCCTAGTGTCTATAAAACCCATCTTTTCTTCTACTTTTTCCACACAACAACTCGTGGAAATCACTCCTCTCTTCCTAGAAGCTGCTCCTCCTCCCTCCTAGCAAGGTTCCGAAGAGATCTAGTGGGCGATCATCTTGTTCCTCCTTCCTTTTTCTTCAAAAGGTACTTTCTCTCTATTTTCTCATGGCCCCCAAGCGTCAAAGAGGAACCACTTCCCAAGGTGCCCCCTCTTCTTCTGAATACACCCCTGCGAGTCTATTCAGTCCAGCACGACCTAGAGATCCCGATGAATATGACTCTACTTTGTTTCCGGACAAAGATTTTTCGGATCTCTGGTTCGATTCTTTTTCTGGTCGTCGTATTTGTACTGGAGCTTTTGTAAATTTTACTACTTTCTTTGAGTACGCTCCAACTTTTGACCAACTTGGGTACCGAGATTTCTTCGAGGTACAAGAAAATATTTATGACAACGTCGTCCGTATGTTTTACTGCAACCTGCAAATAAAACCAAACGGAAATCTCTATTCTTGCGTTGCTGGGCAAGAATTGAAATTTAGCGCCACCGACATCAGCAAATTCTTCCATATTCCTGATCTTGGTGATGCCTTGGTTGACATCTATCATATTCAATTCCCTGCTGATGTCACTCTTGCTTCCTTCAGGGAACTAATCTGTCATCCTAACCCTGTTCCCCGTAGAATTTTTGCCAAAAATTTGAACCAAACCTTCTATGAACTTCATCGTATGATTTTCTCCGTCCTTCTTCCAAAGAAAGGTTCTACTGATGAAGTAACCTTTATGGAACTATCTGCTTTGTATCATATTCACTTTGGCATCCCATTATCTATTCCCAAAATTGTGATGTCCTGGATGCTTAACTGCAGAAATGCAGGTAGGAATATAGTATATCCAATGCACTTAGCTTCTATCTTTCGACGTTTCGAGATTGATCTTGAGACGTGTGCCATCTCCTCCACTCCTGTCGAGCTGACTAGATCTCGTCGATTTCCTGCTCCATCTCTGCCTCCTGGAGCTCATCCTGCTCCAGCTGCTGATGCTGAGGTCCCTCCTGCTGATGCTCCTCCTGCTCCGGCCCCTGTCCCAGGATTTGATCAGACGTTCTATCAGCGCTTTGATGACTTTGTTGCTGTCTCTGCGCAACGTCATCAAGATTCGGAGTTCCGGCACATTTCTCAGGCCCAGGTGCTGAGGAATAGCATTGCTGACCTCCACTACAGCCTGGCTCATGATCTTGTCCATCCAGTCTGTCACGCCCCAGTACCGAAATACGGAGACGGACTAGGCCAGCTACTCCATATGAGGTACGTAACGTCATACGACGATCGTGGCTGTCGAGAGACTAGGGGGTACATGCTACAATCAAGTCTCCTATGGTCCTACAGCGTTCTATGTCTCAATCAATCAAATCACATCAGCAAATAAATGAACATTAAAGATAAAGCAGTAAGGCGTCCCTGACGCTTCATCAAAATGATCATGAGAGACTAGCTTTATAATTTAGCTATCTCAGAGAGTCAGGAGTACAAAATTATATACAGCTGCAGTCTGTTTAATTACAATTATGTACTGACACAAAATATCAAGTAATCCGGCTAACAGGTGCCGGTGGCTAAATGCCGCACAAAATATAAGCAGGAGTGGTGGAGAAGAAACCCACTCGAGTCCCCGAACTGTCATGCTCCTAGTATGCACCATGGATGTCAGAGAGGAAGATCGTGTCCTCAGGCTCTGCTACGGGATCTGGCCAAACAAAACCAGCGGGGTCAGCCCCGAATAGCAAGTACCGCCAAAGGGGCACAAGAGTTAAGATTAAAAACCCAGTTAAATAGAATGATTGATAATAGTAATACTTATGCTACTGTTATAGGGTAGCGCAACATCCTCGAACCCATATGGCACCCTTACAACCAAACAAGGACAAAAGGTGCCGCATGAAGTCGGGACGTGTCGTACTCTATAACTTTCACATAAGTTAAAAGGTATAAACAACAAAATCTCCTGATCGTGACTTCGGTCGATAGCCTATCGCAGCACAATAACCAACCCAACAATCAAACAAGAACATGGGTTGGATCATGTACCATGATAGACCATGTTCCTCAGTCATTCCCAGAAGTAGCACTCCACAATCAGAATAAGTCTTCCGTTCATAACCTCGGTCCACAGCCTGTCATAGTACGATAACCAACCCAACAATCAAACAAGAACATGGGTTGGATCACGTACCATGACAGTCCGCTTCCTTCAGTTATTCACGGAAGGTAATAGGGTACAAGCAAGTCGTTTTCACGGCCAATCAAGTCTATGAGTTTCTAGTGGGACGAGGTTATCCTCGCATCATGTTAATAGGAATCCTCAGATCGTATCTTTCCAGCAAGGCTAGCCAACCCAGGGGTTCGCGTAGACAGGTATGATTGAGCACAGGTCCCTCGTAAGGCCACCTTGCTAAAACATATAATATATAGCAGGAATTAATCGGATACAGTCATCCACTCATTACAGATGACACAGTATCCGTGGAGACCAGCCGGCGCGTCAAGACAGTATCTCAAGGCGGCTGGTGTAACACGATCTCGGGATTTTGCCCTCCCCATGCATCTAGTGTATTTAGTTGCCTAATTTAACCCTAGGTAAAATCTTGGACTTTCATGCTGTGGCCTGCATGATTATCCTCCTAAAGTCGTACTTTAGTACGAGTACCCCAAAGAGGGTCCATGTCAATCAGTATGTCAACATGTTCTACCCTCCTTAGTGTAATGCATCATTGCAAATATGCCACGTGGAGTTACGGGTCTTTTGTCGAGCATGAACAAGAACTGGGACATTCAGGTACATGTATCAGGTAGGAACACTTTGTTCTCAGGGGTCACATTAGTGCTCATATCATGCTCGGGACAAAAGGTGTAAGGATATAAAATGGGCATATAATATACATATAATAATAATAATAATAATAATAATAAGGTAACAAAAATAGGGCACAAAAGTCCATGCGGCTCAAGGGGAGTGAGTCCATGCGGCTGGAACTACACGCTCATGCGGCTCAGGGAGCCCAAGGCGCATACGGCTGGAAAGGCGGGTTCATGCGGACGAAGGGGTGTCAGCTTATGCGGCTGCGAAGGAAGCAATCGCCAGGCGGCCGGTGTTCAACAGCATATGCGGCTAAGATCAGACGAAGTCCTATACGGCTGAGCATGGGCGATACATAGGCGGCTGGATGATGGATGGGCCTTATGCGGCCCAAAACAGTAGCGCATATGCGGCTGGATGCAAAAGAACTCATGCGGCTGAGTCTGAACAAGGCTATGCGGCTCAATTACTTGCCGCATGAAGATTCATGCGGTCAAGTACTCAAGCAAGTCTTATGCGGCTAGGAAGGACTTTCCATGCGGCTGAGCTCGAACGAGCCTCATGCGGCTAGAAAGGCCATGCGGCCAGAGACTTGCCGCATGAGGATTCATGCGGTCAAGTACTGCTCTTCTTCTCCACTTGTCCGAGAAGAGGAGCCAAGCAACCATGGCTTCCAAACTACACAAAACCTTCATCCGGAGCCCAAATCGGAACTTCCTTAGGTCAAAATGGGGTAGAACGAGATCCTCTACAGCATAGAACCATCAAAACTAGGAAATAACAAGATTAAGTAGATCAAAACCCAAGAAATCCGAAAATAAAGTAAACCTAGATCTACAAAAATCAAAGCTTCAAAATGGAAACTTCCAAGTTCTAAACTAGTATAGATTGAGGAGAAGAACATGTTTTGGCGAATAGTTTTGTAAGAAATCATTGACAAAAATTATGGATCCATCTCTTGAGCAAGTTGGTACTTGCCTTGGTTGGTGGAGGAAGTAAATGAGAGGAAGTAAATGAGAGGAGAGAGAATGGGAGGAGTTATATATATAGATCTTGGATCCATGGGTTCATGATGAACCATTGGTGAACCAAGAATAGGTTACCCAAATGAGCCAAAACTGTAGGCCCAAATGCAGAAAATAAATTAGGAAATAATATTTTGTCAAATATTTTTGGGAAATGCATGAAGAAATACAGCATAATAAATATAGCATAAATACAAGGTAAATACAATTTATCGGTTTACATATTAAAATACGTATTCCAGGATCGGGGAGTGACACAGTCACCATCTTACCTCACCCTACCTTTCCGGGTCCTCGATTTACTGATGAGGATACCTTTCAGTATTTCGACCCGACTACAGCCTACTTTTCTCATGAGGCTCCTGATGCGGATGACCCCACGATGTGACGTGGATTCAGCTATGGGCTAGTGGACATTGATTAGATGATGATCAATTGATGTAGTTTTTTTTTATTTTATGTCTAAACTGATTAGTTAGACATTTTCAGTTGTACTTTTGGATTATTAGTGGAAATTTTCATGACTGTTTCAGTTTATTATGAGCTGTTTCTTTCTATATTAGTTGTTTCCATATGTTTTATGCTGTGAGTATGTCTTTTTGCTTCACTTTGTCTTGTGTTTATCTATTGTTGGCTTCACATGTTACGGGGGAGCCAAGTCATTTTACTACTTGACAAAGGGGGAGAAAAAGAGTACAATACCAAAAAGCAAAGCAAGCAAAGCATATACAAATCCAAAAACAAAATCAAAACATCTCATTTTTTTCAGGTACTTTGTATTTTGTTCTATTTCATATAAATATATTTTGGTATAGACTCAAGTTTGTCAATTATCAAAATGGGGGAGATTGTTGGCCCATTCCATGGTCACACCCGATTTCGATAATCAACATACACTTAAGTCAATACACAAAATATAGAAAATGCTGCTAATCATTTCAGGATACATGAAATCAAATTCAACGGACGATGTACTGCATCAAACAAAGCGTCAACATCATCAAATCTTCAGAAGACTCATTTTTTATTTTATTCTGTATTTTATATTTTATTGAGTCTAGGATTTATTTTGTAAAATTAGTTTTGGTAATACTGGCTTAAGGTTAAAACTGTCCACATTCCAAAAGCCTACCTATTTACCTATTCGTATTTTATTTACAAAACATTTCAAAAACATATTTTGAAAATAACCTTTACAAATGATTTTACAAATAACCAAAAACATATTTTGAAAACTGTTTTTACAAATGATTTTCAAATATCTCCTGACAGAACTCGTAACCGAGTTCGGCCCGAGTTCGGTCCGAACTCTAACCGAGTTCGGCCAAAAATGATTCAAACTTCTGTTTCCTCCAAATCAGCGAGCAACGTCTCTTTGCGAGATATTTGCATCCGAACTCTGCCCGAACTCTGCCCAAGTTCGGTTCGAGAAAACTCCTATAAATAGAGAAGAACTTTTCATTTCAATTCACTCATTCATTCTTCATTCTCTCTTCTCTACTACTCAAGTGTTTTCAAACGATCTAAGATTTTCAAATCATACCTATACATCTCTTAGCCAAAAGCCAGTACTATCAGAGTTGATTTAGAGTCTTTTGGTATTTCAAGAGTTGTAAAGAGGTCGTTCAAGTTCAACAACTTTCCTGTTGTGGAGCTGGTCGTGCGCTCGTCACCAAGCACGGTGTTGTGAAGCTGGTCGTACGCTTGTCACCAAGCACGGTATTGTAAGAGACTGCAAGCTCTCAGTTAAAGCTTGTGCCATAGTGGATTAACATCGAGCAAGAGTACTCGAGACTGGATTAGTCCTCTCAGAGGGATACCAGTATATATCGTTGTGTCACTGAGTTTGAATTCTCTATCTTTATTTACTATCTCTTATATATCTGCCATAGTTTAATTTTTAATTGCTGATTATTTTCTGCTGCACACACACACTCTATTCACCCCCCTCTAGAGGTGCTCAACGGTCCTACAGCAGTGTCGACGGTAGAACGCTGTCCTAGGTCACAACATCTAACAATATAATACTGAACAGTTTATACTCCCCGAATGGGGGTGACATAGCAGAAAAGTAAACTCAATCACAACTAAGGCAGGAAGATAAGATGGAATGATATATTGATAAATACTGCTGAAAGGGAAAGAAATCCACAAGTACAAATAGAGCATCTAAGTGTCTAAGATAAATACATATCCCAAGTACCAAATATATGCAATCATCCAGAATGAATATAAAAGAAGACATCCTAGTCTAGAGGAGTTTCGTCCACAGCTAAAGGCTCCTGCTGCTGGACCAAGTCTGTACTGTCATCTAGGGTAGCCCCATAATAAGTGGGACAGCCCACCTCGTCCTCATCCTCTGTAATATTTCAACAGGTCCACTCAGGACAGGAGCGAGCACAATACATCTCAACAAGTCATAACAGGAAAGGAAATATAATCATGCTAGAGAATAAAATACAGGAAACTGAAGAACAGCATAATGTAAGAGAGAGACAGTAAGTAAATATCTATGATATATAAAAGAGAGACAGTGCTAGTGATTTAGAGTACAAGACGAACATGTGAATGGCTTAGGACTGATTCATGACTACACTAAGAGTGATTCATGACTATACTACTTTTGGATATTTATTCACATGACCATTCATACTCCCCCGTACCCCAATTAATACACAAGGATCCAGTCAAGTTACGTTAAGATTCGTGAATAAACTACTAACCCGTATAGGGTGATTCATGAATTGATTCGTGAAGGCTCGGTGATCATGAGAGTACATGAGTCACTAGCTGATTCCCGAAGATTCATGATAATAGAAGCATAAGATACGTGATGTAAGTAAAACACACTGGACAAAAGTATCTGATGCTCCCGAGAGGGATAACATCTCATGAAGGGATCCATATAGTACTAATCCGTGTTACCAACATGTCAGCATCAAGTAAGATAATCTAAAGCAGGAAATATAATCCTAAACAATATATGAAATGATCAGAGAATGTACTCGCCTCGTATCTGAATGTCTGAAGTAAATGTACTGTCCGAGATGAGGTACCTGACTCCTAGTTAGAGCAACACAAGTCACAACAAGTCTAAAATGGTAAAATAAAACACTACAATGCATTCTACATGAATCTAGGTCAATCTAGGCCAAAGTCAACTCTTGGTCAACCAAGAAGTCAAACCTAGGTCAACTATGGTCAAACTAGGTCTAACAAGTCTAAATAGTCTATTCTAGGCCTAATCAAGACTAAACAAGTCTAACTAGTCTCTCACTAGTTAACAGACACATCATAGGCCATACACCTATGTAGAGTCATAACCATGTAGGTCATGAGCTAATACAATATAACCTATAGGCCAAACCATATATATATATATATATATATATATATATATATATATATATATATATATATATATACACATATACAATAGGATATGCCTAGTACTCTAGCTATCACACATATAGAATATGTAAATCCCATATGGCTTCACATTACACATTTACACATAGGCTATTATAACTATTTACCCATATATATATATATATATATATATATATATATATATATATATATATAATTGCACATGCACATTGGTTAGAAATATCTATATATATATATATATATATATATATATATATATATATATATATATATATATATATATATATATATATATATATATATACATATAGAGGATACCTATATGTGTGTGTGTCTCAAGATATATGTGACATGAATGTTTGCCATTGATTGTAAAAGAACAGAACAATTATCGGAGGACTGAACTTAGACTCACAATACAAACTCGCTTGTACAAAGAAAGCCTAGGGACGAAAACCTAGGTACAGCAGACTAAGTACAATTGTTTATTTTTGATTCTGGGGGGTGACGATAGAGGCTCGGGAAAGCGACGGCCGCTCTGCCTTACTCCTTGGACGATCGGTATGCAGCCTTGGCTCGGGGAAGATCTGCTCGGCGTTGATGAAGAAGGGCTCTTCTTGCTCTCCTCGGGTTGCTCTCCTGGCTTCTCTCTCTCTGTGATTACCAAGAAAAAGGGGGAAGCTCTCTCTGTGTATATCTCTCTCTTCTTATTTTTTTATTCTTTTTGTTGCCGACCTTTTTTGCATGGGAATGATGCTGGCTATTTATAAGAGTGGGGTGTGATCATTAGGGTTTGCTAATGATTATCTGTTTGGAATGTCGGCGCTCCTTCATTCTATCTGAACCCTTGATCCTGATCATAGTGAATCTCGGCCACTAATGCGGATAGCACCAAATCTTATGAGCAGTTAATGCTGACTGCTTTAAATCCTTGTGATTGTTTATACCAATATTTGATTGCTCGCCACGTGTCCTATTGGCTTGATGATAAATGATATGCCCTGATCTCGGCAATTATGATGATGATGTCAAATATTCTTGTTGGGATTCGGTTGAATCTTCAATGCCATGTGTTTTAATTGAAGGTCCTGCCAGGGCCGCATAGAATGGACAACACTTGAACCGCAGGGAGATACTCCTCATGAGCCGCATAAGACAACGCCTCATCGAGCCTCAGGGGACGAACTTTTCGTGAGCTGCATATGCGTAGTCTCTGCGAGCCGCAGGGGACGAACCCTCCATGAGCCGCATATGCATAGTCTCTGCGAGCCGCATGAGTTAGGGTGGTATTGAGCCGCATAGACTGGGCTCTGGGTGGACCGCATATGGCTGATTTCTGCTAATCATATAAAGTGACTTCTCAATGAGCCGCATGAAGCTGTTCTCTACCCAAGCCGCATGAGACTTGCCACGTGGCAATCTAGGATTTCTGACAGATCGGGTCAGAGATTTTCTTCTTTTCCCGAAGAGTCTGTCATTATGGCAGAGCCATTATGACACTTTATGTCAGAGCCGTCGCAGTCGTCGAGTCGTGTCAGAGCATTAAATGAGGCCATTACTTCAGTGGCCAGCTGTAGGAAAGGATCACACGTGGCGTCAATTGAGCCGCATGTTCCTGTTGAACCGCATACATCCCCGAGCCGCATGAGTCTGAGGGTCTTCTTTTTGGGCCGCATAGGGCAACTCCAGTGTGAGCCGCATAGGCTTGCTACCCAAAGCCGCATGGGCCATTATGCCTTTATTCTAATATTTTCCATGCTTCTACAGGACCCCCTTCAAAGTTTTCAATTTGTAAAATTGAAACACTTTGAATAAGAAGCATGGCCCCGTTCATGCTGCATAGGATGTTCTGTTTACCTGAGTTTCCTAGCCGCATTAGCATCTCGACCGCATAGATTCATCTGGCCGCATAGGCTCTTTGCCACGCGCCCTGACAACGTGAGCAAATCTTCATTAAATGCCTTCGATTTGATTTAACGCCGCCTTTTGGGGAAGGATCCCAAGGGTCGGTTTTGCCTTGACCGAAGCGTTTTCGCCTTTATCTTTGGAGGCGGCGCGTAATCCGAGACGTCTTTCCACTTTATGGATCGCCGATAAATAGGAGTCTTTCAGCTTTTTAGGGATTTCTTTACCTTCTCTCTTTGCTTGAATTCCCTGTTGCCAACTTCGCTCTTCGTTTTCCTTCTTCATCAATCGACCATGGCTCCCAAGAGATCTGCTGCATCGAAGGCCGCGAAGGGCAAGGCAGTTGCTGCTACGGCGACTGCGGCGACGAATGTAGTCGCTCCTCCGCCGGCTGCTGTAGGCACTGTCCATCCTGATGTTCACCCGCCCATCGCTGGTAAGGGGGACACTCTGAAAACCCTAACTGCTGCCATGGCTCTGTTGCATACTTTATGCACAAGCTACATATACGAGGCGTATCGATGTGACCGCATAAGCACTTCGCCCGTTATGGCCGCATGAGCTTGTCATATTCGATCCGAGCCGCATGTGTGTTTTCGACTTGGGCCGCATAAGCGTTGCTCACTTTTGAACCGCATGAGCTTGCTGGTTTGTAGCCGCAGCGGCTTGTATGAGTCTGGCTTAGCCGCATGAATCTATAAACCCTTCTGAATCTGAGTTGTACGGACTTGGTTAATTCAGAGCCGTATGGGGCTATGACGCGCAGAACCGCATGGACTTATCTGCTGCTGAGCCGCATGAGGCTGTAGCGACCTGAGCCGTATAGACTCCAATAATCTTTCCAATGCTTCTGTTTTTTGTCTATCTTCTGACCTTGTTTCTTTTATCTTTTTCTAGTGAATCTGCCCGTGAATCCTGCGGGGGAACTTTTGGTTGGTTCAAATCAATTCGCCTTGGGTGTGCGTCTTGACGACCTAATTAAGCATGTGTTGAATCAGTTCCCTGCTGATGAGCCTTTGGAGAGGTTGAATGCCATCGAGAACCAGACCCTTCATTACCTTCGTTCCATGATGAACACCGGGAAGCTGGATGGAAAATACCTGAAGCCTCTATTCCTCTTTGGAGATGCTCTAATCATAGAGAATTCTCGAGTGTTAGAGATTTCCGAGAACTGGGATTTCTCTTTGGACGGGGAGTCAATCTATATTCCTCTTATGGAACGCCATTATCCTTTGTCGTGGTTCAACATGGTGCTGTTGAGCAGGAAGATGGTGTGCAACTTAACTCCTACTCAATCGGGGATGTTGATGGGCAACATCCATTATAATCCGAATATGCGGTCAGCGTACCCAGGTAAGGATTCCGTCCTTCGGTATATGATGGGTCTGGCCCCGGGCTCCTTCATGAATGTATACGGTCCCAACTTCTCTTTCGCTCAGGCTGACACCTTCTTGAATCGGCTTGTTCGTGAGAAATCCTATCCTGTTGGTAGGATAGCGTTGCCGAACTGGATAAACCCTACTTCTACGTGGGTCCAGTTGACCACCTGGGTCCTGCAGACCTATGGAACACTCTTGCGTGAGGTGGGACTTTATCATGCTATTTGAGGCACTTGTCACGGGCTCCCTATTAATAAACCGCTGTTCATGGCGCTCTTGGAGATGTACAGCCAGCGAACGGGGACATTCTTCACACCAGTAGGGGAGCTGGGGCTTGCTCTTCACGAGATGTATACTGTCTCTAAACTCCCATGGGGAAATGAGCCTTTCGAGGTGTACACCCCTTCAAATGAGGAGTTTGAGGACTTGAACCGACGATTCCCAGGTTTCGTCGCAGTATACCGGGAGTTGCTGTGCCACCATAGTGCTTGTCACCAGATGGCCATAAAGACAGTGGATAGCTCCGAAGGGACCGCTCCCCACACCACATCATGGATTAATTATCTTTTCAAAGTTGACCCTTCTGGCGAAGTTACTCCTCGAACCCCTAAAACGCACGAGGAGGTAAAGGATTTGATGTCAGGCGTCAAGAAGTCGCGGTCCAGGAGCGACATATTCGGGAGTCAAACTGACTCTCTCAGCTACTTTTACTATAGGACAACGCAGATGTCAGAGAAGGCGCTTCTGGCTGGCTTTTTAATGATATGGCTACGGAATTGCGTCGTCTCGGGAGGAGCAGGTTCTATCGAGAGGATCGGTCGCCACTTTATTCTTCCTGCCGTTAAACTGGTGTTCAGAGTTAGACTGGCCCTTCTTCCCGCCATGGTGTGTAGCATCCACCACGGTCTTCGAACCTTCTCATCCAAAGTTGTTGCGCGTAAGAAGACCTTGGATTTTGAGCGCGTAGAACTGCCTTTCCATTACTTGATGGGGTAGTTGGCGATGCATTACAAGTCTTTGCTGGGACCCAGGATAGCAGAAGATGCTACAGATGAAGATGCTTTCCTCTTCAAATGCCATCGCCAGTCTTGGGAATACAACACTATGTCGGCTTGTCGGAGGGCGCTGGCGAGGGTGGATGGGTGTCACCTTTTTGTGTCTGTTCCTCCTTTTTCTGATGAGGATGTGAGTAAGGTACACCTTGATGGTACTGGACCTTCTCACTTTCTATCTCCGGATATGCTCACCTGGTTGCGTAACATCCGTCCTGCTCATTTGGTTTATCGCAACCGCGATAACGTGTACCTGGAGCCTTACCTACCTAGTAGGTTTTTTCGGCAGTTCGGTTATAGCCAGTTATTCCTTGATCATCCCAACCCTGGTTTGGGCTTCGAAGGTAGCGTTCTTGATGGCGTCAGGGCGTGGAATTATTATGATGCTTATCATACTCGAGCCAGCTTCTCGGTCCCTGATGCTCAGACGCCAAGGGAAATTTTATACGTGGCTGCTTTGTATCATGTCATGGCGAACAAGCCTCCTATTAATTTCGATCCGAGTACCAGTTTTATCGTGGGTACAGGCTTAGAGGAGAAGCCCAAGGGGGCTAAGGCCAGAAAGCAACTAGCGCTTCAGACTCCTCTCCCTGAATCAGAACCTTCCGAGTCGGCTGAGGAGGAGGATGATAACGAAGATTCCCTTTTGGTGGGGGCGGAGAAGTAGCGGATCAACCGCTTCCCATCCCCGATGGACCGGCGGGAGGCCCATTGCTTTCTACACAAGAGGAAAGAGTGAGGGAAGAACAGCCTCCGGCTGTGCCTGGTTCCTCACGTAAGCGAGTCAGGCGCGAATCTTCTGGCAGCAGAGCGACCTTTTCCGTGAAGAGAGCTGCCGTTAAGTCTCGTGGATCACTTATTACCGAAAGGGATGAAGGTACCGATGCCGCTCCGGAGGTAAGGCTAAATCGGATTTATTTCTTTGTTGTAGTTCTCTTTCCTCTCGAAGATATGACTTAATCACTTTTCTTTGTAGGCGTCTGACGAACCGGGCTCTTCTGAACCATCTACTGCCTCCGAGGTTGATCCAGCCCTTGCTGCCTTAATTAGCGATATGTGCGCCACGGTCCTTTCTGCTGGAGCTCTCCCGGAGGCGGCTGGAAGTTCCCGGGTTGCTGAGGCATCAGCTCGGGGGGACGAAGGTTCTCTTGGGCCTGCCCCCGCGGTCGTTGAGCTTCAGCAAGATGATACCGTCCTCAGTGCCTCTCCTCCCGAGGATGACTCTCTGATTCCTGACTCGGAGGCTGTTGGTGAAGAGGCTGTGGTGGCTGTAAGCGAACCTCAGCCTCCATACTCCTCCATTGGTAAGATAGGCCATATATTGACTACCGAAGGGGCTTATTTGCTCTATCAACATATCCTTCGGATCAAGTCGATTCATGGTTGCCTTGGCCCTGCAGGTCCTGACCCTTTACCTCCCGCCGCGGATGTTCTCGGGGAAAGTTCGGTCGACCGTTATCCGGGCGAAAGGAATGTTTCTTCTCCTCTCTCTCATGTTGAGGGGCCTCCTGCTGGCTCCGGGCAGATGGGGATGGAGTTGGCAATGGTTTCCGCCTCGTCTTCCGCTGCTTATACGGCTCCGGAGATCGACTTCTCGACCTTGTCGAGCATCCAAATCCTGCGGGCTGCTGAAGAGGAGTTGGCCGCTGTTCAAGCGTCTTACCACGCGGAGTTGGTTTCTCTTGTGGCAGGAGCGGCAGATTCTGTCGCATCTTCTTATGTGCTGCCAGCCACGCTCCCGTTGACACCGGCTTCCTCGGAGGCTCTGAATGAGGTGACCCAGGACGTGGTCGATAGCTTCTATCGTCACTTAGGGAGGGGTGTCGATGCCGCCATAGACCGGGGGATCCCTTTTTCCATGTCTCTGAAGGGTGCTCAGGGCCAGATTGACACTTTGAAGGGCCTTCCTGGCGGGATGGGGTTAGCCGCGCTCCTGGAGCCCAAGTTGACAGAAGCTGATCGACTTGTGACCCAGCTACTGGCAACACGGCAGGCTGGCTTGCCTGCTGCAATTGAACGGGAGCGGGGTCTCCTCGTTGCTGCTCGGGACAAGATCAAGCTCACTCGGGATACTGCCGGGCCAGCTGTGCAGGAAGACCTTGACAAGCTCTCTGCTTCATATGCCAAACTGGGTCGTCGAAGTCAGGCTTGTAGGGCCCACGAAGGATCTGCTTCTCGTGGGATTGCTGCTACGCAGGAGCAGATTCTTGCACTCCAACAGGAGTTGGCCTTCCTAGAGTTAGAGCGGGAGGCTGCTCGCGCAGAACAGGAGTCGATCGCTCGGGAGGCCGAGCGGGTTTCCCGATCTTTTGCCACCTTGGAGCGGTCTTTCAAGGAGTTCGAGGACAACTGGCGAGCCTATGCTCATCTGGAGGACCCGGCGGTGCTGAGTCAGGAGGCAGAGCGTCGAGCCAAACAGAGTCTTGAGCGGTCGGTTGCCTTGATAAAGGACCGTCTCACGGTGTTATGTGCCCCAGAGCAGTGATCTGCCATCTGTCTTCTTTTGCTTCTCTTTTTTTTCTTTTATTTTTTTTTCTTTCATATATATATATTTTTATTTGTGCGGGATGTGATCCCCGCCGATGTAGCTCGTTTGAATTTTGAAATAAATGAGCATGTTTCAACTCATCTTCTCCTTCTTGTACTTGTGGTGTTCATGGAATAGGACTTGCTGGAGAATTATTTGTGGACCTGTTACCCTGGGTGTACCTTGGTTTTAGGTACGGATAACAAGTTTGGTTAGGATGTTTTGGAGCAGCCATGGCAAAGTGGTCATGGATGTTCTTGGTGTTGGGAAAAGGAGTGCCATAGAGCAGCTGGGCTCCTGGGGCACGGAAAAATGGCGGGTTTATGCTAAGAGACTTAGCAAGGGATATTTGTGGATCCACTATCCTTGGCGTACCCTGGTTCAGGGTACGGATAATAGGGTGGAAGGAAACCAGTCATATTTGCTCCGAGGTTATGAGGATGTAGCAAACATGAGGGTTTTACCGTGGAATCTTCCTACTCAGAGGTAATGAGAACATGGTAGGGGGAGACTTCACGGAAGCTTTTCTGTAATCAATAGTGGTCAACAGAGGACGTTTGTGGTCAACAGAGGACATCAGAGGACATTTGTGGTCAACAGAGGACATTTGTGGTCAATAGAGGACATTTGTGGACCTATTATCCTTGTCGTACTCCGGTTGTGAGTACAGATAATAGGTTGAAAGGGAACCAACATACTTGCTCAGAGGTAATGTGGACATGGCAAATATGGTGATTTCTTCGACGGAGCCTTCCCACTCAGAGGTAATAAGGACATGGCAGGAGTGGACTCAATGAAGGAGGGGTACATAGAACTACTCAGAGGTAGGAGGACGTGGAAGTTCTGTGTGAGGGGCGGTTTGTTTTTGGTAGAAGCGAAAACGACTCAGAGGTAATGAGGACATGGTCGTTTCGGAAATTGATGGATCGATTACCCTTTTTGTGCACTGGGAGTGCGGGTAGTAGATCATGAGGGAGGATCTCTTCCAGGGAGGAAGTTCAGAGGTATGTTTATACATGACTTACTATCTGAGAGAGTGACCGGAATGTAAGTACATAATTTGGATTTTTAGAATATTGAGGAAATGAGAGTTCAGCGGCACCAGCGGGTGCATGGCTCGATGATCTGAAATGTTATGGATGTGGGTTCAGTGGTATCAATGGATACATGACTCGATAATTTGGAAAATGGTGGGTGTGAGTTCAGTGGTACTAAGAGGGTACATGACTCGATAATTTGGAAAATGGTGGGTGTGAGTTCAGTGGTACTAAGAGGGTACATGACTCGATAATTTGGAAAATGTTGTCTAAACATAGTATTTCTTCAGAAACTTGCCGTTGACGGGCAACATAAGCAAGTCCCCATTCTGCTTGGCGAGGCGGTAGGCGCCGTTGGAGAACACGGCCTCGATGACAAATGGACCTTCCCATTTTGGCTGGAATTTGCCTGCGGTCTTGTGAGTCATGACCATTGGCCTTCGGACTGCCAGAACAAGATCGCCCACTTGGAATGTTCTGATTTTGACCTTCTTGTTGAAGGCTCCTGAGATACGTGCTTGGTATAGCTCGATCCTTTGCTGAGCTAGGAGGCGTTTTTCATCTAAGGCCTCCAACTCTTATAGTCGGCGTCGGTAGTTATCATCTGTTGTCAATTGATAAGTGAGGGCGACGCGGAGTGAGGGAATCTGAGTTTCCAGTAGGAGGACTGCCTCACTCCCGTATACTAGAGAGAATGGTGTATTCCCAGTAGCTGTTCGAACCGTGGTGCGATAAGCCCATAAGCATTCGTCGAGCTTCTCGTTCCAGTCGCGTTTGTTGGAGGATACAAACTTCTTGAGGAGTTTGATGATTGTTTTATTGAATGCCTCTGCCAACCCGTTTGCTGCCGGGTTATATGGTGTCGAAGCGACATTCTGAATGCGGTGTTTGTCGCAGAATCGATAGAATGCATGGCTTGCAAACTGCGGACCATTATCATGGATGATCCTCCGCGGCAGTCCGAAGCGATAGATGACGTGATGCTTAAGGAAGCTGATCACGTTTGAAGTCTTAACTTCTGCGAGTGGGACAGCTTTCGCCCATTTGGAGAAGTAATCGGTGATCGCAAGTATGAAGCGATGTCCTCGGGAGAAAGGTGGGGTGATTGGACCAATGATATCCATTCCCCATGCTTCGAATGGCCAGGATGCCACCGTTGGATGTAGAAACTCGGATGGTTGGTGAATGAAGTCCGCGTGGACTTGGCAGGCTTTGCATTTTCTGGCATAGTTTATTGCGTCTGCCACCATCGTGGGCCAGTAGTAGCCCATCCGGCGAAGGCGGTCCTGTAGCTTAGGGCCAGGCTGATGGGCCCCACAGACACCGTCGTGAGCTTCTCGTACAGCTTCTTTGGCTTCTGCGTTTGACAAGCACCGGAGTAATAATCCGTCGTAGGATCGTCGGTACAGCATCTTTGTCTCTGTGTCGTAGAAGAATCTGAGAGAACGCCGTCTGATGGAGGTAGCTTCCCTTGGATTCTCCGGGAGGATGTCGTACACGACGAAGTTGATGAACGGCTGCCTCCAGTCCGGTGTTTCGTCGACCGTCTGGGCGGAATAGCTCGCCACGAATTGAATATTGTTCTTGGGACAGACCAGTTCGTGGCCTATCACGTCAACCGAGTGATGAGCTTGGTTCGGCACTGCTAAGGAAGCGGCAAGGCCTGCTAGGGCATCGGCTTCGATATTTTGAAGTCTGGGGACGTGTTCGATGAAGAATCCCTCAAATGAGGAGATAATGTTGATTGTTATTTGGTGGTAGAGGATCATGTCTTCATGGCGGACTTCGTACGACCCCCGAATCTGGTTGACGATTAATTGTGAATCGCCGTATGCTTCAAGATATTCTATCCCCAGCTCTTTTGCAAGTTGGAGGCCAATGACCAAAGCGTTGTACTCGGCCACATTGTTGGAACAGGGTTCCGTGAGAGAGTAGGCGCGATTGATCACTAGCCCGGTAGGAGAGATCAATACTACTCCGACCCCGACGACGATATTTCCCTTGGGTCCGGCTCTTGAAGCGCCATCGAAGAACATCCGCCATATGTTATCGTGGGTGGTCGTATTCGAATCGGCGACCTCATCTGGGATTTTCTCGTATATTCTGGATGACCCAGATCCTGGATGGGCTGCCAAAAAGTCTGCCAGGGCTTGACCTTTTACAGCCTTCTGCGGGACGAAGATCATATGATAGGGGATAGCAGTATCGCCCATGTAGCGAGGCGAGAGCTGAGCGCCCCTGGTTTAGTCATGAGGACTCTGAGAGGGTTGACCCGTGAGATCACATGTATGGTTTGTCCTGTAACATAATGCCGCGTCTTTTGAATGGCGAATACCAAGGCGAGGCATTCTTTCTCCACGGTGGTGTATCGGTGTTCGGGCCCGACCATCATTCGGCTGAGATAGTATATAGCTTGCTCGTGGCCTGCGTCGTTGTTTTGTGCCAGCAGGGCACCGAGGGAGTGTTCCATTGCTCGTACATAGAGCAGGAATGGTTTTCCAGGGACCGGGGCCACCAGGACTGGAGGTTTTGACAAATATTCTTTGATGTCGTCGAAAGCACGTTGGCATTCCTCGTCCCATACGAATGAGACTCCCTTCTTCATGAGGTGTGTGAATGGTCGGCACCGCCCAGAGAGGTTAGAAATGAACCTCCTGATATAAGCTAACCTCCCCTGGAGGCCTCTGAGCTCGCGGAGATTTCTCGGGGGACCCATCTCCATGATTGCCTTTGTTTTCTCAGGGTCTACATGGATACCCCGTGCAGTGATGATGAAGCCCAAGAACTTCCCACTGGATACGCCCAAGAACGATTTCGTAGGGTTCATCTTCAGATTGTGGGCCCGCATCAGGTCGAATACTATTCTCAGATCTTGCAGATGATCTTCCTTACGGCGACTCTTGACGGCGATATCGTCGACGTAGCATTCCACTGTCTTGCGCAAATGTTCTCTGAAAATGATACTCATAGCCCGCTGATATGTGGCGCCAGCGTTCTTTAGACCGAATGGCATGACTGTGTAGCAGTATGTGCCGATCGGTATTCTAAATGATGTGTGCTTCTCGTCGTCGGGAGACATCTTGATTTGATTGTATCCCGAGAATCCATCCATGAAAGACATACGTTCGAAGCCGCATGTGTTGTCAATCATGATGTCCGTGATCGGGAGGGGAAATTCGTCTTTCGGACATGCCTCATTTAGATTACGGAAGTCAATGCAGATTCGGATCTTCCTATTTTTTTTAAGGACCGGAACTATGTTGGCGACCCAGTCGGGGTGTTGCTCCTCACGGATGAAGCCGCTGGCTATCAGCTTGTTGACTTCGGTTTCGATCGCATCCATGACGTCTGGGCGGAAGCGTCGCTGTTGTTGTTTGACTGGTTTTGCATCTGGCCGTATGTTAAGCTTGTAAAGAGCGATATCGGGGTCTAATCCCGGCATGTCTTCGTAACTCCATGCAAAGATGTCAATATATTCTCTGATGAGTTCTAGCAGTGATTCTCGCTCCTCGTCTGTTAGGCTTTTACTGACGAAGATTGGCTTTGGAGAAGACTCGTTGCCGAGGTCGACCTGCATAACTTCATCTTCCGTAGGAGGTTCTCTCTGTTCGAACCGCTTTTCCCATTGTGCGTCCAGCTGTTGGGCCCACGGCTCAAGCTCGAAGATTTCAGGAATGTCCTCGTCTTCTTCGTAAGCGTCGGCGAATGCCATGTTGACTGATAGGACTTGTCTGAATATGTCTCCGATGCTTGTATCCGAGTCGGAAGTTGGTAACCCGGTTAAGTGTGACTGCCAGTCACATTCTTCATCTGAACTCTCTGGAGTCGTTGTGGGAGTTACATACCCTAGTCCACATCGAGTTTTGCTATAGTAGTCCCGTGGCTTACCAGACGGTACTGGGGGCTTCAAAGGTAGTCGCCGTCCGGTGCCGTAATTTAAACCTGGTGTAGTCTCTAGATCATATCCTTGTTTCTGCATGAGGTATTTGGACTGGGGGCTATAAAGATAAAGAGGTAGTCTCCCGGCATCTGACCCAAGATCGACTTCTTTTATGGTGAAGGGGTGCGGATCGTCCTTCCGGCCGAAGATGATTGGATGATCCCCTCCCTCGACTATGCGGTAAGCGTCTTCTGCCGGAATAAGCTGGATTGCGGTATGTACATTTGTCACTTGTGTGTGTAGGTGAGAGCCTAGGCCGTGATCCATAGCATACATTGTACATAGCTTATTGAGCTCGATGTAATTCAAAGATAGCCCTTTATTGATAAAATAAGGTATCTTCTCGAGAGGGATTACATCATCTGCGGAAGGGGTATCGGGGTGGGTAGCCACATACTTGGCTAATTCTGGTTCTTCTTCGGCTACCCCCTGTATAAATGAAGACTGAGAGGCCGACCTAGTCAGCTTGATCTTCAGAGGCTCGACTGGCGGAGCAGATCGTGGAGTTGTTGGTAGACTAGCAACCCCCAGTTTGGCATCTGACGTGGGGCGAGGAGTGGCTGGTTCGCTGGAAGTGTCAGACCTCGCGTCGGGGTGACGACCCTTGTTGGGAAGGCGTATCGTGAGCGGTTTGTCGGAGGGATTGAGCTTCTCCGTTTGAAGCTGACCGATTCTCGGTAGTCTGATGGTAAGTAGCCCTGGTGTGGGTCTCGGCACTTGGCCAGACCTTGGCAGCCGAATTCTCATCTGCTCTTCTTGTGCCGATAGACTGATTGCGTCTTTACGCAGAGTAGCCGTAAGGGGTGCAGAATTGCCCGGTTTACGAGCCTGGAGGTGGATCGTCAGAGGTTCTTCTGATCCTGTGGCTGTCTTGGTGTGAGCTTGTTCGTCTTCTTCGACCAAGTGCTTCTTTGATTTTTCGTATAAACAGGAGTCTAAGTAATAAGATTCGACCCCTTTGAAGGGATCGATATCAGCAAACTCTGTCCTCACGAAGCCGTATTTATCGACATATTTGAAGCATTGGTGTAGCGTGGAAGGCACGATCATGTAATCGTGTATCCAAGGCCGTCCCAGAAGGATGTTGTAAGAAGTGTCGGCATCTATGACGTAGCAGGTGACTTCCGATTGGAGATCGCCAATCTGACACTTCAAGCGAATCTTTCCTATTGGGTAGCTCCTGCCCGAATTGAAACCGCTAATGGCGGTGCTTGTAGGCGTCAGGCGATGCATCGGAATGCGAAGATGATGTAGCAGACCCTTCAAAATGATGCTTATGGAGGACCCAGGATCAATGTGCATTCGGTCCACCTTTACGTTGCCGATGTATCCAGTGTAGTATAATGGGCGATCGTGCAGGTTAGTTTTGATGAGCATATCCTGCGGAGAGAAGACGATATTGGGCATTGCTCCCATACACGCACTATTTTGGAGATCTGTAGGCTGATTATCTCCCGTGAGGTTGACCTGAGCCAAGTATGCGTCGGCATTTTGGAGCGCCTCACTTAAAGCCGTGCGGACATCCTTCGAGAGCCTCAGGAGTTCATATAAAGACAATTTGGCCGGTGTATTGGACAATTGAGCCAAGATGTCAAAGTTGTAGGGCCTTTCCAGCCCCTGAGGTGTCTCCTTTCGGAGGGATTTGTCGAAGCGAGTCTCCTTCGGCCTAGGCTTGTCGGTCGTCGAAGGCTGAGCCGGTCCCAGAGTATCAGTGGTAGTGGGCGGCTGATCATTAGTCGGATTCTCGACCACTGGTTGGGCTTGTGCTCCAGATCGAGTAGTGACGGCTGAGACTTCCTCCTCCTCTGCCGAGGCGGTGCGGCAGAATCTGACCTTTCCACTTTTCTTTCTAGAAGGTAGAGTGGGCTGAGTCACCTCGTGGACTAGGTCCGGATGGACCCACATGATTTTCCCTCGTGATGTGGTGAGGGGTACTAGGCCGGGAGTTTGATCACGGGCAGGCGGAAGATTAGCAATTTCCATCGTTGCCAGAGGGATGGGTATAACACCGTCTTGAGTCTCTGTTGGAGGAAAACTGCCGAATTGTACGGACACCATGTTGGCTGCTACGGTTACCTCCTCGAAGTCGATAGCTAGAGCGTTCGAATCGATGAGGTTTTGGATATATCGTTTCAATTGGTAGCAGTCGTGTGTAGCGTAGTGGACGTAGCGGTGGTAATGGCAGAACTTCGGGTTTTCCAAATCAGCCGGTCGAGGTTCCCGCCTTGGTGGAGGAAGCTGAATTTTATCTCCTTGTATAAGCATGTCCAAGATAGGCTTGACGTGGCCGTCTTCGAAAGAATAAGTGATTTGAGGCCATTGTTTGTCTGCCGGCTGTGGCTCGGGCTTCTGGGCTGTATCGGTCACCATAGCCTGCTTGCCTCTGTTGTCCCGGCTGTTGGAGGGACTACCCCCATTGTCGTTGCTGGTGTTGGGACGCTTGCCCTTGTTCTCTCCCTCCGAGATATGCAACCCCAGTTGGCGAGCCTTCTTCAATCGTTCTTCAGCACTGGTAGCACTGATGATAAAAGCCTTCCAGTCCTTGAATTGACTTTCGCCCATCCAGAGACTAATTGTTGGGAGTAGTCTCTTTTGGCAAATTTCAATCAAGGAAGAGTCCGGGTTGCCAGATGGTAACTTCATTGCAGTTTGACGGAACCGCTCAATGTAATTCCTCGTCAGCTCTTTCTCTCCTTGGACGACGTCCATGAGGGTAGACATCGTGACGTCCTGCCCTACCTCATAGAACCTCTCCAAGAACAAGCGCTTGAAGCCAGCGAAGGAGTGGATGCAATTATCTGGCAGGTTGCGGTACCAATCGAAGGCGACTCCTTCCAATGCCCCAATGAATAACCGCGTGAGAATAGCGTCGTCATGGGGCAGATGGTCGGTAGTGACCTCAAAATAAGTGATGTACCGACTTGCTGAAGTCTTGCCATCATATGGGTTGATATTGAACGGCTTATATCTTGGTGGAAAGGGAACATCCCTCCATTCAGCAGGATATGGTTGCCGTATTCTGAGGTCCTGAGAGTTTTCTCGGGCGTAGAACATTGCTCGGAGCTCCTGAACCTCTCTCCTTACTTTTCGGGCCTCATCTGTCGCGGTAGGGGCCGTTATCTCGGGAGTATTATTGCCCGGGTTTGGTGCCGCTGAATTTGAATCTATGTTGTTTGCGGGACCCGTACTTGTCTGGCCAGGTGTCACTCCCTGCAGAGTAGGAAGCGCCGCTTTGATCTCGTCTACAGACTTGACCAAGGCGTGCAGTATGGCCTCCAAAGTGTCAATGCGTCGGCGATCGTCGGAACCACCTTGGCTGTTGTCCGTCATGAATACCGTTCTTATGTGAGGAGTGACGGAAGGGACGGTAGAAGACGTGCCCTCCGAGTCGTATCCGTACATCGAGAAATCATCGGGATACGTGGGGATGTTCTCTTCGGGTTCGGACTCGGAGGGAATAGTACCCCCAGCTTCGGAGCTTGCTTCGTCTTGAGAGTCATGGATGTCCTCGGGGGCATCAGCATCTGTTGTACCCGATGGGAGGGTTGTTTCTCTGGGCTCGTCTCCTTGAAACATCGGATTATTGTGGACGTTCGGAGGAGTACCACCCCCAGCTCTTGCAACCCCCAGGGTCGGGGATGATGAATCTCCTGTTGCAGTAGATTTCGTCTTCGAACGGGTGTGTTGGTATACTCCGGTGGAGGGCAACCGTTTAGACGACGGTTTCTTAGCTGTAGCAGTAGACACCTTCGGGCTGGAGATGCTTGTCTTCTTCCCTCTCCCCTCAGCGGGGACTTTCCGCGCGAAATTGCAGGAGGCGACAGGAGGTGCCTCGTTTTCCGAGCCCGGATGTTGTAATCTTTGGAAGACGGATGGCCGGTCTTCCGTTACTGCCGTGTTATTACAGCAGCAGTTGACGATAATCTGGGTGCAGTGACGTCCGTGTGAGGACTCCTTGCACACTGAAGCTCCTTCTCTTTCCTTGCGTTTGTGGAGGATCGCCTCACGCAGGTCTGAGGAACCATTTTGTCCGCTCGCCACCGGGGGCTGGACTCGAGTGGTCTTGTACAACTTTCCATCAGAGGCCCGTGTGATAATCAGCGGGACGCCCTGATAGTCAGAGGTTGGGGCAGCAGTCTGGGCTTGATGAGCCCGCGCTGCCCTAGACTTTTTCTTCTTAGCACTTGTGGGTGCGTAATAGGAAGAGTCCACATTGAGTATCACAGAGTCTGGATTATTATCCAGAGAATGATCGGAGTCAGGACCGTATGAGAGCCGGTCGAAGACTGATCGAGAGAAGCGAGAAGTGGATGCTATACGGCTGGGGTTGGTAACCGTGCAGGCTGTCTGCATGCGGCTGTCTTCTGTTGTCGGATGAGTTCTTATGCGGTTAGGAGTCACGGCCGTGCAGGCTGTTCGCATGCGGTTGGCATCTGTGGCCGCATGGGTTTTCTGCAAGCAGTTGACTTTACTAGCCGCATGAATCTCATCCATGCGGTTGGGAACTGTAGCCGCATAAGTTATGCGGCTGCATGAGTTTTCTTCATGTGGTTGATGGTTGTGGTCGCATGGGTTTTCTTTCTGCGGCTAATACCCTTCTGCGGTTCAGGTTGAGCAGAGTCCCTCTTTGCCCCTGCAAGTCCAGCATCATAGTATTTTCTTCTACCGGACTTGGGGACAGCAGAGTTGTCTGCGATCTGAAGTGGGGCCGCAGGAGAGTCCTTCTCGCCGTCTTGAGCGACCGAGGGTATCCCATCGAGGGCTTGAAGAGGAGCAAATGACTTTGGCCTCCACTCTTTGCGAGCCTTCGTGGTGCGGGTGCGTTTCTGGACCGGGCCAGCGCTGCCTTCAGAGAGCATCTCTTCGAACGCCTGTTGGTCGAAGCGGACGACCATCTTCTGTTGTGTGGAGCCAAGTTTGGCTGCATCCGATTGCGTCACCAACTCCTCAGCCGTGGAGAAGTTAGTCCCCAGCAGAGTCGCCATCGTGTTTGCCATTGATTGTAAAAGAACAGAACAATTATCGGAGGACTGAACTTAGACTCACAATACAAACTCGCTTGTACAAAGAAAGCCTAGGGACGAAAACCTAGGTACAGCAGACTAAGTACAATTGTTTATTTTTGATTCTGGGGGGTGACGATAGAGGCTCGGGAAAGCGACGGCCGCTCTGCCTTACTCCTTGGACGATCGGTATGCAGCCTTGGCTCGGGGAAGATCTGCTCGGCGTTGATGAAGAAGGGCTCTTCTTGCTCTCCTCGGGTTGCTCTCCTGGCTTCTCTCTCTCTGTGATTACCAAGAAAAAGGGGGAAGCTCTCTCTGTGTATATCTCTCTCTTCTTATTTTTTTATTCTTTTTGTTGCCGACCTTTTTTGTATGGGAATGATGCTGGCTATTTATAAGAGTGGGGTGTGATCATTAGGGTTTGCTAATGATTATCTGTTTGGAATGTCGGCGCTCCTTCATTCTATCTGAACCCTTGATCCTGATCATAGTGAATCTCGGCCACTAATGCGGATAGCACCAAATCTTATGAGCAGTTAATACTGACTGCTTTAAATCCTTGTGATTGTTTATACCAATATTTGATTGCTCGCCACGTGTCCTATTGGCTTGATGATAAATGATATGCCCTGATCTCGGCAATTATGATGATGATGTCAAATATTCTTGTTGGGATTCGGTTGAATCTTCAATGCCACGTGTTTTAATTGAAGGTCCTGCCAGGGCCGCATAGGATGGACAACACTTGAACCGCAGGAAGATACTCCTCATGAGCCGCATAAGACAACGCCTCATCGAGCCGCAGGGGACGAACTTTCCGTGAGCCGCATATGCGTAGTCTCTGCGAGCCGCAGGGGACGAACCCTCCATGAGCCACATATGCATAGTCTCTGCGAGCCGCATGAGTTAGGGTGGTATTGAGCCGCATAGACTGGGCTCTGGGTGGACCGTATATGGCTGATTTCTGCTAATCATATAAAGTGACTTCTCAATGAGCCGCATGAAGCTGTTCTCTACCCAAGCCGCATGAGACTTGCCACGTGGCAATCTAGGATTTCTGACAGATCGGGTCAGAGATTTTCTTCTTTTCCCGAAAAGTCTGTCATTATGGCAGAGCCATTATGACACTTTATATCAGAGCCGTCGCAGTCGTCGAGTCGTGTCAGAGCATTAAATGAGGCCATTACTCCAGTGGCCAGCTGTAGGGAAGGATCACACGTGGCGTCAATTGAGCCGCATGTTCCTGTTGAACCGCATACATCCCCGAGCCGCATGAGTCTGAGGGTCTTCTTTTGGGCCGCATAGGGCAACTCCAGTGTGAGCCGCATAGGCTTGCTACCCAAAGCCGCATGGGCCATTATGCCTTTATTCTAATATTTTCCATGCTTCTACAATGAATACGTGTGTGAACATGGTTGACGATGAACCAAGTCCCTGTGAATGTAGTGTACAGGTGACAGGTAAAGTGGTGTTGGCAGGACATGTGTGTAGGGGTATTTGTGTGTATCAATGAAGGAAAATATGGTTTATCCTCAGGAATAAAATGTGACAGTGATATACATTATTGAACGTATCATTTGTGTATGTAAACTGAATTTAGCCAAACAGGAATACTAGGAACTGAATGGAACCCAGGTTAACAGCAGTAAACATTCAATATGAGTTCAATTTCTAACTAATATCAGGTGACAGTGAACCAACTCTGTGTGTGTGTGTTTAATAGGCTTTGTGTGAGTAGCTAATGTGTGTGACAGGTAATACAAACCAGTGTATAATGTGAACTGTGTGTGTGTGTTCAGTCAAGTTAACATTCTCAGGAATGACAGTCACTTGTGTGTTGGCAGGATATGGAGCATGTTGTGTCAAACAGGAAATGAGTGTTATACAGTGAAGAAAAATAAATCAGTGTGTCAAACATACAAAACAGTGTTATACATTATAAAATGTGTGTGTCACAAGATATGTTCTCAGATTTGCTTTGTGTGTGTACTTTAGAACATGTGTGTGTATGTGTCTATATGGCCTTGAGCATGTGGGCATGTGAACTAAGCATGAGAGAGTATACATACATAAACCTGTGTGTTCCAGTGAAGGGAAGACATGAAAACAGTGTGGGTTCACTTATACAATATGTTAACAGTAACAGTGCAAAAATGGGAAGGAAATTCAGTTCCCAGGTTTTTCATATAAATAAAATTCAGTTTCATCCCAATCCCCCATCTCAGGTTTCCTACTAAGTGACAGTTCATGTGGGTTAGAATTCATGTGAAATGCAAGGTGTTCTCAGCTCAGTGAAAAGTGACAGTGATCCAAGTCCCTACTTTCTCAGATATGGGGAATGACAGGAACATATGTTCTCAGTTAACTACATCTCTACAAAATCCTAATTTCAAAACTGAGTTAATAATCAGGAAACATACCTTGAACTCGGGTTCAACCCATTAACAGTGTATCATCATTCAATAACAGTCAATTCCTAACTCATCTCAGGTTCACAGATTAACATATTAAGGAATGAAATCCTAAAGACAGGAATGTATAGATGTATGTGAAGAGAGGAACTTGTGTATGACAGTGTCTCAGTATTTCTAACATCTCACAGGTTCACAACTCAAGTGACAGGGTGTGTTCACAGATTTCAGTGAGATGCAACCAAGGTAAAATCATGTGTGTGGTCAGCTGAATGTAAACCCAGTTATATAATGACAGTAAACAATGTAGGGTCTCAGTTATTAGGATTAGAATAGTTTCCAGAGTGTGTGTGTGTGTGATTTGTACATATCACAGGTTCAAACCAAATCGACAGTTACCACTAATTCCCATATTCGAAATCCCATTCAATCAATTTTTCCCAAAAATGATTCCCTACATCCTAAATATGATATTTAATGTACAGTAAATTAAATCATAACAAAATACATGATATTAAATCATTAACAGGTAAATCGAATGGTGAACAGTGGGTTAAAGATCACTGATACATTAGAGTATCAATCGAATGGGGATTTCCCATTCCCATTATTAAAATAACAATTAACCAATAGAAATTAGGTTGGTAATTAATATCAATTATGTGCTCGTGTCATCCT
Source organism: Iris pallida (assembly GCA_029216955.1). Taxonomy (NCBI): domain Eukaryota; kingdom Viridiplantae; phylum Streptophyta; class Magnoliopsida; order Asparagales; family Iridaceae; genus Iris; species Iris pallida. The sequence continues at coordinate 2,196,869 of JANAVB010044817.1, read as the reverse complement.
TGTAGTATCGTGTCCAATAACAGGACACATGAGTGTCCAAGACCACATAAAACACAAATACTCAGACTGGGTTCAGTCGACAGTTCCCGTGTCTAGTGCGGGCTAGATTCCTCACCCGACACGAAACATTAGGACACGAAACTTCGGGGATGATACGACAGTCACTGACCCTTGCTCCGTGTCAAAAATCATGCGTCCACGTGTCCTGGATAGCTCGCACGAGCACGCGAGTAGCAGGGCATTCCTGTACATGTGCGCGCGGCCGTGTCCAAGGATCCCAAACGACACAAAAACGACACGAGACTCTCTCAGTCACTTAGAAACACATAGGCGACACCAAGACACGACTTCCTATTTCAAATACTTCTCGAAAACTCGATCGAAATGCCTTTTGTGGCATTTCGTCGAACACCTGCGCACAGCACTAATACGTGTCCGATACGGACACGTATAGGACACGAAAATTGGCAAACCCTATTCCTACAGAACCAGGACACCTAGGGCTAGATGTTTATGCAAAGAAAATCTAATTTTAATGGGTGGATAGGAATTTACCTATGGGTGTTCTTCAACACAAAACTTCTTCAAAAGGGGATCTCCAAAAGCCACCCAAATCCTTCAAATTGATTCAAATATGAGATTTGACTCCGCAATCAGCAAGAGAACATTGATTAGAACACTATGGAAGAAATCCTAATAAAAATGGAGTCCTATTGATTAAACTATGAAGAAAAATAAATAAAGGCTCACCTAGTCTTTAGGAAAATGATGAACTAATAAAAAGAGGCTCACATTCCTAAAAGGATATTATATAGGCAATGGGGGGGTCTTGGCTGGCAACTTTAGCTAGGGTTAGGGTTTTTAGATTACATCCTAGGGCTAGAAATGAATCAAGGGTAAAGAGTGGCCTAGAATCTAAGGCTCTTTCCTAGTCTCTTAGCAAATCACTCTACTTAACTAAACTTGACTTAACCCTATGAAATCAATACTATCTAAAACTCAAAGTGGCTAACTAAACTGGTTATGACAATCTTGGTTAGGTCCAATCTAGGTTAGGCTAACCAAAATCACATAGCAATAAATAAACTAGTATTTAAATCACACCATTCTAATAAATCATTTAAAATTCCTAATAAAATATATTAAATTTAAATAATTCAAAAAATGACAAAAATACCCTCGGGACTAAAATGATAAATAAGTATCCCAATAACATGGTTAGGCTCTAGGTCAACCAATCTCCAAGGTTATACTATCAAAACACCAAAATCATAAGTCATGATTTAAAATAGTTTTGAATGATTAAAAATCACCAAAAATCATATTATTATTTAAATATCATAATTAAATAAATTAAAATATAAAATTTTAAAATTACTCTCATTTTAGAAACTGGGTGTTACATAAAGTATCATGATGCATTAACTACTTGGATATGTTATACATTCAAGTCCAACATGCTTGCATTCATGCATTCAATTGTGCATAGCCCTACACATGCATTGCATATATATTAACCATGCTTTCATTATCCCATTGCATATCATTCATTACATTACATAGCATTCATATATTGCATTAGGTTCACTTGTGTATATAGGTTGGTGTCAAAGAGTGGAATGTGAGGGTTAGATGATTTGTGTGTGAAGAGAAATTCATATAAGAGTTTGTGTATGAGACATCATAGGACTGTGATAGTGAAACTGGAATTAGGTGTGTGTGTGTATGAGTGCCAATTTGTGTGTGTGAGAAGAGTAACAGGAACAGTGATAGATTAAAGAAATGTGGGTGTGTAGGCTATAACATATGTGTGACAGGGAAAAACTAGAGTATGGTGTGTGAGTGATGTGTGTGTGTGTGTGTTAATTTCATAAGAATGTGGTGACAAGCACAAATAGGGCAGCCTAGTGTTCTCAGATTGCCTTGTGTGTGTGTGTCTTCACGAATGTCCTCTGTGTGTGTGTAGCTCCCCTTCCCAAAATTTTTGAAATATTCTATTTTTACTTATTTTAAATCAAATGGTGATTTTTTTAGATTTATAAATAATTAATTATTATATTTAATTTTATAATTATCTTGTTATAATGTGATTTATGATTTATGCTTATATATATTATATATATGTGTGTATGTGCATGTATATATATATATATAAATATATATACTATATACGGGTACATGTATGTAAATGTAAATATATATAATATGTGTGTATGTGTGTATAAATGTATATAAATATATATATATATATATATATATATATATATATATATATATATATATATATAAACATAGTTATTAATAATGGAAAAAGAAATAGAAAAAAAGAAATAGATATAAATACACGAAAGAAATATTGTAGATAATATTTTGGTATTATCTTTTGATTTTATTTGGAATTATTTATTAGGTTTTACCTTGTTAGTAAGGGTAATAGCTGATAAGAGAAATATATATATATATCTGATTATGGATATAAATGTATATTATTTATTATATCTATAGGTTTATATGTGTGAAGAAAGAAGTGTGAAATAAAACAAATACAGGAACCAAAGTTCCCCAATCGAGCCCAAATCATAGGCCCACAAGGCCACAATAGCTAAGCCATACCAGTTCACCATTTTTCGAACCCAAGAGCACCTCAGACCCGAGCGGCCCTAAGCCTCAGTTTGCAGCAGCATATATTTATACGCGCAAAGAGAGAGGTCGGGAAGTTATTAAAACCTTAACCCGATTCCCGCACCTCCGCCGTGCCACCCGACCCTGGGCAACCGATCGCCGCCAGCGCCGCCGTCACGCGCGGCCAAGGGTCGTCAGAGTGGGCGGACACAGCGCGCGCGCATGAGACGGAAAACAGCAGCAGCAGCAGAACACCCAACTTCGCGGTACGTGTTCTTTGCGATCGCCTAATGAAATCCAATTCCATAAAATTCTATGTGAAGCCCAGTTGACCCTTTTGAAACCGTAGTAGATGGATTCCTAGTTAGACAACTAATCTGTCCCAGAAATCGATGTGAAAGTTGACGGAAATCTATTTGAAAACAGAACGTATGAAAGTCCATATACCCATGTTCGTACCTAGTTTCCAGGAAACCTATTCAATATTTTTACAATATAATTAAACAGTATTTTAGACAACCTATAGGGCTTCGATTCCCTTTTTGTAGAATCGGATTTCGTCGACTCAGCGTCGAGAAATCGAATCCCAAAGTTTGCCGAAAACCTGTTTTAAAATATTGAAAAACGCCTCGATACGACGTGCTTCCCGCCAATCCGGGCGACGTAGTCGCGAACTGAAGGCATCAAAAGGTGCGTAACGGCTTCGTGGTCATGTGGGCTTTGACGGAATTCAAATTGGTCGCGTGTACGCGACGAATTTGATGCGTATCCGTCGAAATTCACTGTATCGGCCTCCGTGCAAGTTTCTTAATTACTTCGTGCACGCTCGTCAGATCGAGACAAAACTTACGCCAGCAGGACCGTATCATTTTTCTGGTCTTGTATGCCAAGTTTGGTCTGATTCTGAGATAGTTGAATCGGAACACCGTTTTGCGGGTCCCACAGTCCCACTCAACGGACGATTTTGTGCACTGCCCGTCGGAATCCAACTCTGGACATACGGTTGGATTCGTATCAGAAAACTGGATTCGTAGACATATAGTTTGACGAATTTAGAGACCATAGACTTTGGCACGCTTTTCGGTGCAAAGCGGGTCCAACGGCGGACATCGTTTTTGCCCGAAATTACCGTTTTGCCCCTGTGTCCAGAATTGGACTTAAGGACAGGAAATCCTAGCTAATTTGACTATTCTGAGAACGTTAGTACTGTTTATTTCAGCATCTGGAGACATCTGTATGTGTTGACTGATTGTGGCTCATTGAGTGGTATATTATTGGTTTCTCCAGCTAAGGACCTCAGGCAAGTGCACTTTCTGATTGCTTTCGATTCATAGTAGTCTTTTCATTTCATGTCTATACATATATCTTGCTGTTTGTTGACACGCTCGTCACACGAAGTAGTCGGGAGGGGTAATATCTTAGTAGACATGTGGACCACCCAGAACTATCTCCCGTGTCTTTCGTGAATGATAGCAGCTGCACACGGCACGTGCAGTGTGCCGTATTTACCCCCTAGCCGTTCACATGTCGAAAAGGATATTTCAAACCACCTAGATAGATGTCTTTTATTAGTTTTTCCTTGTTTTCTTCTCTATCGTGCTATGTCATCAGTTATCTTCCAGTTTTGATATCTCATATGTTATTTTCGTGTCTTGTTAATTATATTGTGTTTTTGCATTGTCGTCGGTTTGTGTACTTGTTCCATTCCTGACTGAAAACCAATATTTTTTAGGTTTAGCTGCAATCACTCTTAGCATTAGGAAGGCTTGGGTATGCTGAGGTCAACCTAGAAATAGAAAGCAATTGTATCAATTTCATTAATTGTAAAATTTTATAATTTTTTTAATTATAAATGTTGTAAATGTTGTAACAAATTTAGAAATGTGAATGAGTAGCAAATGTTATAGTTTGAGCATTTATTTCTTGCGGGCTTGACAACGTTCTACCGCCGACTCGGCGGCGTAGGCTGGCTTGGACACGTCTCGTATCCGGAAAAGCGCGTGCGGGTCGTGACAGTGTGACAGGAAGGTGTTCAAGAGTGTCTCAGGATCCCAAAGTGACAGTGAACATAAGTGCCTGTGTGGGGTTATGTGTGATCTCAGGTTTAACAAACAGTGAGTGGCAATGTTGTGTCTCAGTTTTACAGGTTAAATCTCAGGGAATTCGAAGAGCATTGAATGGCAATGGCTCTCAGTTTACACAAGCATTCATATAAGCTATGAAAATCAGTCAAACAAATGTAATGTTTCAGTTAAACATTAATTTTAAACTCAAGTTTTCAGTTCACATTTCATTCTCAGTTTTCAAAATATCAAGGAAAACTCCTTCTCATGTTTTTTTAAATATATAAATACAGTTCAGTTAATGATAGTTCATGAATCATTTCAATCCCAATTTCGAAAATCCCTATCCTCAAATGCAAATCCTAAACCATATGAATCATTCTAACAGTGACCAACACAATGCAATGGATTAACATGGCAATTTAACATTAGCAATTTAGTTTACAAAAAGGAATTAAAATTCAGCAATCCCATTTCAGGACTGTGTATCAGTCAACATTCGAAATCCCAACCATAATCAATCCAAACCCAACCTCACATGTAACCACCCTAGCAGTAACTAATACATATGTGTGAGATTCAAACATGGAAAATTAAACAGAGAAAATTCAGTTTTAACAGAAAATTAAAGTTCAAGTTTTAGAACATTGCATAGTGTATCAGAAATTTATGAGAATTTGAATTTCAATCTATCAAATCATGATAATATGCACATTTAAAGGTTGGTAATTAAGGATATACATGTGAGGGTACATGAGAGTGTATTCGTGTCCAGGAATTGGACATGAATCGTGTCCAAACAAACACGCGTACACAGACACTTGACAGTGCACAACAATCGTCGTGCACGCGTGCACGTGCATCCCAGACGCGACACACGACACGACATGACACGTGCTCGTGTCTAGTGGTGCGCCTAGGGTAGCTCTAGGACTGACACACCCTGCATTGAGTCCACGAGTCACACAGACACGACACAACACGACACGCGTGTCAGTCGCGCCTGTGCAAGCGCACAGCAGCCCGCGCGCGACAGTACGCGACCAATGCGACCTCGATTTCTCCCTGCGTGGTGCACGAGATGCTCCCAAATCTTGGGAGCATGGTTGCAGACAATGCCCCATGAATCCCACAAAAATTCAGGACACGACGTGTCCTGTGTCCCGAGATATACCCCCCGAGATGCAGGACACGGCCTACGGGCTCGTGCTGCGTGTCCAAACGAAATTCACGACACACAAGGACACAAAACACCATGACACCTTCATAAAAATTAATACACTCACCTGGATCTACAAATCCATGCAATTACATTTCAAAAATACGAAAATTAATTCCTATGTGGCATTTCTACAAACACCTAGTATATCAATACGATACGTGTCCGATACGGACACGAAATGGACACGAATTGTGCCCAACTTTCGTGGGCAGTTAGGTAACCCCTAAACCTAACCTATTATGCAAGAAAATCAGGAAGAAACAAAGGTTTAGGTGGTTTACCTATTGAGTATCAAAACTCAAGGAAGAGCTTCAAAGAGGGGATTCCAAATGGCAACTCCAAATTTCCAATCAATACAAAACTGAGGTGATCCTCCAAAAATAGTATATAAACATAAATTAGATCCTATTGCAAAAGACTAGGATTAAAAAGGAGCTAAAATGAATTAATTACGAAGTTTGAACATAGGGGAAAATACCTTTCCCCCAAAATTAGGACAAACCTAAAAAGAGGCAAGAACACTCTTAAGAGACTACTTATAGGCAAGGGAAACCTAATAGTGGCTGCCATGGTTGGGTTAGGATTGGTCTTGGGGTTAAATCATGGGCCTATGGCTTAAACACTAGGCTTAAAAATTGATAAGTCATAAGTCATTGACTTAAGTCACTAGTCATGGACTAATTCCACCCAAACTAATCCTTCCTACTTTAAAACTAATTTCTAATTACTAAAGTAGGTTAACTAGAGTTAGACTAGGGTCACCAACTAGGGTTAGCTTCTAGGTTAGGCTCCAAGGTCAACACTAGTCAAGTCTAGATTAACCCTTAATTAAATTATACCAAAAATTATATAAATTCAAATAAATCTCAATAATTCATAATAAATCCAAATAATTTCCAAAAGTTCAAAATGACCAAAATACCCCCATATTCAAAAGTAAAAATAATTATCCTAATGCCATATCACTAGTCTTTAAATTGGTAAATCACAAGTCATGGTTTCAATAATTTTTAAAATAATCAAAAATTACCAAAAATTTATATCATGATTTAAATATCATTAATAAAAGATTAAAATTATCCTCATTTAGAAAACTGGGTGTTACAACTTGCCCTTCTCACAGAATCCCTCTGGCTGCTCCATGTATAACTCCTCCTCAAGATCACCGTGGAGGAATACCGTCTTCACGTCCATCTGCTCGACCTCCAAGTCGAAACTGGCTGCCAATGCTAGCACCACCAGAATAGACGACTGCTTGATGACTGGCAAAAAGATTTCATCATAATCCACGCCTTTTCGCTGACCGTAGCCTTTAACTACCAGCCTCGCTTTGTATCGAGGGCGAGTAGCATCATCCGTCTGCTTCATTCAAAACACCCATCGATTCTTCAAAGCCTTCTTTCCCTTTGGCAACCGCACCAGCTCATAAGTGGAATTGGCGTGTAAGTAACTCATCTCCTCCTGCATAGCCTGCATTCACTCCTACCTGTGTTCGTCTTCCATAGCCTCTGCAAAGCTTTCGGGATCTCTCCCGTCAGTCAGTAACACATACTCACCGGGTGAGCATCTCGTAGATGGTCGACGATCTCTGTCGCTCCTTCTCAGTGGAGCTATTGGTGCTGGCTGTATACCAACAGTCTCCTCCCATTCAGGAACTACCTCTCCGGTATGCTCATCCTCCTGAGGGACACCCTGACCACCATCAGTAGGCTGATGATCAAGGTTGGGTTCAACTCCATGCACTGGCTCCCCGATAACTGGATCCTCTGCGATGTCCTCTGGAAACTGTTCGAAGCGAAATGACTCTAACTCAGGCAATTCCTCAACTTTAGAAGGCGTCTCGAAATCCTGAGTGGTTGTCATGGTCTGATCCTCGACGAATACCACGTCCCTGCTTCTATAGAGCTTTCTTTCCACTGGGTCGTAGAGTCTATAGCCAAACTCATCCCGACCGTAGCCGACAAAGACGCATCGCCTCGTCTTCGGCTCAAGTTTGGACCTCTCGTCCTTCGGTACATGCACGAAGGCCTTACAACCAAACACTCGCAGGTGATTGTATGATGGCTCTTTATCATACCATACTTTGTCAGGCACATCACCCTGCAAAGGAGCACTAGGAGATAAATTAATAACATAAACAGCTGTGAGAAGAGCCTCACCCCAATAACTGCCTAGCAAATTTGCTTCTGACAGCAAACACTGTACCCTCTTCATCAGTGTCCTGTTCATGCGCCCGCTACACCATTGAGCTGAGGTGTCTTAGGCGGAGTCTTCTGGTGTCGTATCCCTTGCTCTCTGCAATACACATCAAAGGGGCCAATGTATTCGCCGCCGTTGTCGGACCGAACACACAATAACTTCTTGTCCGTCTCTCTTTCAACAGAGGCCTGAAACTCTTTGAAAGTGGGCAGCACCTGATCCTTGGTCTTTAAGGCATAGACCCAAACCTTCCTGGAACAGTCATCAATAAAAGTTACAAAGTAAGAAGCACCACCAATAGATTTTACCTTCATAGGACCGCAGACATCTGAATGAATCAACTCGAGCAACGCCGGCTTCCTTGAACTTGGGTGACTTTGGAAAGACACCATATTTTGCTTCCCAGCTAAGCAGTGCGTGCACTTCTCCAACTTTGTAGACTTGAGCCCTGGAATCACCTTCTTGTTCACCTCCGCTGTAGTGTTCTCATCTTGCTTCCCCTTGTCGCCATTCTTCTCTCTCTTCCGAGCAAAATAGTTCCGCTTGATGTGGCCCTTCTTACCACAATGGTAATACTCCAAGTCCTCGTACTGACCCTTGGACTTTCTTATGCTCTTGTCTCTGCCACCACCTGGACCCCTGCTTTTGCCCCTTCCGCGGCTCTCTGAAACTAGTGTCTCTGAGTAATGGGATGTGGATGAAGTGCCCTGAGAACGTCTCCGCATCTCTTTATTCAGTACCCCGCTCTTGGCAAACTCCAGACTAGCCACGCCTTTCGGAGTAGAAGCGATCATAGATACTCGTACGGTCTCCCATGAGTCTAGCAATGTACATAGCAACCAAAGTCCTTAAACCTCATCATCGAACTTGACTCCCATAGAGGATAGCTGGTCCACCATGTCCTGGAACTCACTCAAGTGATCCGTAATGGATGCACCATCTTTGTACCATAGACCCATCATCATCCGGATCAGGAACAGTTTGTTTACCCCGGTCTTTTTTGCGTACAAAGATTTTAGCTTCTCCCACAACATCTTCGCATGCTCAATATTGGCAATATGGTTGTACACGTTCTTGTCAACGAACTGCCGCATGTACCCCCACACCTGTATATGCTCGAAGTTCTAGTCCTCATCGAATTTGTCACTGGGCTTCTCGGATGCAAATACTGGAAGATGCAGCTTCTTGATGAACAACAAATCCTTCATCTTGCTCCACCAATAATGGTAGTTGGTACCGTTCAGGTTCACCATACGCACCGGCTTCGCGTCCATCTCTACTTCCTGGTTTAACTGTCAACTCCTGACACTTCTTTGAACCCAAAGCTCTGATACCACTCTGTTGGGAATGAAGCACGGAAACCGTTCCCCTAAACCAGAAAGTCCTGTAAGAAAACCGAGCAAAAGCACACAAACCAAAAATGCCAAACACAATCGCAGACACAAAAAATTTTGACGTGGAAAACCCTTGCGAAAAAAACCACGGGACGATCGGAGTCCAACCCTGAAGAACCTTCATTAATGGAATAAAGAGAATACACCCTCTACAAGCTCCTGATCCAACACGGATCACCACAACTCATTTGAAAGAAAAAAAATCTTGATTGCGGACTCCGAAGAATAAGAGATGCCAAAAAATTATTCGAAACAATCTCTCCTTCACAATAGTCCTTAATCCTCTCTCTCTATCTCTCAAAGATTGTAAAGCACTCTTATTTTTGAGATGAGTTTACAACTAGCATGCATCACCCTTTTATAAGCCCTTGGTAATCCATACATGGAAGGCCAATATATATGGAAACTTCCAATATGCATCAATCATATATTTAATGGAAATCCAATCATAATTGGCTTGCCATAATTGGAAACCCAATTATATGGAAAGCTACTATATGAAGGGTCCAATCATAAATATATGATCATGTAAATATGGAAATCCAATCATATATTTTCTTACCATATATGTTCCAAAATAAAATCCATGCACTCCCCGAGCTTCTCCGACACACGAATGGCGCTCGTCGCACTCTGGGTATTCTCCACATAGGTTGGGAACCCCACCCACTCCAACAAATATTTTTCGTGGACTAGCTGTAGACAAAACTGTAAGTTTAGTTACTACCAACGATAATATAGATTATGATGACTTCTATAAAGAAATATAAGACATATACATAGGACTAGAGGGATGGACGAAATATCTCAATGTACATGGCTTCATAGACAGCTATTTATTAGTCTTTTGCTATCGTGACAACGTTAGCGGAAGTAATAAAGCGTAGCCTCTTAAGGTATTCATGAGATCTTTTGCCCATATATTTTTGTCATGTGTTTTTGCCTTCTATTTTTCTTGTAGAATTCAACATGACATATACTGTCGTTGGGAGTCACTGAGTTACAGCCTTGTTTACTATAGTCCATGAAAATATTCTTTGCAAGTTCTTGGGGGACTAAAGCAAAAAAAATTGAAATATATTTTAAAAAAGGGAAAAGAGGACGCTTCTATGGCACCGACTCCAAGATAATGCAGGCATCGGAGTACTCAATGCCTCCATCTTCTTCTTCTTCACTAGCATGGGAAGAATTATTTATACTTAATATTTTATTTAATATTTCTAATACATGCTATTGTTATTAAATAGGTATTTTATATTTGTTGATATGGCTTATGTTTTGTGTTTAGGCATTTAACCTATCTTCAATCTTTCTTTGTGCTACTAAATTTTTTTTCTTGAAGAGGTTGAAATCTCAACACAAAGCATAACTCATGTCAACAAACATCTATGACTAACGAGAATAATATAAATTAAATTTTTATCATATTTGTATGTTGTTGGATATTGTATGAAAATTCTAATGCAGGTTGAGCCGGTTGGTTGTACAATTTAAATATATCTGTTCTAATTTTGAGTTTTTTCTATTTCTAGGTTAATGCAAACATTTTATGTCGCTGAAGATCTGATTGGACAAGTATCTATGGCAGGGTTGTGTCGGGTCTCACATATTATTTGATTACTGGCATTTTAGATTTTCATCGAGCATTATATGTCGTTGAAGGTTTGATTGAACAAGAATTCTATGATGGGTTATGTTGGGTCTTTTATATATTGTTATGTATATGTGATGTTGGTTGTTAAATTTTTTTTAACTTAACGATGGATTGGCAATGGTCGATGACAAATTAACAACATATAGATTGGCAACGGTCGATGATAAACCAACAACATATGAGTGACGTTATAATTTGTTGGTGACTGAGTATATAAGAAATAAAACCTATGTATCATAAAACATGATTCATCGTTGTGGTGTTGGTACTTAGTCGTCTCGTGGTCGATTGATTGTCGCTAAAAGAGACGAACGTTCAAAAAGTATGATTCATCCCTTGCGCCAGCAGTGTGAAACCCAGTTTTGTTATGTGAACTAATATTATTAGCATAATATTATCATTATTATTATTAGTATCATTTTTGGGTTTTTAAAATCAATTTCGAAAATAATAAAATTGGCTTTTGTTTGTCGACCTGACCCGAGCCCGGACCCGATTTCCGAAACCCAGACCCAGTCCTAATCCTATTCTTTTGAAATCTGATTTGTCTTTATAAGAAATAAAAAAAAATTTATACACTTTGGAGCTGGTCCAAATTGGACCAGATCCTCAACTTTCCCTCACCCACGTACTCAATTCCCCTCCTTTCTCTCCACTTCTTTCACTCCCACCCCCACAGCATAACACCCACTCTTCTCCTTTCTTTACTTAAACTCCTTCACTCACACACGTTCACCACCACAAACCCATCTCTCCAGAGAACAAAATTCTCACCAATCCTACCATCACAAACCCATCTCTCTCTCTCTCTCCAGAGAAAACCCATCTCCATCTTCACCCCCTCACCTGACTCCACACTCGGCCTCCGCCACCCGAGCACGCCCCAACCCCCGGCACCCCTTTCAACCGCCGGCCGCCGTCCCGAGCCGTCCAGCGGCGCCACCGCGCCCGACGCCGGCGCCCCGACCCCCGAGCTCCCGTCGGCCGACCCCCGAGCTCCCGTCGGTCCGACCCCCGAGCTTCCGTCCGCCCGCGACCCCAGCGCTGACCCAGTGCCTCGCCGTACCCCGGACCCCGATCCAACGCGATCCCCGCGGTTCCCGAGCCCGGCCAGCACTCCGACGCACACCGAGATGTGTCCGCTGTTCTGGACAGCTCCTGTCCAGCACTCTTCACTGGATTTCGAGTCCGATCCGTGGATTTGCGCGTCCCGAGTCTGAGGCAACCCTTCGGATTCCGTCATTTTGGGTAATCCCTGGTTAATCACAGTAGTTCATCCCTCTCCGTGTCAATAATGAATTAGTCCACGAATTTCCTTTGGAAAATTTGATTTTTGGGTTAACGTCGTTTCCGGGATTTTTCGAGAACCTTCGGAAAGCTTCTGTTAGTTGGTTTTAATTATTTTCGAAATTTTTCGGAAATGGTTTTCTAGATATTTTGGTTTTCGGATCTCTCCGATTTTTTGCAGTAATGGTTTTGGTTTGGTTTCGGATTCCCGAATTTGTTTCGGGTCGTTCCAAATTAATTTTGAGAATGATTGTGGTTATTTTTATATATATTATTGGGATTCCCTGGTTTGGGATTTTGCAGGAAAATATTGGCACACTTTCCCAGTTTTTGGGTTGACCAAGAATAGAGGAAATGCTGCCTAATTTTCCCGTAAAATTTAATTATATTTTAAAAAAAATGATTTTTAAATGAATTTCGGAAAAATATTAATATGTTGGATTTTGGGCGACGACCGTATCGGTCAATGGGCCCTGGCTAAGTGCAAACGAAACCGGCTTCGCCCGGACGTTGAGGCAATAACCTATATGACGATTGAACCATATCTGATACTCATTAATAGTTAATTTATTTTTATTAATTAATTTATCCATAATTAAATTATAGGGAGTTTTAGAACTAACGACCGTTTTGTCTTATTTCCATTTATGTAAATAAATTGTAATGGGCATAAGCCCAACTGGTTGTTAGCTCTGTGACTTGTAATTTAGTAGCGTAGAATTTTCTATTGATTTGCTGGTTTTGCGCGTTCTTTTAGCGTACGCGTAAATCTAATAATAATTATTTTCATATAGAAAATTAATAAGGTTTTCTCACATTAAAAATTATAAGTTTTAATATTTAACAACGATCATGTATTTCTCAAAATCATGTATTTCTCATTAAAATAAGAAATTTAGTTTTATATGTATAAATACGAAAATACAAAGTTTTAATCAAATTAATTTGGTAACGACGAGATTTTCCAAAATACAAGTTTAAACGATCCTTCCCTCGTTATTAATTCAACGCACCAATAATCGCGTTTTGTTCGTGTTTAATAAATAAAGATTAAAATTGATTAGGACACAATTAGAGATTTCAACTAGTATAGTTAGCTTGGTAACCCTGGATTCTGAGTCAATTTCTCGAATGTAGGAATTCGAGGACGATCCTAATTCCCAACTCGAAGTCTCCAACTTTCCAATCCAGTCCATTTTGAGGCAAGTACAGTTTGTGTTAGTTTACAGTTATTTTAATAATCGCTTTACTGCAAGTGTCACTTCCCGTTCCCAGAATACGTATTTTAAATACATGTACTGCTGGAATTTATTCATTTAATATTTATCATGTATTGTTCTGTATTTAATTTTCTTTTATTTCCTGCAATTTTATTTCTGCACTTTATTTCCTGCATTTATTTTCTGCTTTTACCTCTTTGCTTTGCTTGCGGGTTGGCCTTGGATGAACCCATTGGACCCGGCCCAATACCCCCACCTACCACCACCCCTTCATTTAAAGCCCAAAACCATTTCTCTCTCTTCATTACTTCTTTCTATTTCACTTCTTCTTCCTCATAACTCTCCCACCAACCTAGAAGAGATAGGCAAGTGCCAACTTGCTTCTTGATGGATCCCCATTTTTATTGTTCCATCATCTTCCTCATTTGATTCTAAGTCTCTTTAGTACTTAGCATTTTCAATTTCCATGGCTGATTTATTGTAGATCTATGTTTGTTATATTTTCGGATTTCTTAGGTTTTGATCTAGTAAACTTTGTTATCTTCAAGTTTTGATGGTTCCATGTTGTAGAGAATTTTGTTCTACCCAATTTTGACCTATGGAAGTCCATATTTGGACTTGGGATGAAGGATTTATGAAGCTTGGAAGCAATGGCTTCCATGGTTCCCATGGTTCTGTTCTCAGAAAATTTGGAGAAGAAGAACAGTCCCAGCCGCATCAAATCTTCACTCCTCAAGCGCATGGAAATCTTTATTCCCACAGCAATCTTCATTCCTCAGTGCATGAGATTTATTTCCCACAGCGCATCAAATCATCACTTCCCACAGCGCATGAGTCTAATTATTTCTCAATCACTTTCTCAGGCGCATGAAATTTATTTATTTCCCAATCACTTCTCACAACCAAGGCACATGAATTTATTTATTTCCCAATCACTTCCCACAGCCAAGGCGCATGAGTTATTTATTTCCCAATCACTTCCCACAACCAAGGCGCATGAGTTATTTATTTCCCAATCACTTCCCACAGCCAAGGCGCATGAATTTATTTATTTCCCAATCACTTCTCACAACCAAGGCGCATGAATTTATTTATTTCCCAATCACTTCTCACAACCAAGGCGCATAAATTTATTTATTTCCCAATCACTTCCCACAGCCAAGGCGCATGAGTTATTTATTTCCCAATCACTTCCCATAACCAAGGCGCATGAATTTATTTATTTCCCAATCACTTCCCACAGCCAAGGCGCATGAGTTATTTATTTCCCAATCACTTCCCACAACCAAGGCGCATGAGTTATTTATTTCCCAATCACTTCCCACAACCAAGGCGTACGAGTTTATTTATTTCCCAATCACTTCCCACAGCCAAGGCGCATGAGTTTATTTATTTCTCAATCCTTTCCCTCAGGCGCACGAGTTTATTTATTTCTCAATCCTTTCCCTCAGGCGCATGAGTTTATTTATTTCCTACAGATTCCCTCAGGCGCATGAGTTTATTTATTTTCCACAGCTTCCCTGAGTTTATTTATTTCTCACAGCCACCTTCCTCAGGCGCATGAATTTATTTATTTTCCAATTATTTTTCCACAGTGCGTGAGATTATTTATTTCCCAATCATTTTCCACAGCCGCATGAATCTTTATTCCTCAGGCGCATGAATTATTTATTTCTCAAATCTTATTCCACAGTGATATTATTTATTTCCTCAGGCACATGATATTATTTATTTCCCAAACATTCCCCACAGCGCATGAGATTCTTTATTTCCCAAACATTATTTATTTCCCAATGTTTATTTTCCGAATTTGGCATTAATTAACATTGATTGTTATCTTGATTAATTATTGATCATGCGTTCCTAGATGGAACTAAGAGACTGGCTAGTCGTCTTATTGAAATGAATGAATGAGACACGTTCATATTAAGTATGAACTACTATAATCGATTGGCCGATCCCGAATATTGACATACAGGCACACATGCAGGCTTCAATTTATTTATTTATTTATTTTACTATAAAAGAAGCATGTGTACTTTATGGTCAAGGCATGATTATTCCGTGGTTAGTTTTGATTGTTGCATTACGCTATGTAAGACCTACAACCTAACCGCACTGGTATCGTTGTAGAAATGCATATCGTACCCCGTACGAGAGTACTCATTGGAATGGCCATGATCCACGGCATGGAATTTCACTCAACCTAGAAGCTACTAAGTTAAATAAAACAATGATTGCATGGAGAGTATGAATTTCCGAGTTCTTACATGGCAGCCCTCTTTGGGACTATTAGTGCCCAACAGGCCGACTGGTTCCCACAGATACTGCAAATCTGCCACACGGGCAGGGAGCAGTATCTGCTTATATTATTGTATATTGTATATTGATGACGGGCGTCCCGCTGGGACTCGTCTAATTCATGATTGGCGCAATTGATTGATTGGATAGACTAGCCTTGCTTGCCCATAGTAAGAACTGAGAAATCCTTTATTGCATAATTCCAGGATAACTTGGGACTCACAGTAGTAAGCCGTAGGAGTTGGATGGCCGTTTAAGTTGATTTGTTTGTGTACTGTACCTACTCTGTTAACTAACTGAGATGATCAGAGCATCATGACATGACGGGCCAACTTCTGTCCTTGTTTGGTTGGGAGGTTGGTTCGAAGTGTCGTGATGTCACATGAATCCCAGTAGCGAGCAGAGATCTATTATTATATTCTCTTATTTACTGGTTTAATGCCTCATATCGTGCTTCCTTGCGGTACTTGCTATTAGAGGTCTAACCTCTCTGGTTTTGCATGGCCAGATTTAGAGCCGGTTCCCGAGGACTCAGCTTACTTCCACCTCCAAGATGGTCAATACTAGAGGAATGATCGCAGGAGGACTCGAGTGGGTTTCTTACTTCCCCGCTCGTTTTGTTATTTACCTTATACTTTGCCGTTTGGCACCGACATGTTAGTCGGATCGTCTTGTACTTACTTTTACATAATTGTAACTAAAGTCAGACTGCAGCTGATAACAATTGTGTATATTTTTGCTACATCAGATCTGGCTATGTTTTGTAAAGCCAGATATCAAGAACATTTTGACAGAGCGTTTGGGACGCCTTACTGCTTTATCTTACATGTTCTCTATTACTGTTTCTTGTTCGAATGATTGAGATAATAGATGTGAAGTGACCATAGTGAGACCTTTATGTAGTATGCACCCCCTCGTCTGGTTTGACAGCATTGATCGTATTATACGGTATTCATCTACCCGTAATACGTAGCTGGCTGAGTCATTCCCCCGCTCTCCAGTATTCTGGTTCTGGGGCGTGACAAGGTTTTAGTGGTGGCCCATACAGGTCTGATTTCAGACTTGTGGGGTGTTTTAATTTATAGGATGTCTCAATCACACATGTTTCCCCTTGATCTCCTGATTCGTATTCTCGATTCTAGCTTGACATTCCGGTATCCTTTGACTTCATTTACCTTCCCTGTCCGGCCGTTTGATTATTCTCTTGTCCCTTTTCTTAGGGGCACCTCGTCCGTATCGGTCAGAGCTGGACAACAACAAGGGCAACATGGGCAACCTTATCCTGTTGGTCAGCAACAAGAGCCAGTACAACCTCAAGAGGCTATTCAAGAAGAGGTGATAGTGGAACCAGCAGTTGGACCGCAGTATCCGGAGGTTCCAACACCACCAATAGTTCCACCTACCCCAGTGGAAGTGGATACACCAGCCCTTCTGGAGATCATGAGAGGGATGATGGCTACTCAGCAACATCAGATGTTAGCCCAGCAGCGCATGCACGCTCAGTTACAAGAGCAGAATGTACTACTTAACCAAGGATTGCAGACAGCTTTGGAAAGAGGGGCAAGGCCAGATTCAGGAGCATCAGCCAGGTTTTGCAAGTACAACCCCCGCCGTTTCGAGGGCACGGAAGATGCCATTTCAGCAGATGCATGGCTTAAGGATATGGAGGCTATTCTGACAGCAGCTAAGGTGCCAACAGAAGAACGTGTGGATCTAGTGAAGCTGTTACTTCAAGATCTCGCACGTGATTGGTGGGAATCAGAGGAGGTAGGCATCGGACGTCCTGTGGCTTGGGACGATTTTACAGCAAGATTCAAGACGAAGTACTATGGAGTTGTGGCACAATTTGAGCTACAACAGAAGTTTATCAATCTTAGACAGGCTGGCAAGACTGTAGATGCTTATGCAGCAGAGTTCTGCAGATTGAGTAGGTTCGCCCCAGAGATGGTAGCAACAGAGAGCCAGAGGGCTATGAGGTTCCAGCAAGGGTTTCATCTTGAGCTCTTGCAATTGATAGAGGGGCACAATTACCAAACTTTTGATGAAGTATTGACAGCTACTCGAAGGCATGAGATCACCATTCAGAGGCTTGCGGCAAGGACTGGAGGTCAGAAGAGATCCCACAGTCAGATTGAAGGAGGAGGGGGAGCAGCTCCCCGAACAACAACACCATCCACTGGCATTCGTATCCACGATGTGACGATACGAGGACCAGTACCACCCAGGCAGCAGCAACAACAACAGAGGAAGAACCAGCAACCCCCAGCAGGCTGCACTTATTGTGGGAAGATAGGGCACACTAGAGATGTGTGTCGGACATTGAACGGGCTGTGTCTGATATGTGGAAATCCAGGTCATCGGGTTACCACATGTCCCATGAATTCGAGCTCAGGAGGACCAGTACAACAGTTTCCTGCTCTGCCAGCACCAGGGGCAGGACAGTATCGAGGACCAGCGGTAGCAGTGAGGCCGTTGGCACAGCGCCCGTTCATGACACAGGCTCAGATGTTTCGGCAGCAGGGACCGCCGATGCAACAACACCAGCATAGACCACCCCAGCATCACCAAGGCAGGGGCCAGCGGCAGCACCAGGCTAGGCCGCAGCATGGGAACCAGCAAGGAGGTCGAGGGCAGGCATTCACTCTGTCCTTGGAAGAGGCATTGGCATCGGGAGATGTTGTGGCAGGTAACGTTCTCGTCGCCTCTTATCCCGCAGTAGCATTGTTTGATTCGGGAGCATCACACTCATTTATATCTGCACAATTTGCAACACGGCTAGGAATGGAGTTCGAGGCATTGCCAGAGAGGTTGAATATACTCACTGGTAATGGGCTCGTAGGAGTTAGTAGAGTTATTCTAGCATGTAGCGTTGTAGTTTGCGGGCATTCCTTACCCGCCCGGTTGATAGAATTTCCTGTTGGAAATTTCGACGTTATCTTAGGCATGGACTGGCTGAAAGACAGTCATGCGACAATAGATTGTCGTAGAGGGAGTGTATCTTTTGATATTCCAGGCATGAAGCGGTTCACCTTAGTCAGATCAGTAGCAACTCAACAAGAGCAGGGAGTAGTGACGGCAATGGAAGAAGTTCAAGTTCCGAAGGTAGTTGAAGAATTTCTGGACGTATTTCCTGAAGAACTTCCAGGTCTACCACCAGTTAGAGATATTGAGTTCAGTATAGAATTGGCACCTGGAACTAAACCGATATCAGATCGGGTTTACAGAATGGCGGATTCAGAGCAGGCCAAGGTATATCAGCACATAGAGGAACTGAAGGAGAAGAAGTTCATCCAAGCTAGCGTGTCACCCTGGGCAGCACCAGTGGTACTTGTGGGGAAGAAGGATGGATCATCCAGATTGTGCATTGATTACAGGAAGCTTAACACAGCGACAATAAAGAACAAGTACCCACTACCCAGGATCGACGACTTGTTTGATCAGTTGAGCAAAGCTAGAGTTTTCTCCAAGATAGATCTTCGTTCAGGGTATCATCAGGTGAGGGTTCGGAAGGAAGACATTCCCAAGACAGCATTCAGGTCGAAGTATGGGCATTATGAATTCTTAGTAATACCGTTTGGTTTGACCAATGCTCCAGCAATCTTTATGGATTTGATGAATCGCATCTTTATGCCGTACCTGGATCAGTTTGTCGTTGTGTTTCTCGACGACATTCTTATATATTCAACTAGTGAAGAGGAGCATGAAGACCACCTCAGGAAAGTGTTACAGGTTCTGAGAGAGAACCAGTTGTATGCCAAGCTCAGCAAGTATGAGTTTTGGTCGGATCACATTTCATTTTTGGGTCATATCATATCAGGAGCCGGAGTAGCAGTAGATCCCAAGAAGGTAGAAGCAGTAGAAAGTTGGCCAGTACCCAAGACCGTAGCAGATGTGCGAAGTTTCTTGGGATTGGCAGGATATTACAGAAGGTTCGTATCAGACTTTGTAAGGCTTTCAGCACCCATGACTCGATTGACACGGAAAGATGTACCGTTCGTCTGGTCGGCAGAATGCCAGGCATCATTTGAGAATTTGAAGCAGAAGTTGATATCAGCGCCTATTCTTACATTGCCAGTTGGACCCAGAGGTTTTACAGTATATTGTGATGCGTCAGGTAAAGGACTTGGATGTGTCCTCATGCAACATGGGAAGGTGATAGCGTATGCGTCTAGGCAGCTTCGAGACCACGAGAAGAATTACCCAACTCATGATTTGGAGTTGGCGGCAGTAGTATTCGCTTTGAAGCTATGGAGGCATTACTTATATGGTGACCGAGTGGAGATGTACACGGACCACAAAAGTCTGAAGTATATCTTTACTCAGAAAGAACTGAACATGAGGCAGAGAAGATGGTTGGAGTTGATCAAGGATTATGACGTGGAGCTTCAGTATCATCCAGGCAAGGCGAATGTGGTAGCAGATGCTCTCAGCAGGAGAGGCGGCGCATTTATGTTAACAACACAGAGACATATCTTAGAAGACCTTCAGGAGATGGGCATCGAGATTATACTTCCTAGTGATGTAGGAGTTCTGGCGAGTCTACAAGTTCAATCCGACTTGGTAGACAGGATCAAGGCAGCTCAGGCACAAGACCCAAGGATTCAGAAGCTTAGGGAAGAATGTGAGTCAGGACTCATGAAGGAGATACAGATTCATGAGGATGGTACACTTAGGTTTGGGTCACGTCTATGTGTGCCTAGTGGAGATATCAGACAGGAGGTTATGACTGAAGCTCACAGTTCCCAGTATTCTGTACACCCTGGAGGGACCAAGATGTACCAAGATATCAAGCAGCACTTCTGGTGGAACGGGATGAAGAGGGAGATAGCTAGATTTGTTTCCCGTTGCTTGGTATGTCAACAAGTGAAGGCAGAGCAGCAGAGGCCAGCTGGATTATTGCAACCGCTTCCTATCCCAGAATGGAAGTGGGAGCATATCACAATGGACTTTGTGACCGGTTTACCGAGATCCCCAAGTGGTAAGGATGCTATTTGGGTAATCGTAGATCGGCTTACGAAGGTGGCACATTTTCTTCCTTTTAGAGTAGGTCAATCTACGGAGAAGTTGGCAGAATTATATATGCAGCAGATAGTCAGACAGCATGGGGTCCCAATCAGTATTGTGTCAGACAGAGATACCCGTTTTACATCACATTTTTGGAAGAGCTTACATCATAGCCTGGGTACCAAGTTAAGGTTTAGCACGGCTCACCATCCCCAGACAGACGGGCAATCAGAAAGAACAATTCAGACTTTGGAAGACATGTTGCGAGCTTGCACTCTGGATTTTGGAGGATCTTGGGAGAGCCACCTGCACTTGGTCGAGTTCTCATATAACAACAGTTATCAAGCCAGTATCCAGATGGCGCCATTTGAAGCACTATATGGTAAGAAGTGTAGGTCGCCACTAGCGTGGGACGATATTGGGGAGAGAAAGATGCTAGGCCCAGAATTGATTGTTCAAACGGTTGAAGTGGTTAAAGGAATTAGAGAGCGACTTCGAGTTGCACAGGATCGACATCGTCATTGGGCAGACCAGCATCGTAGGCCGCTAGAATTCTCTGTTGGGGACCACGTATTCTTGCGGATCTCACCTACCCGTGGGGTCATTAGATTTGGCATTCGCGGGAAGTTGAGTCCCCGATACGTGGGCCCGTTTGTTATTCTTGATCGGGTAGGCGATGTTGCTTATCATTTATCCCTTCCACCTTCGTTACGAGAGGTGCATGACGTGTTTCATGTATCTCAATTGCGAAGGTATGTATCAGACCCAAGCCATGTCCTTGATCATTCTGAGCTGGTTGTTGGTACCAACCTGTCTTACGAGGAACAGCCTGTGTCTATTTTGGACCGAAGAGAGAAGGTACTCAAGAACCGAACAATTAACCTTGTCCGGGTTGCTTGGGATCATCACTCTTTGGGGGAGTCAACGTGTGAACGTGAGGATGATATCCGATCACGGTATCCGCACCTGTTTGACTCACAAGGTATATCTCTTTCTGTATACCTTGATTGTCTTAACCCCTCATGCTTGTCACGTTGTAAGTAGAATTGCTTGGTGTCGTAGAATGTTCAGCATGGATATGTTTCTACTGTTAATATTGTAGAATGATTGCTTACTCTAATTGATCGTACTTAGATTAGTTTAGCTTCGATATTTCTATCATGCTTGGATCTAAAATTCCGAGGACGGAATTTTTTCTAAGGAGGGTAGAGATGTCACTTCCCGTTCCCAGAATACGTATTTTAAATACATGTACTGCTGGAATTTATTCATTTAATATTTATCATGTATTGTTCTGTATTTAATTTTCTTTTATTTCCTGCAATTTTATTTCTGCACTTTATTTCCTGCATTTATTTTCTGCTTTTACCTCTTTGCTTTGCTTGCGGGTTGGCCTTGGATGAACCCATTGGACCCGGCCCAATACCTCCACCTACCACCACCCCTTCATTTAAATCCCAAAACCATTTCTCTCTCTTCATTACTTCTTTCTATTTCACTTCTTCTTCCTCATAACTCTCCCACCAACCTAGAAGAGATAGGCAAGTGCCAACTTGCTTCTTGATGGATTCCCATTTTTATTGTTCCATCATCTTCCTCATTTGATTCTAAGTCTCTTTAGTACTTAGCATTTTCAATTTCCATGGCTGATTTATTGTAGATCTAAGTTTGTTATATTTTCGGATTTCTTAGGTTTTGATCTAGTAAACTTTGTTATCTTCAAGTTTTGATGGTTCCATGTTGTAGAGAATTTTGTTCTACCCAATTTTGACCTATGGAAGTCCATATTTGGACTTGGGATGAAGGATTTATGAAGCTTGGAAGCAATGGCTTCCATGGTTCCCATGGTTCTGTTCTCAGAAAATTTGGAGAAGAAGAACAGTCCCAGCCGCATCAAATCTTCACTCCTCAAGCGCATGGAAATCTTTATTCCCACAGCAATCTTCATTCCTCAGCGCATGAGATTTATTTCCCACAGCGCATCAAATCATCACTTCCCACAGCGCATGAGTCTAATTATTTCTCAATCACTTTCTCAGGCGCATGAAATTTATTTATTTCCCAATCACTTCTCACAACCAAGGCGCATGAATTTATTTATTTCCCAATCACTTCCCACAGCCAAGGCGCATGAGTTATTTATTTCCCAATCACTTCCCACAACCAAGGCGCATGAGTTATTTATTTCCCAATCACTTCCCACAGCCAAGGCGCATGAATTTATTTATTTCCCAATCACTTCTCACAACCAAGGCGCATGAATTTATTTATTTCCCAATCACTTCTCACAACCAAGGCGCATGAATTTATTTATTTCCCAATCACTTCCCACAGCCAAGGCGCATGAGTTATTTATTTCCCAATCACTTCCCACAGCCAAGGCGCATGAGTTATTTATTTCCCAATCACTTCCCACAACCAAGGCGCATGAGTTATTTATTTCCCAATCACTTTCCACAACCAAGGCGCACGAGTTTATTTATTTCCCAATCACTTCCCACAGCCAAGGCGCATGAGTTTATTTATTTCTCAATCCTTTCCCTCAGGCGCACGAGTTTATTTATTTCTCAATCCTTTCCCTCAGGCGCATGAGTTTATTTATTTCCTACAGATTCCCTCAGGCGCATGAGTTTATTTATTTCCCACAGCTTCCCTGAGTTTATTTATTTCTCACAGCCACCTTCCTCAGGCGCATGAATTTATTTATTTCCCAATTATTTTCCCACAGTGCGTGAGATTATTTATTTCCCAATCATTTTCCACAGCCGCATGAATCTTTATTCCTCAGGCGCATGGATTATTTATTTCTCAAATCTTATTCCACAGTGATATTATTTATTTCCTCAGGCGCATGATATTATTTATTTCCCAAACATTCCCCACAGCGCATGAGATTCTTTATTTCCCAAACATTATTTATTTCCCAATGTTTATTTTTCGAATTTGGCATTAATTAACATTGATTGTTATCTTGATTAATTATTGATCATGCGTTCCTAGATGGAACTAAGAGACTGGCTAGTCGTCTTATTGAAATGAATGAATGAGACACGTTCATATTAAGTATGAACTACTATAATCGATTGGCCGATCCCGAATATTGACATACAGGCACACATGCAGGCTTCAATTTATTTATTTATTTATTTTACTATAAAAGAAGCATGTGTACTTTATGGTCAAGGCATGATTATTCCGTGGTTAGTTTTGATTGTTGCATTACGCTATGTAAGACCTACAACCTAACCGTACTGGTATCGTTGTAGAAATGCATATCGTACCCCGTACGAGAGTACTCATTGGAATGGCCATGATCCACGGCATAGAATTTCACTCAACCTAGAAGCTACTAAGTTAAATAAAACAATGATTGCATGGAGAGTATGGATTTCCGAGTTCTTACATGGCAGCCCTCTTTGGGACTATTAGTGCCCAACAGGCCGGCTGGTTCCCACAGATACTGCAAATCTGCCACACGGGCAGGGAGCAGTATCTGCTTATATTATTGTATATTGTATATTGATGACGGGCGTCCCGCTGGGACTCGTCTAATTCATGATTGGCGCAATTGATTGATTGGATAGACTAGCCTTGCTTGCCCATAGTAAGAACTGAGAAATCCTTTATTGCATAATTCCAGGATAACTTGGGACTCACAGTAGTAAGCTGTAGGAGTTGGATGGCCGTTTAAGTTGATTTGTTTGTGTACTGTACCTACTCTGTTAACTAACTGAGATGATCAGAGCATCATGACATGACGGGCCAACTTCTGTCCTTGTTTGGTTGGGAGGTTGGTTCGAAGTGTCGTGATGTCACGTGAATCCCAGTAGCGAGCAGAGATCTATTATTATATTCTCTTATTTACTGGTTTAATGCCTTATATCGTGCTTCCTTGCGGTACTTGCTATTAGAGGTCTAACCTCTCTGGTTTTGCATGGCCAGATTTAGAGCCGGTTCCCGAGGACTCAGCTTACTTCCACCTCCAAGATGGTCAATACTAAAGGAATGATCGCAGGAGGACTCGAGTGGGTTTCTTACTTCCCCGCTCGTTTTGTTATTTACCTTATACTTTGCCGTTTGGCACCGACATGTTAGTCGGATCGTCTTGTACTTACTTTTACATAATTGTAACTAAAGTCAGACTGCAGCTGATAACAATTGTGTATATTTTTGCTACATCAGATCTGGCTATGTTTTGTAAAGCCAGATATCAAGAACATTTTGACAGAGCGTTTGGGACGCCTTACTGCTTTATCTTACATGTTCTCTATTACTGTTTCTTGTTCGAATGATTGAGACAATAGATGTGAAGTGACCATAGTGAGACCTTTATGTAGTATGCACCCCCTCGTCTGGTTTGACAGCATTGATCGTATTATACGGTATTCATCTACCCGTAATACGTAGCTGGCTGAGTCATTCCCCCGCTCTCCAGTATTCTGGTTCTGGGGCGTGACAGCAAGTTTAAACCACGATGCAACACGAAACTCTCTCTGAGAGCACTGACTGATTGACTGTTGGGTACTGGAAGAATAGAGTAATGTTTATGACCACATCCACTGTTAACTTAGAACTGTATTAGCTTACCCCTCTCTCACACGGGGATAAGCCATATCGTATCAATAGGATACTACTGTAACAACCCAAGCCGGTCATATTCATTGCCTATTCAAATCACACTGTTTTACTGATAGAAAACTGTTCATTTCTAAACTGTTTAAAAGTGTATGATTCTATTATTTATTTTAACTGTTCAAATTAGCATGAATTGTACTTTGCTCCCTCCTGATTGGAGATACATTTTTAGGGGATATTGAGGATACTGAGCTGTTAATCAGCAGTTACTACGACCCTGTTATGTACCCCGTAGTGCTGCCAGAGTCCCCTTTGGAGGACGCAGGGACTGAGGCCGATGAGCCGAATGCTTAGATAGATTTTCTTTTCCAGTTTTGTTGTTTAATTTGAAAATCTGTTTATTTGAATTCAGAATTTATTTCAGTACTTTTATATTCCCGTTGTATTTATTTTAAATGTTCAATAAAGTTTTCAATTTCCGATCATTGAGTTGTGACAAATATAGATGTTGTTGTGGTTACCTGCTAATTGAACAGCTTACTGCCGCCGTCTCAATAACGGTGCAGGCTGGGTATGATCCGGTTCGACCCAATTATTTGGGATCGGGTCGTGACATGTTTTTAGTGGTGGCCCATGCAGGTCCTGGCAACAACAACTTAGGAAAACATACATAGAAATAATTAGAACACTAGAACATTGATTTGTCACAACATAGGTCCGAATTATGTATAAATAAATATTTTTGTTTGATTATAGACTGGTAGGATACCTTGCTTATGTTTGTACCCTAAACCTTCCAGATTATGGCCAAAGGGAAGACTACCCCGATCCGGTCCTGCTGATGATGAGGTGTCATCTACTGATCATACCCCATCTCTTCAAGCACGTCGGGACCCACCTCAGTTGCAGCTGACTGACCGTCCCCATGCTGCACCAGCACCCTGACCCGTTTACACTACTACAGCGCAAACGGCGAAACCGGCACTTCCCCGGGCTGAGCCGCAGACCCCTGCGGTAGTACCCGTACCAGCTGCCCCACCAGTGCCCGTGGACCCTACTGATCTAGTGGGCATGCTACGAGGAGTGCTTGAAGCACAGAGAGCTCAAGCAGAAGCTCACCGAGAACAGACTGCAGCCCAAGCTGAAGCCCATCGCGAGCAGACCGTGATCATGAGAGAAGGCATGGAGAATGCCCACAACGTGGCTATGGCTGCCCTTGAGAGAGGAGGAACCACTTCATCGGAGCCACGACCTGCCAAGGTAAGCATAATTCAGGAGTTAAGATTTATATCATTAAAGGCCATTCTTTTGATTAAAGGCATATTATTACATGAAGGTCGGAGATATAGAGAGCTTTAAGAAGCAAGGCCCTCAAACTTTCAAAGGAACCGAGGGTATCATCTACGCCGATGAATGGCTAGACAGCATGGAGCGTCGCTCGACTCCCAGAGGACCTCAAGACCGAAGTAGTAGGACTCCAGCTACAGGATGTGGCGAGCACCTGGTATCGGAATGAACCCCGACTCTAGGACAAGCAGCTCGACTGGGACACCTTCAAGAGGCTGTTCCGCAGGAAGTTCTTCCCAACATCAGAGATGCGGGAGATGGAAAGGCAATTCCAGGACCTGAAGCAAGGGAACATGACGGTCAGCGAATATGCGACAGAGTTCGGCCGACTTAGCCGCTTTGCCCAGAACCTGGTTGCTGACCCCAAGGATCGTACTGAACTATTCAGGTATGGATTAAGAGAAGAGATTCGCACCCCTGTGATCGCAGGTGGCGCCAAGACATACGAGAGGATCCTGATACGAGCTCAGGACGTGGAGAAGAGCCAGCCTTCTCGTACCAAGAGGGAGTATCCTGGAACTAGCAACTTCCAGGGTAACCAGAAGAGGCCCAACAATAACAACAACAGGCCTTCGCACCACCAGCAGCAGCACCATCAGGCAAGGACTAATGACAAGTCGCCTCAGAGGCAGATCCCTGTCTGCGATTATTGCAAGAGGCCAGGACATCATTCGAACATATGCAGGAAGAGGCTAGGACACTGCCTAGTCTGTGGGTCTTCCACCCACCAAGTGAAGGACTGCCCCTCATCAGTTCACCAAACCGGAGCAACTCAGCAAAGAGCTCTCCTATCCACTCAGCAACAACGGTTCGGACAGCACCAGCAGAAGACCGGGCGAGCTTTTGCCCTAGCAGCTGATGAGCAGGAACCAGAGCAGGAACCCACCTCTGATGTCATCACCGGTTCCATTTATGTGTTTTCACATCTTGTTCTAGCATTATTTGATTCGGGTGTATCACATAGTTTCATATCATCAGAGTTTATTTCTGCACACCACCTAGATACGGGACTTAGCAAGGTGATTAGTAGAGTTATGACTGGTGGTGGACCTATACCCATCACTGAGGCTTGTAACTGTCCCATCACTATCTCAGGCCATCAATTCTTAACACCCTTACTAGTGATGCCCCTGCCCAACTATGATGTAGTCCTAGGGATAGACTGGCTAAGTGAACAGCATGCGCTGATAGATTGTCACCGAGGTTGTGTAATCTTCAGCCCACCAGGAGAACCGGAGTTTGAAATCTCTCGAGCTTCGGAAGACATGAAGAGTGTTACCTACTCCTCAATCACCGAAGAACCCTGGCCTCCTCACCATATCATAGCAGAATTCATGGACGTCTTTCCAGATAGTCTTCCAGGATTGCCGCCAGATCGAGATGTGGAATTCACCATCGATCTAGTACCCGGCTCTTCCCCTATTTCTCGGGGATGCTACAGAGTCAACCCCAAGGAGGCAAAGGAGATGAAGGATCAGATCGACGAGCTGAAGGCACAAGGATTTATCAGAGACGGGGCTTCACCCTGGGGAGCACCAGTTTTGTTCGTGCCCAAGAAGGATGGAACCGTGCGGATGTGCATTGACTACCGGGCGCTGAACAACATCACTATCAAGAACAAGTACCCTCTGCCCCGGATCGATGACCTGTTTGATCAACTGAGTGGAGCCAAGGTATTTTCAAAGATAGATCTCAGATCAGGCTACCATCAAATCAAGGTCAGGAAGGAGGATATTCCCAAGACGGCGTTCAACACCAAGTATGGGCAATTTGAATTCTTGGTCATGTCGTTTGGACTGACAAATGCTCCCGCGGTATTCATGAACCTCATGAACAAGGTTTTCCATGAATACCTGGATCAGTTTGTTGTTGTCTTCATCCCTGACATACTGATCTACTCGAAGACTGAGGAAGAGCATGAAGAGCACCTGAGGAAAGTGCTGAGTACCTTGAGGAAGGAGAAGCTCTATGGTAAGCTATCCAAATGCGAATTCTTTTTAGACAAAGTGGAATTTTTGGGCCATGTTGTCACAGGAAAAGGAATTTCTGTGGATCCAAAGAAGATAGCTGCTATTAAAAAGTGGACTGCACCAAGCTCGGTTGCAGAGATCAGAAGCTTTTTGGGTTTGGCTGGCTACTACCGAAAGTTCGTGAAAGATTTCTCCAAGATTGCTGAACCAATGACAAAGCTTACCAGGAAGAATGAGGAATTCATTTGGTCGGAAGCTTGCCAGTCAGCTTTTGAGGAACTGAAGAAGAGGCTTACAACTGCACCGATACTTGCGCTACCCGCAGGTACCGGCGGTTTCTCAATCTATAGTGATGCTTCCGGTAAGGGATTGGGCTGCATTCTTCAACAACACGGGAAAGTAATTGCTTACGCATCTAGGCAATTACGGACTCATGAGAAGAACTATCCCACACATAATTTGGAGCTTGCAGCGGTGATATTTGCATTGAAGCTATGGAAGCACTACCTTTATGGAGAGAGAGTGGAAATATTTACAGACCACAAAAGTCTGAAATATGTTTTCACTCAGAAAGAGCTGAACATGAGACAGAGACGATGGCTGGAGCTGATGAAGGATTTTGACATCAACCTGCAGTATCATCCGGGTAAGGCTAATGTTGTTACAGATGCACTTAGTCGATACCCGATGGTAATGTTCTTGACCAAGGAGCGTCATTTGCTGGAGGACATGGAGAAGCTTGGATTGGAAATTGTACTGCCTGAAGAGGAAATGAAGAAACTGGGAAGAGAAGCCATCGTACCAGGAGCTGAAACATCAATGATGCAGTTGCAAGTGCGTTCAAGTCTGATGGACAGAGTCAAGGAGGCACAATTCCAAGACGAGACGCTTTGCAAACTCAGAGACCCAAGTGCTGGCAGGAACACTTGAAGGATTCTCAATCGCCAGCGACGGAGCACTGAAGAATGGTACGAGACTTTGCATACCAACTGGCGAACTGAGGAACGAGCTGATGCAAGTAGCGCACCAGTCGCAGTATTCCATACATCCTGGAGCCAATAAAATGTACCGGGATATGCGAACTATAGTGTGGTGGTACGGAACAAAGAAGGACGTATCCAGGTATGTGGCAAGATGTTTAATTTGTCAGCAAGTAAAAGCTAGCAGACAGAGACCAGCAGGACTATTGCAGCCGCTTGACATCCCGGAATGGAAATAGGAGCACTTGACAATGGATTTCGTGTCGGGACTGCCTCGATCCCAAGGAGAGAAGGATGCCATTTGGGTTATCGTGGACCGACTGACGAAGTCAGATCATTTCATCCCCTTCAAGGTTGGTTTATCCACCGAAAAGTTGGCAGCACTGTACATGCGGCACATCTACCGGATTCATGGAGTTCCGGTAAGTATCGTATCTGATAGAGATACTTGATTTATCTCTCACTTTTGGAAGAGTTTGCATGATATCTTGGGAACACAACTGAAGTTCAGCACCGCCTACCATCCCCAGACTGACGGGCAATCAGAGAGAACAATCCAGACGCTAGAAGACATGCTGAGATCCTGCATCTTAGAATTTGGAGGGTCTTGGGAAGACCATTTGTACTTGGTAGAGTTCTCTTACAACAACAGCTACCAAGCTAGTATCGGTATGACACCGTTCGAGGCACTCTATTGACGTCGTTGCCGCACTCCACTTGCTTGGGACGACGTCGGAGAGCGAGTGTTGCTTGGACCTGAGATGGTGACCGATGCAGCAGAGAATGTGAGAATGATCAGAGACAAGCTCAGGATTGCCCAGGACAGACAGAAGCATTGGGCGGATTGCAGCCGACGGCCTTTGGAGTTTGAAGAAGGTGACAGTGTATTTGTGAAGATCTCTCCTACCAGAGGAACCATCCGTTTCGGTAGAGCAGGAAAGTTAAGCCCCAGGTATATTGGTCCTTTTGAAGTACTCAGCAGGATTGGAGAAGTGGCTTATCGGGTGGCTCTACCTCCAAGTCTCGAAGGCGTCCACAACGTCTTCCACGTTTCGCAGCTGAGATGCTACATCCCGGACCCGAGCCACACCTTGGACCATTCGGAGCTGGAGATTGGACCCAGCCTTACAGTGCCGGAGAAGCCAGTGGCAATTTTGGACAGAGGCGAGAAGAGAACCAGGAACTCTGTGACGCCAATTGTCAGAATCATGTGGCGGCACAACTCACCGGACGAGTCGACCTGGGAGCGAGAAGACCAGATGCGGGAGCAGTACCCGTACCTGTTTGAGACTTAAGGTAACCCCTAACCCTGCCTTTAATTTCGAGGACGAAATTTCCTAAGGAGGAAAGATTGTGAAACCCAGTTTTGTTATGTGAATTAATATTATTAGCATAATAATAATATTATTATTAGTATCATTTTTGGGTTTTAAAAATCAATTTCGAAAATAATAAAATTGGCTTTTGTTTGTCGACCTGACCCGAGCCCGGACCCGATTCCCGAAACCCAGACCCAGTCCTAATCATATTCTTTTGAAATCTGATTTGTCTTTATAAGAAATAAAAAAAATTATACACTTTGGAGCTGGTCCAAATTGGACCAGATCCTCAACTTCCCCTCACCCACGTACTCAATTCCCCCTCCTTTCTCTCCACTTCTTTCACTCCCACCCCCACAGCATAACACCCACTCTTCTCCTTTCTTTACTTAAACTCCTTCACTCACACACGTTCACCACCACAAACCCATCTCTCTCCAGAGAACAAAATTCTCACCAATCCCACCATCACAAACCCATCTCTCTCTCTCCAGAGAAAACCCATCTCCATCTTCACCCCCTCTCCCGACTCCACACTCGGCCTCCGCCACCCGAGCACGCCCCAACCCCCGGCGCCCCTTTCAACCGCCGGCCGCCGTCCCGAGCCGTCCAGCGGCTCCACCCGCGCCCGACGCCGGCGCCCCGACCCCCGAGCTCCCGTCCGCCCGCGACCCCAGCGCTGACCCAGCGCCTCATCGGGCCTCGGACCCCGATCCAGCATGATCCCCGCGGTTCCTGTGCCCGACCAGCACTCCAGCGCACCCCGAGACGTGTCCACTGTTCTGGACAGCTCCTGTCCAGCACTCTTCGCTGGATTTCGAGTCCGATCCGTGGATTTGCGCGTCCCGAGTCCGAGGCAACCCTTCGGATTCCGTCATTTTGGGTAATCCCTGGTTAATCACAGTAGTTCGTCCTCCCCGTGTCAATGATGAATTGGTCCACGAATTCCCTTTGGGAAATTCGATTTTTGGGTTAACGTCGTTTTCGGGATTTTCCGAGAACCTTCGGAAAGCTTCTGTTAGTTGGTTTTAATTATTTCCGAAACTTTTCGGAAATGGTTTTCTAGATATTTTGGTTTTCGGATCTCTCCGATTTTTTGCAGTGATGGTTTTGGTTTGGTTTCGGATTCACGAATTCGTTTCGGGTCGTTTCGAATTAATTTTGAGAATGATTGTGGTTATTTTTATATATATTGTTGGGATTCCCTGGTTTGGAATTTTGCAGGAAAATATTGGCACACTTTCCCAGTTTTTGGGTTGACCAAAAATAGAGGAAATGCTGCCGGATTTTCTCGTAAAATTTAATTATATTTTAAAAAAATGATTTTTAAATAGATTTCGGAAAAATATTAATATTTTAGATTTTGGGCGACGACCGTATCGGTCAATGGGCCCTGGGGAAGTGCTGTCACGACCCGCACCCATTTTTTTTTAAACGGATACGAGACGTGTCCAAGCCAGCCTACGTCGCAGTGTCGGCGGTAGAACACTGTCACGGCCATGAAGATCATAATCACAAAGATGCTCATTCACATAATTAATTTAATTTACAATAATCACAAGTTTTACATTTGCAGGAAAATATAAACTTGTACAAATATTGAATGACTATAACTTGACTATCTAACTAGTCTTCTAGGCTCGTCTGCAAGTATTCCCGTCACTCCCCAAGCTAAGTGAATCCACGGCTAACCTGAAAATGTTGGTTTCCAGTCAGGAATGGAACGAGCACAATTCACTGAATACAATTTCAAATAAAGAAAATGACTATAAGACAAGGGTTAGGCATTAATCATGAGTTTTGAAAATACAGTAAAGCCGTGAGAAAATCAATAGTAATAAATAGACCAATATACTTTCCACCGTTAGAAGTACCTTTGATATGTGATCAGTCTGGGCCACTACACCGCACGGTCTACAATATCTACTTGCAAAAAATAAGCACTGTGTACAATGTCTACTTGCAGAAAAATAAGCACTGTCTACGATGTCTACTTGCAGAAAAGTAAGCACTGTCTACGATGTCTACTGCAGAAAAGTAAGCACTGCCTACGATGTCTACTTGTAGAAAAGTAAGCACTTTCTACAATGTCTACTTGCAGAAAATAAGCACTGTCTACAATGTCTACTTGTAGGAAAATAAGCACTGTCTACAATGTCTACTGCAGGAAAATAAACACTGTCTATGGTCGGATCACACATCCTTGGTACTTCTCATTCCCGACTCAACAATTTATAATAGAGTATAAAAATATCACATAACTAATGAACAATCAATGAAATATAGTAAAGATCAATATCGAAATGCAAACAATAAAATGTACTCGCCTGTGGTCCTCTGCTGGTGAAACCGACAATCTGAACTACTCAATGTGCCACAATAGTCAAAACCCGTACAACAGTCTCCGGAAGCTGAAATAAACATTACCAATGTTCTCAGAATAGTCAAAATAGCTAGGATTGCCTGTCCTTAAGTCCAATTCTGGACACAGGGGCAAAACGGTAATTTCGGGCAAAAACAATGTCCACCGTTGGACCCGCTTTGCACCGAAAAGCGTGCCAGAGTCAATGGTCTCTAAAGTCATCAAACTACATGTCTACGGATCCAGTTTTTTTGATACGAACCCAACCGTATGTCCAAAGTTGGATTCCGGCGGGCCGTGCACAAAATCGCCCGTTGAGTGGAACCGTGGGGCCCACAAAACGACGTCGGATTCAACTGTCTCAGAATTGGACTAAACTTGGCATACAGGACCAGAAAAATGATACGGTT
Source organism: Iris pallida (assembly GCA_029216955.1). Taxonomy (NCBI): domain Eukaryota; kingdom Viridiplantae; phylum Streptophyta; class Magnoliopsida; order Asparagales; family Iridaceae; genus Iris; species Iris pallida. The sequence continues at coordinate 2,162,940 of JANAVB010044817.1, read as the reverse complement.
CTGTTGGCGCAAGTTTCGTCTCGATCTGATGAGTGTGCACAAAGTAATTGGAGAATTTGCAATGTGCACGATACGGTGAATTTCGACGGATACGCATCAAATTCGTCGCGCACACGCGACCAATTTGAATTTCGCCAAAGCTCACACGACCACGAAGCTGTTACGCAGCTTTCAATGTCTTCGGTGCGCGACCACGTAGCCCGGAATGGTGGGACGCACGTCGAGTGGAGGGTTTTCCAGATTTTTTGGAAACTATTTTCACAGTTTTTCCTCGGTTTTTAAACTGATCTAACTTACTGGATACAAGACTAAAAATTAAACTAATATTGGGGTTTTAATCTCGGTTATATTGTCTTCAATTCTATTCAAATGATTTTCGAAATTGATCGAGGATCCGATAGATATCGGCCTTCCTAACAGGGAGTTTCAACTGTTTCAGTGCCCTGTTTCGAGACAGTTTTCGTCCAAGTTCGTCTCAATTTCTATGCGATTATGGATCGTTTGAACACGAACTAATTAGATATGCTCTCAGATGGTTATATAGGCTTTTCATAGGATTTTACGGAAACGAGTTTCGTCGAGCGAAGAGGACGAAAACTTACCGCGAACTCGTACCCCATAATGTACTGCTGTTGTTGCCTTCCTGTGTACCCCGCGCACGCGCGGGTGGGTGCGCGCGCCTGGCCGGCCGACTCTGACCTGGTACGGCGGCGCACGGCCGCTAGGTTGGTCGTCCATGTGTGGGCGAGGGTCGGGGCTTCGGTTTCGCATTTAGGGTTTTAGTTTTGAGACTTCTCTCTTAGTTTATATATATTCGAAAGTTCGGCTCTGCTCGGTTTTGACAGTTAGATGAGTCGGGCTTGGCCCTGGGGGTTGGACCAAGGCAGGCTGGGGTTGGGTTATACTTGGGGCTGCTGTGTGGGAATGCCTGTACAGGCTGGAGAGCTCGGCTGGGTTGAATGAGTTCCCCCCCCCCCTTCTTGGGCCGAAGAAGAGATGGGCTTTGGGGGGGATTAGGCTCAGGCCTCTTTGGGCCTTGGCCACTGGAAGAGGGAAGAGAAAATAGAGAACTGCAAATGAACAAAGCAGCATGCAAGCTTGATAAAATCTCAGTTCGACCTTATGAACTAGCCAAATTTGAACATGGAAATGAGACCAAAGGATAGAATGACAATGGATCCGGTCGAGCCAGACTGAGCAAGGTCCATAACCTGCACAATAATATTTCAAACCAAAAACATTGTCCCACTCCTAGCCTTATGACACCTAGGCCCAAACATGGCTTCATATATATATATATATATATATATATATATATATATATATATATATATATATATATATATATATATATATATATACAATCATTTATAGTTACTTATACCTATTTATAGTATTTAAAGAAAACAATATTAAATATATATACATATCAATATATATATATACATATCTCTATATATAACATATATACATATATACGTATATATTCACCAATTAATATTTATACACACACATATATAAATATCCACACCAATTATATATCCCTATATTTTCCTATATATATATATATATTCATCAATAAAATATTATATTCCTCTTCACATAATATATATATATACACTAAGCGTATATGTCCCCACATCTGCATATATATATAATCCAATATGTATATATATATACGAATATATATAAACCTATAAACATTTCTATCTGTAACTTCTCAATGAACTTAATAAAATCATAATTTCTAAAGTAGGTCTTTCACGTAACATTGTGTACACGAAACAATATTTATTTACAGAAATCTAAAAATTACCATTCGAATAAAATAATTAAAAATAAACTATTTCTAAATTTTCGGGTAGGGGAGCTACAAATCTACCCACCTTAAAATAATTTCATCCTCGAAATTCTAATTCATAACTATTCCTTAAAATTTAAGTCTACAATTTCCCTAATCTCCTGAATTTAATTCCTCAAACTATTTTATAACCATCTTTAGCCATTTTGTAACGATGAATCTCCGAGGACTTTTACCCACCTTTGGACACACTACTCCCTCATAGCTATGTCACTAAAAACTTTATAATCTTCCAACTAATTGCTAAAAACAAATTTCTACCCATAGATATCTACTGTTTATGGCCTCTATAATCCTTCTCTATCTATCAACCAACCCAAAACCTAACAAGCAACAATTTACACAAGTAGCTAAGAAATATTGGTAAATCCTAATAGGCATGACCATACGTTGCTCTAAAATAGGAAGGACAGGGAGAAAAGTATGAATAATCGAAGGCAATTATGAGTTTCAAGAATGGTAGAAGGTATCCAATGATGCAGATAGGATGGTAGTCTACGAACCATTGGCTTATTTGCTAGAGTGGGCTACTCTAGCCCAGTCACTTGCTAGATCAAAGAACCATTCGTTCTTAGAGGAGCTTGCCACCCGTGCAATACAGGAGTTCCGTTCTCAAAATTCTAAATTAAATTCCATAATAGAACGAAAATAGGAGAAATCAAGATTGTGATCTTTTCCGTGGTTATTTAACCACGCGAGCCAGGAATAAAGTGCAATACAAGTTCGTATCGCAACTCCCAGGTAGATGGAATAAGGGTTACGAATGACATCGCACTCTAAGAGGTGGAGACTACATAGTAGGTATAGGGACCTATTTCAAATAATTCGGTTTACAGTCCAAAAATGGTGGTACGCATGGATGGTTTTACTGAGTCTTAATGGGCTTCCTGTTTGGACCTCCCTCGTTGGTTGGGTAAACCTTGGATTGCAATCTATATGGACTGGACAAAATTTCAATGATAAAACTATTCCTACTAGATTAGGGTATCTTAGAATAGGTTTCTACCCAGGGGATTGAGCTAGGTGCTAGTCAGGTTGGTTAGCTAGGTCCATAAAGCTCAAAGTGTGCCTTCAGTGACTTTTCTGTTTAAGTAGCACATGAGGCCTCAATTGGGTGGACACTAATGGCACGTGCATAGTGGGCTTCGAGTAGATCACAACCATATATTGGGTCAAAGGAATGGGGTCGTGGTTAAGGCTCTAATGGAGGTTGGGAAGTATACCGGTACTATGGTAAAGGTTATAACTAGTCCTTCTAACATAAAAGTCGTACCCCAAAAATAGAGTACAAGGGGACGGGTTTGAGTGGGACATGATATACCTAGGTGAAAGTAAACTCGTCTAGATCTTACATATAAAATTTGTTGGAAGGTAACAGCTGGTCTCGTGCTCCGAATATTAATGACACGGCCGGGGACACAAAATGATCTAAATGAAAAGTGGGAGTCCATGGGCTCTAATTATCATCCTAATGGAAGTTGTTCTAATCACTCGGTAATCCTGGTATATCCTAAAATTTTAGAAGGCTTACAGTCTACCCACCTTAGAAGCTAGGTTATGATTTCAGGAATGATAAGGTCAGAAAAATTCCAAAGTCCGGATATTGTACCCCGACTCTTGTAATTGAAGAATAAGGCACGGCGTAACAGAATACGGTAGATATAAGTCAAGTCAAAGATCGTTCCTCCATGAATGGTAAACGAGTGTGTACAAAGACACATGGTCGATAAAATAGAATGACTTACTCGTCCGCAGTATACGTGAGTTTTCGATGGGGTAACCAACTCCAAGGCACAACATAAGAAACGATTTCTAATAATTAAGTCAAGAAATTCTATTTGTGTCAAACCTGCCAGACTATGGTCACAAGGGTTATGGTGATCATGTATTGCTGTTGACAACTGGTAGGTTATAGTATGACTTGGTATTTAAGCTATGGTATTGGCTAAGATAGTGACTGTGGTGTTCCAACACTAGTTAGGTCTTAATAATAAAATTTACATAACTAGGACGATACTTGTTGGAAACCAATCTCGGGATGAGTGTCTACCATAGTCACGGTAAATTATTGTCCTTAGCCTTGTCTATTCATCTCAGGTCTGACGGTAGGCTTCGGTCGAGGAAGGGTTGGTTCAAGGCTTAAGGGTTGCTAGTTAAGGCAAGCTTCAAGCAAACATTAGAGACTCACAACATTTGGTTCTCTAAAGAATAGGTAGTCTCCTAGGTTGGCGTTCTGACTAAGGGTAAAACCCTAATCATTCTCAAATTCAGATGGCTCGAAAGTCTCAATAGTAGTTTGAGGGTCGATGGGAGAAGAGTAATTTAATCACCTGACTGGCCAATGGTAGCTACACTTGTGCCTACCATTATCATAGCCATGGGGATACTCGGTATCTCTCTACCAACTACGAGCTTGTCCTTCCAAATCAGTGAAAGACAAAACAATAAAGAGTTCAAGAAAGATGTTACTGAATACAATCACGTGATCCAATAGGCGAACGTATAATTCAAGAGGAATTGTCAAAGCAGTCGCAGATGAGATCCTAGATACCTATATATCTCCATCCACGTAGTGTAATTAACGAAGAGCGAACCAATTGCATCATGGTTGATCAGACCATAATACACTGATTCTGATTAGACAATAAGTTAGCAGGCGTCCCCACTAAACATATGCCTCGAATCAAGCTCGAGAACAGAGTGAGCTTGCAAAACTAGGCTGTGATAGCAACATTGGTCAAAATAGTCAAATTTCAGGTATACTAGATTTTTGAAAGAAGGCACAAATAGTACGAGTTTTGAGGGAATCAAACTTCACCTGGTGCTCTTGCTTATACAGTCTTCCTACTATCTTCTGATCCACAAGGACTTGGTCGACTAATGGGTTATGGACATTCCAAATTCTATATTCTAGGTAAACCTATTAGTGTCAGTCAATATCCTCGTTAATAGGTCACAAGGACCACGGAATGCTAGGTCGGGAGACGTGCTACCCAACTTATAAACTTCCACCAATATTGGCTTCGGGTCTTATGGGACATACATGGCATTGTCCTATCCTCTATAGTATCCTAACTGGTAACCATGTCTGAAGTCATTTCACCGAGAATTATGCCTCGTCCGTATACTCAGGCGATGGTAAACTCTTGGTTTCGTAACTCAAATATGATACCGATCGAACATTACTTAACCCTATCCAATATTGATTCAAGCTACGATCAAAGAGGACCACTAGCCATAATTTTAGCAATATTCTAGGACCTATATTTTCTTAAACCAATTTCAACTCTAAGAGTCGTATCTCGCCAGTGCGCTGCTGGCTGCAGTGAATCCAGAGTCTCCAAAATTTTAAATAATTGGCGACAGTGCGCTGCTGTCCTGCCAGTATGAGTTAACTAACATTTCCGTAACTATATCCTCAAAATTCCTGAGTTTCTAGAGATTCAAACATGTCGACTATGAAATAAAGCGTAAGCATTTATTCTATTAATCATAACCCTTCAAATAAATGATTGAACAGGAAAGAAATATCTGAGGACAAGGAAATGCAACATTCTAATATCTATTCCATGTGTATTCACACCCTTGAGGAAAACTTTGAATTGAAACTATCTTGGGGTTCATCTATAGATAACATAAAATAATAACTCTTAGGGCAAAAAATAGGAACTATATAGACAATTTGACTAAGATAGGAGGATGATATCTAAGAGGCAAAGAGAAGGAATTAAACAATTTATCAAGGTTAGATCGTTAATTCTAGGAAGCCATGTCTCACCAAATGAATAATCTATTCACATTGGATCGTATCATCATATCAAGAAGAAATAGTGTACCTATAGGCATCCGACAAACTATTGAAATTAATAACTCCTCATCTAAATTGCGTGGCCTAGACTACCAATCGGTAAGTTTATGTAGGGGACTCCTAGTCCTAGTCACTCTCTTAAATTAATTTCGTGAATGAGCATTTCCTAGTCGCAGGCTCGCAATAGTATAAATAACTTAAGTACTATCACGAGTTCGCATGGTTTGCGAAAACAGACCTGCATGGGCCACCACAAAAACTTGTCACGACCCGCACCCGTTTTTTTTTAAACGGATACGAGACGTGTCCAAGCCAGCCTACGCCGCAGTGTCGGCGGTAGAACGATGTCACGGCCATGAAGATTATAATCACAAAGATGCTCATTCACATAATTAATTTAATTTACAATGATCACAAGTTTTATATTTGCAGGAAAATATAAACTTGTACAAATATTAAATAACTATAACTTGACTATCTAACTAGTCTTCTAGGCTCGTCTGCAAGTATTCCCGTCACTCCCCAAGCTAAGTGAATCCACGGCTAACCTGAAAATGTTGGTTTCCAGTCAGGAATGGAACGAGCACAATTCACTGAATGCAATTTCAAATAAAGAAAATGATTATAAGACAAGGGTTAGGCATTAATCATGAGTTTTGAAAATACAGTAAAGCCGTGAGAAAATCAATAGTAATAAATAGACCAATATACTTTCCACCGTTAGAAGTACCTTTGATATGTGATCAGTCTGGGCCACTACACCGCACGGTCTACAATGTCTACTTGCAGAAAATAAGCACTGTCTACAATGTCTACTTGCAGAAAAATAAGCACTGTCTACGATGTCTACTTGCAGAAAAGTAAGCACTGTCTACGATGTCTACTTGCAGAAAAGTAAGCACTGTCTACGATGTCTACTTGCAGAAAAGTAAGCACTGTCTACAATATCTACTTGCAGAAAATAAGCACTGTCTACAATGTCTACTTGCAGGAAAATAAGCACTGTCTACAATGTCTACTGCAGGAAAATAAACACTGTCTATGGTCGGATCACACATCCTTGGTACTTCTCATTCCCGACTCAACAATTTATAATAGTGTATAAAAATATCATATAACTAATGACCAATCAATGAAATATAGTAAAGATCAATATCGAAATGCAAACAATAAACTGTACTCACCTGTGGTCCTCTGCTGGTGAAACCAACAATCTGAACTACTCAATGTGCCACAATAGTTAAAACCCGTACAACAGTCCCCGGAAGCTGAAATAAACATTACCAATGTTCTCAGAATAGTCAAAATAGCTAGGATTGCCTGTCCTTAAGTCCAATTCTGGACACAGGGGCAAAACGGTAATTTCGGGCAAAAACGATGTCCACCGTTGGACCCGCTTTGCACCGAAAAGCGTGCCAGAGTCAATGGTCTCTAAAGTTGTCAAACTACATGTCTACGGATCCAGTTTTTTCGATACGAACCCAACCGTATGTCCAAAGTTGGATTCCGGCGGGCCGTGCACAAAATCGCCCGTTGAGTGGAACCGTAGGGCCCACAAAACGACGTCGGATTCAACTATCTCAGAATTGGACCAAACTTGGCATACAGGACCAGAAAAATGATACGGTTCTGTTGGCGCAAGTTTCGTCTCGATCTGACGAGTGTGCACAAAGTAATTGGAGAATTTGCAACGTGCACGATACGGTGAATTTTGACGGATACGCATCAAATTCGTCGCGCACACGCGACCAATTTGAATTCCGCCAAAGCTCACACGACCACGAAGCTGTTACGCAGCTTTCGATGTCTTCGGTGCGCGACCACGTCGCCCGGAATGGCGGGACGCACGTCGAGTGGAGGGTTTTCCAGATTTTTTGGAAACTGTTTTCACAGTTTTTCCTCGATTTTTAAACTGATCTAACTTACTGGATACAAGACTAAAAATTAAACTAATATTGGGGTTTTAATCTTGGTTATATTGTCTTCAATTCTATTCAAATGGTTTTCGAAATTGATCGAGGATCCGATAGATATCGGCCTTCCTAACAGGGAGTTTCAACTGTTTCAGTGCCCTGTTTCGAGACAGTTTTCGTCCAAGTTCGTCTCAATTTCTATGCGATTATGGATCGTTTGAACACGAACTAATTAGATATGCTCTCAGATGGTTATATAGGCTTTTCATAGGATTTTACGGAAACGAGTTTCGTCGAGCGAAGAGGACGAAAACTTACCGCGAACTCGCACCCCATAATGTACTGCTGTTGTTGCCTTCCTGTGTACCCCGCGCACGCGCGGGTGGGTGCGCACGCCTGGCCGGCCGACTCTGACCTGGTATGACGGCGCACGGCCGCTAGGTTGGTCGTCCATGTGTGGGCGAGGGTCGGGGCTTCGGTTTCGCATTTAGGGTTTTAGTTTTGAGACTTCTCTCTTAGTTTATATATATTCGAAAGTTCGGCTCTGCTCGGTTTTGACAGTTAGATGAGTCGGGCTTGGCCCTGGGGGTTGGACCAAGGCAGGCTGGGGTTGGGTTATACTTGGGGCTGCTGTGTGGGAATGCCTGTACAGGCTGGAGAGCTCGGCTGGGTTGAATGAGTTCCCCCCCCCTTCTTGGGCCGAAGAAGAGATGGGCTTTGGGGGGGATTAGGCTCAGGCCTCTTTGGGCCTTGGCCACTGGAAGAGGGAAGAGAAAATAGAGAACTGCAAATGAACAAAGCAGCATGCAAGCTTGATAAAATCTCAGTTCGACCTTATGAACTAGCCAAATTTGAACATGGAAATGAGACCAAAGGATAGAATGACAATGGATCCGGTCGAGCCAGACTGAGCAAGGTCCATAACCTGCACAATAATATTTCAAACCAAAAACATTGTCCCACTCCTAGCCTTATGACACCTAGGCCCAAACATGGCTTCATATATATATATATATATATATATATATATATATATATATATATATATATATATATATATATTTTATATATATATATATACAATCATTTATAGTTACTTATACCTATTTATAGTATTTAAAGAAAACAATATTAAATATATATACATATCAATATATATATATACATATCTCCATATATAAGATATATACATATATACGTATATATTCACCAATTAATATTTATACACACATATATAAATATCCACACCAATTATATATCCCTATATTTTCCTATATATATATTCATCAATAAAATATTATATTCCTCTTCACATAATATATATATATATATATATATATATATATACGCTAAGCGTATATGTCCCCACATCTGTATATATATATAATCCAATATGTATATATATATACGAATATATATAAACCTATAAACATTTCTATCTGTAACTTCTCAATGAACTTAATAAAATCATAATTTCTAAAGTAGGTCTTTCACGTAACATTGTGTACACGAAACAATATTTATTTACAGAAATCTAAAAATTACCATTCGAATAAAATAATTAAAAATAAACTATTTCTAAATTTTCAGGTAGGGGAGCTACAAGTGCAAACGAAACCGGCTTCGCCCGGACGTTGAGGCATTAGCCTATATGACGATTGGACCATATCTGAGACTCATTAATATTTAATTTATTTTTATTAATTAATTTATCCATAATTAAATTATAAGGAGTTTTAGAACTAACGACCGTTTTGTCTTATTTTAATTTATGTAAATAAATTGTAATGGGCATAAGCCCAGCTGGTTGTTGGCTCTGGGACTTGTAATTTGGTAGCGTAGGATTTTCTATTGATTTGCTGGTTTTGAGAGTTCTTTTAGCGTACGCGTAATTCTAATAATAATTATTTTCATATAGAAAATTAATAAGGTTTTCTCACATTAAAAATTACAAGTTTTAATATTTAACAACGATCATGTATTTCTCATTAAAATAAGAAATTTAGTTTTATATGTATAAATACGAAAATACAAAGTTTTAATCAAATTAATTTGGTAACGACGAGATTTTCCAAAATACAAGTTTAAACAATCCTTCCCTCGTTATTAATTCAACGCACCAATAATCGTGTTTTGTTCGTGTTTAATAAATAAAGATTAAAATTGATTAGGACACAATTAGAGATTTCAACTAGTATAGTTAGCTTGGTAACCCTGGATTCTGAGTCAATTTCTCGAATGTAGGAATTCGAGGACGATCCTAATTCCCATCTTGAAGTCTCCAACTTTCCAGTCCAGTCCATTTTGAGGCAAGTACAGTTTGTGTTAGTTTACAGTTATTTTAATAATCGTTTTACTGCAAGTTTAAACCACGATACAACACGAAACTCTCTCTGAGAGCACTGACTGATTGACTGTTGGGTACTGGAAGAATAGAGTAATGTTTATGACCACATCCACTGTTAACTTAGAACTGTATTAGCTTACCCCTCTCTCACACGGGGATAAGCCATATCGTATCAATAGGATACTACTGTAACAACCCAAGCCGGTCATATTCATTGCCTATTCAAATCACACTGTTTTACTGATAGAAAACTGTTCATTTCTAAACTGTTTAAAAGTGCATGATTCTATTATTTATTTTAACTGTTCAAATTAGCATGAATTGTACTTTGCTCCCTCCTGACTGGAGATACATTTTTAGGGGATATTGAGGATGCTGAGCTGTTAATCAGCAGTTACTACGACCCTGTTTTATACCCCGTAGTGCTGCCAGAGTCCCCTTTGGAGGACGCAGAGACTGAGGCCGATGAGCTGAATGCTTAGATAGATTTTCTTTTCCAGTTTTGTTGTTTCATTTGAAAATCTGTTTATTTGAATTCAGAATTTATTTCAGTACTTTTATATTCCCGTTGTATTTATTTCAAATGTTCAATAAAGTTTTCAATTTCCGATCATTGAGTTGTGACAAATATAGATGTTGTTGTGGTTACCTGCTAATTGAACAGCTTACTGCCGCCGTCTCAACAACGGTGCAGGCTGGGCATGATCCGGTTTGGCCCAATTATTTGGGATCGGGTCGTGACAAGCAGCCACCGCGCCTCCCGCACATTTCGTCCCCGGCGTGTCCGCACGTCCCCACGCAGTATGCACGTTCCGCATACCCGTACGCGCACTTTCCGCGTGCGTGCCCCACGTGTCCGTGCTCGTCAATCCCGACGTTGTTCCGAGTCCGAGGCCTCTTTTCGGTACTCCTTCGTCCAACCGTTTGGTAACCCCTTTCCCAATCACTTTCTGTCATTTTATCACAGAACCCAATTTGTATCTCCTGTTTAATTAGAATTAGTTTAGTGCTGTAATAATGTTATTAATTTGTTATGTGGGAGTTGTAGTGTTTAAATTATTGAGTAGGATTATGGAATTAATTGTCATGAGAACGTAAGCATATTTCTAATTAATATGTATGAGTAATTAATTGTCTAAATGTATGAGTTTTTGTGAAAATGTATGAGTTTTTGTGAAAATGTATGAGTAATTAATTGTCTAAATGTTAGTTTTTGTGGCATAATGTTTAATGATTATTGGTTAGGATTATTAATAATTACGAAAAAGAATTTGTTAGTAATTTTGGTAAAGATATTATTTTATCTCTGAAAACTTATATATATATATATATATATATATTTCCAAAACATGTTTTATACCAAAGCTTTCAATAATTTAAATAAATAATAGAAAAGATATTATTTCCATAAATGAGTTTAATTGCAAATCATTAATTTCGTTAAATAAATGGTTTTAATCAAAAAAGTTTTGTTATTATTTTAAAACCGTTAGTTTGGCAAGAAATCGTATTTTTATATATATAAAGTACTATCTTTAGTATTCAAAAAGTTATTTTCCCTTTATTACGAAAAATGGTTAAAAAAATGTATTTCCTAAAGAAAATCGTCTTATTAATATTGTTCGGTAAATAATTTCTCTTAATAATAAAAATGTTCATTAATGAATTATTTTGGTCTTGAATAACATTTTTAGTAACAATAACCGGAAAATGATTTCTAGCTAATTAAAATATTAGAATATTAGTTTTGGAGGAAAATCATAATTTTGGTAAAATATTAATTTATTAAATACAGTTAAAATATTATTTTTCTTATTTTGTGAATAATAGTCAAAAAATAGATTTTTAGTAAATCGTATTTTCGCGTAATTTGGTAATTACAAAAAAAAATACTAATTTCTATAATACGATTAAATAATAATTTTCTTACCCTTAATTATTACGTTAAAAACTTGTGTTTTTACTAAAACGATTATTTTGTAACTTAGTATCTAAAATACAAATATTTTTCAACGTTATTAACAAAATTATGTTATTTTCAACCCGACCAGACTTAGCCCTAATTAACTAGTTGGCGTTGCCCTTAAGGATTAGAGTGTAATTATTTCTAGCTGCTGAACCTGGTGTTACAAATCTGTAGGTTCGGGACCCTAAGCCCAAACGGTTACCTGCTACTCGTCGCTTTCTACGTCAAGGGACTATCTGAGGCAAGTTTCATATATACTCCATATCTGTGTCTTTATTTTAATAATTAAATGTATGCATCAGTTGATTACATGTAGTATAGTGACACTGATTCACCGTAGATCCCTCTCGAACTCCGCATCGATTGACGGATTGCTGAATTGACTTATTGACTCATTGACTCATTGACTTGGGAATTGCTTGGGGAAGTAGTATAACGTCGGTGACCAAAGCCAAAATCTTGCTCGTTACTTGTCTGCGCTAACCCCAACCTCACTGTGGGTTGCTAGTAATATATATTTATTTTATGAAAACCATTATTAACATGCCATTTAGTTTTTTTGAATGAAAATAATTTTTTAAACTTATATAATGTACATGAAAATTTGTTAATCGAACGAGACGGAGATGAGAAAATTCGGCCCCGAAAGTGCTAATAGGGCGGAGACGGGGACGGGAACGGAGACGGGGAATGCATTGTTTAACGGGGATGGGGATGGGGGTAAAAAATAAAACCCGACGGGAAATGGGGACGGAGATGGGGATTCAAACACTACTCGAGGATGGGTATGGGGGATATGGTCCCTGACCCCTACCTACCCCATTGCCATCCCTAGTGGGCTCCACTCTTCCCTCCTAAAAAAAACCAAAAAACGGTTAACTACCCTAACCTTATACACATTGTGAACGGGTCTACTTCCATGTTCCATTTTGAACATTTCTCAAACACCAGAACTCCATTGGTCCACTCACCCATCCATGAAGAACATTTCCAACCTCCTCTATTTTACCAAACTAGCCCCAAATCCCCACCTCTCCCTCTCCTCCCTTCTCATTCACCACCAGATCGATCGGTCGATTAATTTCTTCCTTCCATCCTTCCTCGGTGCTCGATTTGGGATCCATCTCGAGCGCAGGGGTCGAGAGAGTTCTGTTGAGGAATTTGTTCGGCATTTGGTTGGGAGATGTCGATGTACTGTGTGCATCTTTTCTACGAGACCAGGCCCGAGTGCGACGTTGTTCCCAAGACCAAGTTCAGGATCGTGGTCCGTTTCTGATCCCTGATCATCAAAGTTTGTTTTTCTTTTTTTGGTTTTTTTTGGGTGTGAAATTAGGGGTGTGTGTGTGAGAAGAAGTGAGTTTAAATGGACAAATCTCTTATTTACAATCATCAAAATTGTTTCTTTATGGATTTTTATTTGTTTTTTAAATGGGCAAAAGTCTGAGTTAGAATGGAAATGTGGAACTTCATTTGTTTTTTTTTTTTTTTTGGGTTATTAACATATCCTCAAAAGTTTGGTTCTTTTTTGGGGGCTTTTGAACGGATATTTGATGGGCACGTGAAAAAGTTTCGAGTTTTGATTGATCAATGTCTATTTACAATCATCAGCATTGCTTCTTTTTGGGTTTGGAATTTTGAGTTGGGATGGAATGATTATAGCAATGCGGAAGAATTCCATCCTCAACATTGGTCTCTTTTGGGTTATTGCTAGAATTTTTTGATATGTCAACTTTTCTGGCTATACAGGGAAAATTTGAGTCAGAACATTGAGTAGAATGTTTCAAGTAATGTGAAAGATTGGTTCTTGGTAGCTTTAATAGAGGATCAATTATGAAAAGCCTTTATAGGTTGTAGTCAAGGGAGCAGTTATGCTGTCCCCAAAATGGGTGTCCCAACCATGTCCCCTCTTCTATATATGCAACTTTTTGTATCCATAATTATTTAGTTTTTTAAATAAAAAATATAAAATTCGCATGCATAGGAAAAAATAGACATGGTAGGAACCCCCATTTTGAAGACAGCAGATGTGCTCCCTATGGTCAATATTGCCTTGTTAAGTTCAAGGTCAAGGTCTATTTCCAATCCTCCAAACTCGTTTCTTTAGGGATATACATCAGTAAATCGTGTACCTGAAATTTAATAAGGCAATATTAACTCTGAAGTTTAATTGACATTAACCAAACACATCAGCGACCTTTATATTAGGTTACAATTGTTTCCAAAGTGTTGAAGAGTAGATTAGTTTTCTGTACTTGCTTTATTAATTGAAGTATTTTCTATTTTTTCTAGGATAGAGATGTCATTTTACATTCTTTGCAATCATATATATCAAGATAGTCAATGGCGTAAGGCGCACTTGAGGCGCAAATGGTCTATATCGTCCAAGGCGCACTTAAGGCACGCGTCCGAGTGAAGTGAGGCGCAAAATAAAAATATACATAAATAAATTAGTAATGTAAGAAATAAAATCAAATAACATATTGAAACCAACAAAAACATGTTAACATAACCAAGTGAACTAGCATAGGAACAATAACACTCAACAAAACTAACAAGAATTTGTATTTTTCCTCCCACGCTATTAGTAAATTTTAGTTTTTCAAGTTCAACTATAGCGAACTTTGGCAACCGTGAAAAGGGCTACATCCCTACCACTTGTATTAGGTAAGGGCTATCTCCTTGTCTTTTTTTAATTGTAAAGAATAAAAAAATACATAAGGCGCGTCTAGGCACACCTTTTCTTTGTTGCGCCTTAATGAAAGGCGCACCTTGGGTGCGCCCGGAGATATGTGCCTCGCCTAGTGAAGTACGAGGCGCAAATGTTGTGCCTTGTTCCAAGGCGCGCCTTTGACTACCATGATATAAATATTGGCCAAGAGCCGTAACAATTTTCTTTTATCTCATTCCATAAAAATTCTCAAGACTAAATAAAAACCCTAATCTAACCCTAAAACATTATATAGCAAGACTTGGTTAAAGCTGGATGAAACCACCATATTTATTCAAAAAAGGGGATCCTATTGTTGCGCCTTAATGAAAGGCGCACCTTGGGTGCGCCCGGAGAAATGTGCCTCGCCTAGTGAAGTACGAGGCGCAGATGTTGTGCCTTGCTCCAAGACGTGCCTTTGACTACAATGATATAAATATTGGCCAAGAGCCGTAATAATTTTCTTTTATCTCATTCCATAAAAATTCTCAAGACTAAATAAAAACCCTAATCTAACCCTAAAACATTATATAGCAAGACTTGGTTAAAGCTGGATGAAACCACCATATTTATTCAAAAAAGGGGATCCTAAATAGATTGACCAAACTACCAAAAGTAACCTGTAACTATCCTGATATGAATCTGGATTTTCCTGCATTTCTCGATTCTATAAACGTTTGAAACCTTAATTTTCCCAATTAAAGAAGATCTAAATTAAACAAATACTCTATATTAAATAATAATAATATTAGTAAGTAATTCATTCCTAAGATGTTATTAAATTCATGTCCTAGTTCCAAAATACATAGAAACAGGATACGTGGCAATGACCAGTTTCGTATTAAGTAGACTCCAGTCCAACTCGAATACGTATACGCTGTCCAAAATCGGGTCAAACTATCTATAAGTCTCAACTACTACATCGACATCTCATTACAAGAATACGAAAGATAAGACGAAATATAACTAAGAAGAATATGAAGAAGGTATTGACTAATAATACATGAATCCTGAAGAAACAATCTCCGATAATTCCAGGGTAGAAGATCATCAATAACCTGGAAGGAAACCAGCTCCTTAGAGATGAGTTGTTCCATACAGTGAGTCCATAATATTTTATGAGACTAATGTAAGTTGTCTTATTTTATGAGACTTATCGATTCTACGGAATCGGCGCGTGACATATTGGTATTAGAGCACGACTGTACATCCTTTGGCTTTCCGTCTTGAAAATTTTGAAATTCGATCCAAGTTTCCTTAAATTGAACCCTTGAACTCGTGTCAAAGAGATGAGTTGTTCCATACAGTGAGTCCATAATATTTTATTAGACTAATATAAGTTGCCTTCTTTTGGCAGAGATGGCAACGAGGAACAATTCGAGTACTTCAAGTGGCTCTAGCAGCTCGAAGGCCGAACCCTCGATCGATCTGATGGAGCGAATTTTGTGCATGATAGAAGCACAACAGCAGTAGGCCGAGGTGCAGCGATAGCAGTCCGAAGCCCAACAGAAGAAAACTGAGGCACGACAGACTCAGTTCGAAGTGCGATTCGAAGCCGAATTCAAGGTACAGCAAAAATAGCTTGATACTTTGCAGCAGATAGTTCAGACGATCGTGGCCAACAATAACCACTCTGCTACCATGCATGCCGCAACTGAGCCTATGAACTAACCTAGCGAAGTCGACCCGGAGGAGCCCCGGCCTGCACAAGAGAAGAGTTCCACCTTCAAGATACTAGAATTCAAGGTGTGCAATACTTCATTCAAGAGAACCGAAGACCCTCTAGTGGCGTTAGACTGGTTGATAGAATTGGAGGATCACTTCGAGCTGCTTGGCATTGATGAGTCGAAGAGAGTCACATGTGCTCAACTTCAACTCGGCTTCAACATGCACGACTTGTAGGATGTGCAGAAGCGATCGATCCTCAGTGATGACAAGTCAGTAAAGATCACTTGGGCCACGTTCTGCAAGGCATTCAAAGATAAGTTCCTTCCAATAGCCATTCGTCAATAGAAGGAGAACAAGTTTATGCAACTTAGGCATGGGGGTATTACAGTTTGCTAGCATCAACGTTTAACAAGCTAGCCAAATTCGCAAGTGTCTATCTTCCTAATGCGGCAAGTCGAGTCCGACAATTTGAAGTAGGTCTGCGACCTTCTATTTCTGCACATGTCGCCGTTTTGCACATGTTGTCGTTCTGCAGTATCAGATAATGCGAGTCACTCAATCACGTCCTCTGCCTAGAGCCTCAGTATCCTCCAGCTGCTTTCGGTGCTGTGTAGAATTGCAACCACAAGCGCCCTAGTATCCACAATGTGTCCAAGCGTCATCGGTCCAACAACAATGGCGACTATCAAGGACATATTCTAGGGCCACTATGTGCTAGATGCAACAACAGAGGACATTTGGCAAATGATTGTCGAGTTCCAGAAGGGGATGCTAGAAGTGCGGTCAGATGGAACTTATCAAGGATTATGATTTAACCATCACATACACATCAGGCAAGACGAATATGGTGGCATATGCATTGAGCCATAGATTCGTTGGATCTCTATCAATCGCAACTGAGATATTGAAGGTCTTAGAGAATTTGGGAATCGAATTTCGAGTATGTGGTCAAAATGTTCAGTTAGCACAACTTCAACTCGAGCCGAGTCTACTAGAGAAAATCAAGACTGTAAAAAGTAGTGATGAGTTTCTGCAGAAGATTCGTGGGCAGATGGCAGCATGAAAGGCAGCTGATTTCACATAATTTGAAGATGGGGCATTGTGATTACATAAAAGATTGTGTGTTCCAAAGGACGAAGCGCTCAGAAAAGAAATACTTACGGAAACCTATTATGCAAGATATGCATTGCATCATGGCAATATGAAGATGTATAAGGATCTACGCACAATTTTATAGTGGCACGGTATCTTTGTTTCACAATGTTTGGCATGTCAGCGTATGAAGGTAGAACACCAGCGGCCTGACGGAAAGATGCAAAATCTTGCCATTCCAGAGTATAAATAGGAGCATATTTTTGTAGATTTTTATTGTGGGTTTGCCAAAGACGTTGCAAGGAAATGATGCGATCTCGGCTATCGTGGATAGATTAACCAAGTCAGCCCACTTCATTGCTATAAAAGATTCTTGGAGCATCGGCCGATTTGCTTATATCTACTTGGACGAGATAGTTTGACTGCATGGAGTGCCAGTATCTATAGTCTCTGATTGAGATAGGGCGATTCTTGTCACGTTTCTAGAGTAGTCTTTAATCGACTATGGGGACGAAGTTGAAGTTCAGCTCCACATATCATTATCAAACCGATAGCCAAACAGAACGAGTGACTCAGATTCTCGAAGAAATGTTACGACTCTATGTGATGGATTTGAAGTCAAGTTGGGACACATCTACTATTGGCAGAATTTGCAAATAATAATAGTTACCAATCCAGCATTCAGATAGCACCATACGGGCGGAAATGTAGATCACCTATATGCTGGGACGAAGTAAATACTTGGTCCAGAATTGGTTGAGCAGACTGTGCAGAAATTCGTTTGATTAGGAAAAGATTGAAAGTTGTGCAGAATCGACAACAAAGCTATGCGAATTCTTATCGATGACCTCTTGAATTTGATGTAGGCGATCATGTGTTTCTGAAGGTAAAACCTATGCGAGAAGTCATGAAATTTGGAGCCCTATCAATCGCAACTAAGATATTGAAGGACTTGGAGAATTTGGGAATCGAATTTCGAGTTTGTGGTCAGAATGTTCAATTGGCACAACTTCAACTCGAGCTGAGTCTACTGGAGAAAATCAAGACCGTACAAAGTAGTGATAAGTTTCTGCAGAAGATTCGTGGGCAGATGGCAGCAGGAAAGGTAGCTGATTTTACAGAATTTGAAGATGGGGCATTGCGATTATAGAAAAGATTGTGTTCCAAAGGACGAAGTGCTCCGAAAAGAAATACTTACGAAAACCTATTATGCAAGATATGCATTGCATCATGGTAATATGAAGATGTATAAGGAGATACGCACAACATTGTAGTGGCACGGTATCTTTGTTTCACAATGTTTGGCATGTCAGCGTATGAAGGCAGAACACCAGAGTCCCGACGAGGAGATGCAAAACCTCGCCATTCCAGAGTACAAATGTGAGCATATTTTTGTAGATTTTTATTGTGGGTTTGCTAAAGACGTTGCGAGGAAACGATGCGATCTGGGTCATCGTGGATAGATTAACCAAGTCAGCCCACTTCATTGCTATAAAAGTTTCTTAGAGCATCGGCCGATTGGCTCATATCTACTTGGACGAGATAGTTTGACTGCATGGAGTACCAGTATCTATGGTATTGGATCGATATGGGCGATTCTTGTCACGTTTCTAGAGTAATCTTCAATCGGCTACGGGGATGAAGTTGAAGTTCAACTCTGCATATCATCATCAAACCGATGGCCAAACAGAACGAGTGACTCAGATTCTCGAAGACATGTTACAACTGTGTGATGGATTTGAAGTCAAGTTGGGACACATCTACTACTAGCAGAATTTGCAAACAATAATAGTTACCAATCTAGTAGTCAGATAGTACCTTACGGGAGGAAATGTAGATCATCTATATGCTGGGACGAAATGGGAGAACGACAAATACTTGGTCAGAGTTGGTTGAGCAGACCATGCAGAAAGTTCGCTTTATTAGGAAAAGATTAAAAGTTGCACAGTCGGTAGCAAAGCTATGCGAATCTTTATCGACGACCTTTTGAATTTGATGTAGGCGATCATGTGTTTTTGAAGGAAAAACCTATACGAGGGGTCATGAAATTTGGAGTAAAAGGGAAACTGAGTTAGTCGTTTCGAAGTCCTCAAGCGAGTCGCGCCAGTTGCTTATCAGATTGCTCTACCACCGGTGTTGGTAGAAGTGCACGATGTGTTTCGTGTCTTAACTGCGGAAGTACGTACTCTATCCAAGCCATGTGTTTGACTTCAGTTAGCTAGAACTGCAAGCAGACTTGCCATATGCGGAAGAACCTGTTTAAATCTTGGACAAGAAGGATAAGGTACTGAGGAATCGAGACGTTTTCCTGGTTCATGTGCTTTGGCGGAACCATTCGATCAAGGAGTCAACACAGAACTGGAGTCGGATATGAAGGAAAAGTTTCTTTCCTTTTCGATGAAGGTGGGTTCTTGTTCTGAAGTTTCGAGGACGAAACTTTTTCTTAGTGGATTATATTGTAATGCTTTGCTCCAGTCGGAGGCACTATATCGACGACTCTATCGGTATCGGTTGACATTCTTTGCAGTACAAGCCCAAGTTTGTGCTTGTACAAGGCACCTGCTCGTATACATTTGAGTATATCAAGGTTCAATACAAATTTGCAACAGAGATTAGGCAGAGAAATTGAATAACGTGACTTGGCACAAAAATGATAATTTTTTATTGATAATATGCATCATTACAGAGATTTGAGCAACAGAGTAAAAGGTGCAACTTTGTATTACAAAATGAGTTACATTTTCCACATATCACATTCCTTTACTAGAAACAAAACATATAAACACCTTTTACCAGAGTATTCTTTGCACAACTGGAGCGGGGGGTCTTCAAAATGAGTATGAAGAAAGCCTTCAGCTACGAGTAAGGCTTCAAAATAGGGAGAAAGCTTCGACGCGTCTGAGCGTCGCCTTCAGCTTCTCGATGCGCCTCCTTGATTTGTGGCACCTATGGAGACGTGGGCCAGTACATTGCCATGTACTGGTGAGTAGCCATTTAAAATCTCATGTCATCGATGATTGTTATGGAAGTTAGGTGAAGCATGCAGTATTATAAGTGATCTTTTTAGCCTTTTCTTAGTTTCAGTTACAAAGCATATGATAGAACATAACAATGTATATATGATGATTCTTACTTACGACAAAGTCTTCTTCCTTGCAATAGAACTTATTATGTTCTTCCATGTGAACTAGATATTGTTAGCTAAACAATTTATATATATACGTGGGTTACTGGTGACACACCATCTTGGACCATAGCTTGGTTAAACGACGATCCTTTCAGTGCGCATAGCGAGCCCTACTGAAAGTTCTCGAATCACTCATGCTAGTAAGCCAGTATATCTATCCCTGTTCCTCCAGCCGAATTGGTCCTGTGGCCTCGACAACCATTCAAGAAACTAAAACCTTGTGTACAAGTTGTCTATGACCATGCAACACTAAGAAACTTAATTATTCAAGCATAGTCTACGAGATTATAGAAAACTTGACATTCTCAATGCGTTCTACTTATATCATTCGAACAATCAATAGGCATATTCCGTATTACAGTTGCGTCATTCATTCATCAATTCATTATCTATTTAGCACAATTATGTAGTAGACATATTGTAACTTAAGTATGCAACATTACCACGATTTGCAGTTCTATAGAATAAGCATGCAATATTGAGTGTTCATTCCTTGTAGCATTTCTTATGATCGGTACCATTGATTGATTGGAGAGCAAGAGGGTCAAGGAAAGAAGGGTGAAGCCACTCACCTTTGGAGAATTGCCGAAAGAAAGAGGTTTTCGACACTTTGCTCAAGCTGCGCCTACGCGATCACCTGCAATCGCACCAACAGAGGATCAATACTCTTCTCTCTTTCTCCTGAAATTCCATATGAATGTGCAAAATCGATGATTGCAATAATGAAAACCATCGAAAATGTCTACGAAAACACACCAACAACGAAAGAACGGAAAAACCAACATAAAAAACAGACATTAGAAAGGTTTGATGAAGAGACCCTTATATAGATCTCTTGTCCAAGACACAATCTACTGCATATGAGACCTGATTCCGAATAGCCAATCAAAATAGAGGAAGGATCTTAATTTAATCTGTCCCAAATCAACCGATACCGATAGGGTCGTCGATATAGTACCTTCGATTGGGGAGCGAGGCACTACAACCCGAAAGCTTCGCAGAGGCGATGTAAGACAAATACATACAAAAGTAGATGCAGACCATACAGGTGGATATGGGTTCCTTATATGCAAACTTCTCTTATGAGCTGGTATGGTTGCCAAAGGACAAGAATGCTTTGAAGAATCGATGGGTGTTCAAAGTGAAACAGATGGAAGATGCTACTCGCCCTCGATACAAAGTGAGACTGATAAGTTAAAGGCTAAATCAGCAGAATGGCATGGATTTCGATGAGATATTTTTGTCAGTCGTCAAGTTGTCATTTATTCGGGTGGTGCTAGCATTGGCAGCCAATTTTGACTTTAAGGTTGAGCAGATGGACGTGAAGACGACATTCCTTCATGGTGATTTGGTGGAGGAATTATATATAGAGCAGTTAGAGGGATTCTGTGAGAAGGGAAAGTCATATTTAGTTTGTTGGTTGAAGAAGAGCTTGTGTGGTTTGAAGCAACTCCGAGACGGTGGTACAAAAAGTTCGAGTCGTTTATGGGAGAGTATGGTTATTTACGAACGACTTTGGACCATTATGTATTTGTGAAATACTTTTCCGAGGATAATTTCATCATATTATTGTTTTATGTGGATGATATACTATTGGAGGGGCAAAATGCTACCAGGATAGTAGAGTTAAAGCGGTAACTGGGCACAACATTCTCTATGAAGGATTTGGATGCAACAAAGGCTATTCTTGAGATGAAGATCTGTCGAGAGAGAGAGAGAGTCCAAGCTGCTTCATTTGTCCTAAAAGAAATAAATTCACCGGGTACTTCAGTGTTTTCAGATAAACGGGTCAAAGAAAGTGAGCAACCCCTTGCAGCTCACTTTAAGCTTACTGCGGAGCAAGGTCCATCTACTGAGGATGAAAAGAAATATATGGAGCAGGTCCCGTATGATTCAGCAGTATAGAGTCTCATATATGCCATGGTGTGTATGAGGCCTGATATTGCTCATGCAATTGGCATGGTTAGTAGGTCTCTTTCCAAACCAGAGAGGGTACATTGGAGTACGATGAAGTGGATTTTGCGATACCTTCAGGGCACTGCTTGAAAGCTTTTATTTGGTGGTGACGAGCCAAAGCTGGTCGGATATACTGGTACTGATATGGCTGGAGATGTAAACACGAGAAGATCGACTTCGGACTATGTAACGATATTTGCTGGTGGAGCGATATTGTGACAATTGCGGTTGCAAAAGTATGTTTTATCTACGACAGAGGCATAGTGCATGCGGCGACAGAGGCTTGCAAGGAGTTACTATGGCTGAAAAAGTTTCTGCAGGAAGTTGGGCGTATGCAAGAGCAGTACATTTTGCTTTGTGACAACGGGAGTGCAATCCATCTTGAAAAGAACCCGACTTTTCATAGTCGGTCCAAGCATATTAAAACTCAGTATCATTGGATACGAGATGTGCTTGTGAAGAAGTACACGATGCTTGAGAAGGTTTGCATGGAGGACGATGGAGCGGATATGCTCACGAAGGTTTTACCAGTGGGAAGTTCGAGTACTGCAGGAGGATCGTCAATATGACGAGCCCTCCACCTAGTTGGGAAGGGAAGATGTGTTGGAGTTGGATGGGGTTCCCAACCCATGTAGAGAACACCCTGGAGTGCGACGAGCGCCATCCGTGTGTCGGAGAAGCTCGGAAAGATGAAGGTGTCGAAGCAGAGTTTAGAAAACAGCAATTTGAGAATCTGCCTAGACTTGACCTTGTTTGTTTCGAATTCGGTCAACCCGAGTTCGGTCAGGTTCGAACATAACTCTTTAGCATGGAGGCGACTGTATTCGGTCCAAGCCGAGCAGAACTGTTCTACTAGGTCAAATCGAATTCGATCGTTGAACTGAGATGAGTTTTAGGTGTTTATTTGTACCGTTGGATCAAATCTAATAGTTTTGTTGTGGGATTGAGAGGACTATATATAGGTATTTCTAACTCTAATCCATATGCAAGTTTGTGCTTTACAACTTTTGGAGAGAGGAATGGGGATTGACAGCTACATTGAAGCAAATGCAATTTTGGGTAATTCTTCTCGTCGTCTTTGTTCTTCGGGAGTCTGTAATAAGTTTTCATCTTCCAAGTCGTTGTGGTGATACATTTGGATTGGTGAGAAGTTTGTAAGGAGTCGGTGTACTTTCTTATTCCATTAGTAGAGTCTTTTCAGGATTGGACACCGATCGTCCTGTGGTTTTTCTTGCAAGGGTTTTCCACGTCAAAATTGTTGTGTTTGCGTTGTTTGGTTATCGTGTGATTCTAGCTATTTGGTTTCTGCGTTATACTTAGGTTCTTTCGCAGCTTCTTGGTATGAGGGAATGGTTTCCGTGTTTCGTTCCCAAGAACATGGCTGACACATAATTTCACCCTACGTAATTTATGGAAAGCTTTTCTGCGTTATCCT
Organism: Iris pallida; assembly: GCA_029216955.1. Lineage (NCBI taxonomy): Eukaryota > Viridiplantae > Streptophyta > Magnoliopsida > Asparagales > Iridaceae > Iris > Iris pallida. The sequence goes on along the minus strand of JANAVB010044817.1, from coordinate 2,139,000 downwards.
TAATAATGCCATTTAGTACATGGACAAATTGCCCTTTTAATCCAACTTAAAGATTAGAAAAGGAAGGTTATTTGTCATGGAAGATTTATCTTCTTCTATTTTTGTTTTTTCTATTTTATGTATCCCATGGTATCTCTTTGAACACGGAAGGCTATAACAATTCCTTGTTTTTAGTTGTGTATATTGTAGCTCTTGATACCTTTAACGAATGAGAAGTTCAACAAGGACTCTTCAGTGATCAGCCGTTACTTTGAGTTGTGACCTTCATGTTGATTCTAATGCATAAAACTGTCTTTTAGTTTTCTATAGATCATTATGATCACGAACTTCTTAACAGGCATTGTAATTCAGAAGGGTAAATTGTTCCTGTTCTTAATGCAGAACGGAAAAACTCTTAGCCAGCGGAGGTGGCATGCTGCATTTAGGCCAGAAGGTTACTTGGATATAGCCCCAACTCTTAACAGAATCCACCGCGGAGTATGTACCATCATCTCCCTCTCTTCTATCTTCTTTTTAAAGATTTCTTGGCTATGTTAGATCTGTTTTCATCTAGACTACGGAAAATTTAGGTGAGCAAAGTTTTTGCCTTGCTGTATATTGCTACGTATGCATGTACTAGTTGACTTGGATATTCTAGAGAACTAATAATAACCTCAAGACCTCATGATCAACAATTTTAGAGGAATCTCCTATGCTTCGACAACAGTGGAACATGTTTATATACCAAACGCAGCCCACAGAAATCACCAAATTTACTGGCTTATTTATCTGCATAACAGACAATAGTCAAGAAGCCAGTATAGTTGCATGAGAATGACTAGATTATAGATAATTCCTGACAGTCAATCAATCTTATATACTATATCAGTATGTCCAATCCATTTTGAACCTTAGGTCTTTCCTGAAATCCAATCAGTAGTATATACCATTTCAGCGTGTCAACTCCTCTAATCTCTCTACCTGAATCCAAGGTTTGACCTAGGAGCTTGAGAAATTGAGACATGGTATTTCAGTAATTGACTATGCGAAATGTTGGTGTTAAGAGTAAGGCTCAAATCAGCGTGTCAAAGTTCCAATGATGGTTGTCAATACCTATTATAGGAATAGGTGGAAGTTCCCTCTTAGGTTCCTAAACTCCTATCCAATGTAGCTAACGTAGCAACAAAGAGTGCACAAAGAGAAACTAAATATGGACATACAAGAGAAATACTCAAATTAATATAACACTCCCCAGCAAGAGATTTCAATCAAATCCAACTTGGAGGGAAAATGTATAAAAAAAGGTCGAGGAAGAGCCTTATTGAGTATCTCATCTAATTGTGCAAGAGGAGAAACACGACATATACCATCTTCTTTAAGCTTGATTTTAGTAGCAGTTAACCTCAATATGTTGGTGTGCTCACAGATGATGGGATTTTTGCTAATGTGAAAGGAAACTTTGTTGTTGTAATATAGAGTTGCTGGAGAGGTAAGCGCCTAGGCGGTACACCAAGATTTGTGAGAAGACTTTTGAGGCAGGTGAGCTCAGGGATTGCATGTGTCATAGATACATACTCAACCTTACAAAAAGAGAATGCGGCCACTTTTGATTCGTGGTTTGTCAATTGACTAAGTTGCTACCGAATAAAGTGCACTAGCCATTAGTGAATGACGATCATCAATAGAGCCATCAAAATCAACATCAATATAGGTAGTAAAAGACGTAAGGAGTTTCGCTAAAGAAGTCCCTGGCATGTAAACCTTGTAGAAATTTAATGAATCCCTCAACTCTCATACGAGGGTTTGGACTCATATATCTAGGAGTAAGAATGTTACATTTACATATGAGTCTACACTTATTTAGATATTACGTAACAACACTAATACCTTAACACCTTCCCTCAAGCTGGAGCATATATGTCAATCATGCCCAGCTTGTTACAAAGAAAACGAATACGGGGCCCTCAAAAAGACTTCGTAAAGATATCTCCTATTTGATATCCGGTCTTCACATGGTGAAATGTTATCACCTCCTTTTGGTATTCATCACGGACGAAGTGAACCTCGATCTCAATGTGTTTCGTCCTCATAGAATACATGATTGTTAACAATGTGAATGGCTAACTGGTTATCACACCACATATCTGCTGCTTCCGATTCTGTTTCTTCTTCCAGTTCCTTTAGAAGATGTTACAAATATTATATCTCTGTTGTACCATAAGCAATGGCTCGGTATTCCGCTTCTGAACTCGATCGTGAGACTATACTATGTTTCTTGCTCTTCCACGATACTAAGTTCTCGCCAATAAATACTAAATACTCGGATGTAGACCGTCGATCTGGAAGACTTGCACCCAATCAGTATCTGTAAATACTCAAGACGAGTATGCCCCGTATTCTCCATACGAATTTCCTTTCCCGGATTCTGAGCTAGATAGGCAAGATCCCGAGAACTGTCTTCCAATACGAAACACGTGGAGAAGCCATAAACCTACTAACTACAGTTACAGTAAAGAAAATGCCAGGGTGAGCCAAACCGCCAAGTAATTGAGTTTTCCTACCAGCCGACGATATTGCGTAGGATTGGTCATCAATATTCCCTCATCGGGAAGTAACTTTACCCCTGGATCCATTGGTAAGGTTGCTTCCTTAATTTGTATCATTCATGCTTCAGTTAGTATATTAAGAACTTACTTCTTCTGAGACAGTACAACGTCTTGCTCGTCCCGTGTGACTTCGGTGCCCAAGAAGTACTTCAATGCTCCCATATCTTTGGTCTAAAATTGTTTGTCTAGAAACAATTTCAGCTTGGCAATACCTTGACAACCATACCCTGTAATCACAATGTCATCAATATAGACCCCAAATCCGTCCGGCTAATGTACGTTGTTAAAATACCGAATGATCATTCTTCGATTGGCACAGCTGACATAGCAACCTAAATTTGATATGTTGCTAAGAGAAAGTGGGATGCAGTCAAATTTTTCACAAATCTTTTTTACACGCAAACGGATAGGATTTTTAGAAATCCATATACATAAACCCAATAACTCAAATAAAATCCAAAATTTTCCTCTTTTCTCACTGAACTCGAGCCTAATCCTCTCTCTGTCTTCTCTACTCCAGAACCCTACCCCCATGTTTTCCACTACAGAGTCCTACTCCCAGATTCTCTCTAAAACATTTAAATTATTTAAAGAAATTAGAACTCGGTAGGACATTTAGTATCTTTAATATTAGAAATACCAAAGAATTAAATGTTTTAGGATTTAAAACAATCAAATTTCAGAATTGGATAGGAAATTTAATACACACACACACACACACACACACACACACACACACACACACACACACACACACTATATAATCTACTATATATTTATTGACCTCCGACATTTTAAAATGTCTCTGACATGTGTACAACTTCTGACACCGACATTTCAAAACCCAAATCAACATGTTTCTGAAATTTGATATCTACAACCTTGGGAAAGATGACCTAATACGGTGTCAATTAATAGTATAAATGGAAGCCAATGCAGATAACAATGCATCCAAATGGTACAACCCATTCACCACACGCCCCGACCAATCTCTGCCTGGGTCCTTTAGATCCAGAATCACCACATTAGAGGGAGGAAAAAAAAATTATGGAGCAGTTAAGAATCTTATGATTTTTCATAAGATAACTTGGCAGAAATAAGCTTAGCTTGTAATGAAGGGACTACTTGAGTACACTTTAACTATTCTAACAATTGGCACCCCAAAGTCATAAGATTCATGGAGTGCAAGTACTCCTTGTTTGTATAGGTAGTTAGTGAGGTGGGGCAAACGTCAAAGTTCTTGAATGCTTCAAGATTCATAACATCTTTAGTGCCTATAAAAACCAAAAGAATTTTCAGACGTGAAAACACAAATGGCACATTAAGAGGGAGCAAATAGTGGAACCACTTTGTATCAGCAAGGGCTTAGTTAAGCTAAACTATCTTAGTGCCTATAGATACCAACTGATAGGTGGATCTGATGCATAGACTGTTTATTAGATCCCCTTGAGACCAGAATCATAAAGAGCACTCTGAAACCAGCAATGTAACACGATCAGCAGAAACACTGGCACATCTCACTTTTTCTTAAACTTGAGGTTTAAGATTGGATAGAATGGAAAGGCAGGAGTTTCTGATCTGAGATAGATAAAAAGGTGCACAATATGATCCCTGGCCCCAACGACTGGTATGCTGAATAAACCAGTCCAAAGTGAGCAACTGAACCAGTATTTTAATGGTGTACTGTGACAGAAGGTTTCCTTCAGTTCTAAATTTTGTGGTGAATAGGTTTAGCAAATAGTAACTCACTTACCAAGTTAATTGAAAGTTCTACTACATTGTCGTTGTGACAGCATAGCAAATGATATTCCCTAATAAACACCAGATATATTGTATTTTTGCTAGGGTAAAGGATGACCACACACTACCAAAATACAGTAAATTGGCGACGGCGTTTTAGCGACGGAATAAATCCGTCGTCCATAGCGACGGATTACCGACAACCTGGCGACGACTTTCCGGCTAATCGCGCACCATTTTTTTTTTTTTTGTAAGGGTGAACATCCGTCGCCTATCCGTCGGCACGCTGTCGGTACAATAACGACGGAATAAAAACCCGTCGGCAAGTAGTTACTCGGTAGTCACTAATTGGCGGAAAAATGTTAAAAAAATCGCGAAAAAATGTTGTCACTAGTTGGCGGGGGGCAGTCATATAAAAGTTATAGTCTAATTAAATTTTTACTAGATGTCTTGACTCTTTTGAAAGTTCATTTCACTATTGATAAAATCCTCATAATCATGGAGCATAACCTAATAGCAACAGCAGCTAAGATGCAGGATTTATAACAAAGAAAGGAATGAACATAACATACATAGAGTAGAAGGAAATGACGAAGCGTAAAATGGAAAGAGTCTAAAATCCATAATAAAAATTAATATTATTTTTTTAACAATGTTCTAATTTTCGGCCTAGACGGGCCTATTCGGGCCTATTCGGCCCTAGGCGGCGGCCATGTTCGGCATGTACGGACCTGTTCGGCCGTGCGGTTTTTGATTTTCTTTTTTTATGCTTAGTTGTATTATGGATATGTTGTTTGGATTTTAAGATTAGATTTGAATTTTAGAACATTCAAATTTTAAATTTCAAAAAATTTATGAATTGTATTGGATTTAGAAGTTAGAACATGTTTGGATTTCAAATTTGTACTATGGATTTCACATTTCAAATTTAAAAAAAAACCTAGGCGGCCCTCCGCCGCACCGATTCTGCCTAGCAGAATTTAGAACACTAATTGTTTACATTAAAAATTGAGAAGATTCTAGGGTAGAAATGTGAAATGGTCAAATCATAATTGAGCCGCATAGTATGACCGACCATCGACACGGAAACAATGTCTATGTTGCACAGACATGTCACACAGGTACGAGATGACATAATTCTGACAAACGATATGGACACCACAATTATATTGGTGGGCCCTAGTATATTTTGGAATGCTTGTGTCGTACCCTTTGAAGTCAGGAGCTTTTAGAAGGTCAACGAATCTCAGTAAGAACTTCGATCGGTGGTCTTACTTGGGAGCTCATTTTTTCGACGAAAGCTCTCCTCCGATGACAGGAGCGCATTTCCCTGACGACGGGAGCGCGTTTTCCCGACGATATGAGCGCTTCCCATAATAGGACCATAATTTAAAAGAGGACATAAATTTTGGAAGAAAGTTGGAGAATTTTTAATACACGTTCATCAAAATAACAAGAAATTAAGGATTAGTTTTCTTGAAATCATAAAAATTACCATGCAAATGATCTCTCTGTAACTTTGCAATGAACTTTATAAATACTAATAAATATTAAAGATATCTATAAATTTTGATAACACTAATTAATAAGCATAAAAAATTTATGGCTAATTAGCATTTAGACCCTAAATTTTATACTAACTTAGAGTTTAAGCTCTGATATGTCCAATTGGAAAGTTTAGACGCCGAATTTTTATTTTTGGTTTTCTTTTTCCTATTATACCCTTCCGAGCCTATATAGGAAAGTTTCATTGTTAGGGCTAAACGCTAATTAGCCCAAAAATTTATTAGCGCACGCTTTTATCCCACTCCCAACTTTAGAATCTTGTAAGTAGTCGTGCTCCCCCGCTTCCATCCCCGTTCCCTCTTCTGGCTTCTAAGGTCGTGCCCAAGAGATGTCCGACACGAAGAGACAAGGAAATGATACCGGTTTTCAGAATCTGTGCTTGCTTCCTAGAACGATCTCCGTGGAAAATAATGCTGGACATCATTCTTCAAGTAGACATGAGGGGATTTCTTAGAACTTATCCAAATATTTAGAATATTCTAAATGTGGACTTTAGTTAAATTTTTGGCCACCAACTTTCAAAACATTCTCTCTGAATGCTTCCGTTTATCTATCAGGTTATAAAGTAGGGTGCATCTTGAAGGTGGCGTTTGGTTGATATTGCGATGTCAGGATACATATACATTAGATATTATATTTTATTGATAAACGTTTTCTAATACGACATTATATAAGGAGTAGATGTTGCCACTAAGTTAAGTTGAGATGACTCGAATTAAGCTCATTAATCTCTGCTAGACGGACTTCTAAATCATGGCATCCTCGCATATCCAATCATTTAAGCAATATATCCAGGGTATGCAGTTGTTTTCTGAGTGATGTTCTTAATTGTTAACATTTTTTAGGTTGCTAATCCCTATATTAGTATGCTTATATGTGATTAGGGTGTTCATCCTTCAATTAGAGGAGAAGTTTGGGAATTTTTACTTGGTTGTTTTGATCCTGAAAGCACTTATGATGAGAGAGATCAAATCAGACAACTCCGAAGGTAGTTCTTTTCCTATAGCAAACCAGTGTTTTGAATCTTTAAGCTTCATACATGGATATTCTACTGTAAACTGTTTTTGCACTTTTGGATTATATACTCTAGCTTCGAGGTCTCCCTCCCATGGAAATTATTGGTCTAGTAGATTGTTCTACATACAGGGATCAATTCATAGAGCTATTTTTGTATTTTACGCTCTACATACATGCTTAACTTTATCTGCTTGTGTTTTAATACATTCAATTTTAACAGACAAGTTATTTCATTATTTATCTTTCTGCGGGGTCCATCCTGGTGGATCTACACTAGGTGGGGACAAGGTTAGTTTGGGAACTGACTCGATGGTACACTAAGAATTTCATTATGCACGTGGTCCAGATTTGTTTACCAATTAATTGGAATAGGAAGACGATCATAATTACGTGCCCACCTGAAAACTCCAATTAAATGGCCGCCTTCTTAATCTGCTTAGTGGGACTAATCACCAAGATCTTTTTGAATGACTGAACTAACTTCTATTTCTTGGCTTCATGGGCCAAATAGGATTCACTTTGTCAACTTTCTAAAACTGCGAGAAGACCTTTTATGAAACGGAAACATCATCCCAACCTCATTCAAAATAAAAAGATTTGGTGCTTTCTTAGACCTGTCTTCAGGATGTTCTCTCCAGAGGAGGATCAGAAATCAGAAGCCAGGTTCCTATCATTGTTATGTACCACAGAAAGTGCCGTTAAGTCTTGTAAAACCCATAGCTTTTGGATTTATGTATATATGGGTTTTATAACGCTTTTGGTTATTAATTATTATTGTTAATTCTTGTAGCCTTAATTTAAACCCTTCTCTTAGCCCAATAACTTAAGTCCAACGGTTAAACCCATTAACTTAACCCAAACCCATTAACTACAACTAACCATTCAACCCACCCAGCCGCAGCTCAGATCCACTTTCTCAGCTGGATCCAACCCCATGTAACCCTCTCTCTTCCCCCTACGTAATATCCCAGAAACTCTTCTTCTCTAGAAGAGAAATCACAAACTTTTTTCTCTAGAAGAGAAATCACATAACCTTCAAACTTCACAAACTCATCCCTTCCTCCTCCCACACTCATCCATTTCCCAAACCAATCCCATCCCGACGCACCCCGTGACGCCCCGATCGCGTCAACACTCCAATCGGAGTTTTTTCGTCGCCTACCGACCGTGCCCCCGGCCATACCCTACCGCTCGTGCAGCCGTACCCGCCGCCGACCAGCAGCCCGCCGGTCCGCGCCCCGCACGCACGTCTGCGCACGACCGTGCGACAACGTTGTGCGCCGCTCCCCACCCGCGCACCCTCCATGCGCACGCCCGCGCTTTTCCGCCCGCCAGCAGCCCGCCGGTCCTTCCGCCGCCCGCCAGTGGTCCCGCCGGTCCGTTCGCCGCCCGCCAGCACCCCCGCGCCTGTGCGCCGCTCCTCCCGTGCGCCAGCGACTCCCCCGCTCGTGCGACAGCCCGTGCGCGCCGTCTCCCGGCCGCACCAGCGCGTCTCCTCGCCCGTTCCGCATGTCCCGCCTCCCGCGAGTCGATGCCCGTTCCGCGTACCCGCGTTCCGAGTCCGAGGCCTCCTCTCGATACTCCAACATCAGCCTTTCGGTAAGTCGGAACCTTTCTGTTTAATTTACAGAATGCAAAACCAATCCCTGTTCCGACCGGAATTGACAGAATAAAGCTCTGTCAATTCCGAGATAGGTAGTTAGTAGTTTCCTAATTTCGACCATAAGTTTTGTAATAGAATTCTAGTAATTAATGTGACGGTTGGATTAATATTAGAAATATTTAAGCCGTATTAAATAAATTGTTATATTAATTAGTAAAGTGATAGATTTAATGATTACTATTAAAATGGTTAACAAAACATTTAATTACGTTTATCGTAGGAATTACGTTATTGTAAATATTGTTAATATTATTGCCGATAATTTACGTAAATAGAATGTTAAAATAGTTTCATATTAAACGCCTATTTTTAATATAAGGAATAGTGTTTTTAAGCAAAAAAAACATTTATTTACTATTTTGGATAAAATATTAGTTTTCTCCCGAAAATGATTTAAAAGAGTATTTTGTATAGATTATACCTAGCAAGATATTAATTCCAGTTATAAAATAAAAACCTAATTTTTACTATTTATTTAATTGAAATAGTATTTTTTCACGGGACTAATATTAATAGTTAATTATTTAAAAAAAGTTTTATTAGTAGTTAATTACCACCTTAATTATATTTCCAAAAATATTAGTTATTTCTATTAAAATGATTTTCTTATTTAAAAATATCCATTAAAATATTTCGTATAGTTTATGTAAATAAAAACTATTTAATTTTAAAGGATTTCCCCGTATTTTATATAGGTAATTCTAATTATAATATTAGTTTACGAAAAACTGTTTCTTATCTACTAATAAATTAAGTATAATAGTTCTCGCATTATTTACAAAAATAATGGTTTTATCAGGAAAATCGTTTTATCTATTATTATACGCGATTTAAAGTATTAAATAATTATAGCTTGATTTCTCTAAAAATATTTTTATAACTAAGCGATTGTTTATAATTATTGATGGTTAGTTAACCCTTGGAATTACTTCTAAAACAGAGTATCAATTAATGTAGGTCTCGAGTCTCGGACTTAGCCTGAGTAGTTTCTTGTTATCACCTACAACACCGGGAACATCAAGGCAAGTTCATACTTACCCAAACTTATGTTTTAGTTAATAATTAATTTCATTGCATAGTAGAACTACTGTATCGACATTTGACTCACGGGATCCCTCTCGGATCATACTGACTGCTTGACTGACTCATTGACTCAAGGTTTGGAGAGTAGTGTTAACACCTGTGGTCAAAGCCCCCTACTGAATCACTGTGGATAGCGGAAGCCCAACCCACTTGGGCCGAAGCCGGACCGTGTTCACTAGAACACTTACTACATCCATCCCTAGCCGGCCACATGATGTTACGTGCTCAAAACACTATTGCTAGATATAGATTGCATCATTTCATTTTCAGAAATTATTTGCATAACTGCTTCTTTATTTATTATTTAGAAAATATATTTTTGTTATAAACTGCTTCTTGTCCCATTTTTAATTATTAAATAAGATGTTGGAATAGATTTGTATGTTCTTGTTCCCCTCCCGACTGGAGACCAATATTTAGGTGATTGCGACGACGAGGAGCTGGCCTATAGTTCTTACTACGGACCCGACTTGGGTTCCGAGGAGTTAGCTGAACCAGGACAGAGGAACCAAAAGTCCTAGTTGCACCCTTCTGTTTAGTTTCTTTCCCTTTCTAAAAGTAGTAATAAATGAACAAGTTGTGACAACTGGATGTTTGTTCTGTTATGTTGTTTTTAATTAGAATCTAGTTTATTTCAAATGTTTAATAAAGTTTTTATTCCGTTTTAGAATGTTATTCTTGTATTGCAACTGATTGGCACAGCTTGCTGCCGTCGTCTCACAACGGTGCAGGCTGGGCATGATCCGACTGGTCCCAGTATCTTAGGATCGGATAGTGACATGTTTTCAGTGGTGGCCCATGCAGGTCCAGTTCTATAAATTGGTCTAGTCAACTTAGTCTAGACCAGCATGCCGTCCTACAATCTGACTTAGATCTAAGTATTAATTTAGGAAAACAGACTCTAGAAACAACTAGAACACTTAGATTATTTTCACCTTGTCAGAACATAGGGCCGAAAATATTTATTTATAATATCTACTTTTGCTTGCTTATAGTTCGTAGGCTACCTTGCTTATGTTTGTACCTAAACCTTTCAGAGGATGGCGAAAGGGAAGACCACCCGTTCTGGACCTGCTGTCGAAGAGGTTTCATCCTCTGAGAACACCCCAACTCAGGCCTAATCCAATCCCTCTTCGTTGCAGCTCACTGATCGCCCTCATGCTGCATGGACTCCCTGCGCTGCTTACACTTCCACAGTGCATGCAGCAGCACCGATTCCTCCGAGGACCACACCTCCACCTGCGGATGTGACTCCTCCAGCGGCCCCCCCAGTGCCAGTGGACCACGTCGAGCTCGTAGGCCTGCTACGAGGAGTTCTTAAGGCCCAGTGAGCTCAAGTTGAAGCTAATCGCGAGCAGACCGCGATTATGAGATAGGGCATGGAGAATGCTCACAATATGGCTATGGCAGCACTAGACTCGGCGCAGTCAGATCAGAGGCTTGCCAAGGTAAGATAAGAATAATTTGTCAAGTTTTATGTTTCATTGGAGAAATGTAACTCTGACAGGCAGCCTATTATCCAGGAAAAGGTTGAAAACATCGAGAGCTTCAAGAAGTTGAATACACGCCTTTTTAGAGGAACAGATGGCCTCATCTATGCGGATGAATGCCTGGACGATATGGAGCGACTTCTCAGCGTCTCTCGACTCCTAGCTGATCGTATGGTAGAGGCTGTAGCTCTACATCTCAGGGATCTGGCCAGTATATGGTACCGAAACGAGCCCAGATTCCAAACTGGAGGAACCTCCGGGCTTTCCTTCAAGAAGTAGTTTAAACGGAAGTTCTTTTCGGAAGTCGCCTTAGAAGCTATGGGGAGGCAGTTTTATAACCTGAAGCAGGGAGACCGTACCACTGAGGAGTACCCAACTGAGTTCAACCGGCTCGGCAGATTTGTACCCCGTATGGTAGAAAACCCAGTGGAGTGAGCCAAGAAGTTCTGGCACGGACTGTGAGAGGAGATCCGCACTCTGGTTGCCGCCAATAGAGCCAAGACCTATGACAAGATGATGAAGGTGGCTCAAGATGTTGAGGCCAGCTCGTCTGCCCGGTCCAAGAGGGAGCACCAGGATCCAACAGAAACCATCAGGACAACTTCAAGAGGTCCAACAACAACAACAACAGGCCCTCTCACCATCAGCAGCAACAGCAGCCAGCAGCACCCAACAAGGCGCCCCAGTACTAGCAACAGAAGACAACCAACTGCGCCTATTGCAGGAGGCCTGGTCACACCGCAGACATGTGCAGAAAGAAGCTAGGATACTGCCTTGCTTGTGGGTCTCCCACCCACCAATTGAAGGACTGTCCAACCTCATTCATCAGGACTAGAGCTGGACAACAGAGAGGTCCATTACCCACACAGCAGTTGTGCTACAACCAGCACAGGGCCGGATAAGCTTTTGCCTTGGCCGTTGAGGAGCCGAAAGCAGAGCCAGAGACTAAAGGAGATGTCATCGCAGGTGCCATTTTGTTACATTCGCACCCGGCTTTAGCTTTATTTGACTCTGAAGCTTCACATAGTTTCATATCATCGAACTTCATTGCTGCGTATCATATAGATGTAGGATATAGTAAGATGATCTGTAGAGTAATGACCGGAGGGGGACCCATCCCAATCACAGAACCTTGCACCTACCCTATCACCATCTAAGGCATACCTTCCTAGCACCCCTTCTAGTTATGCCTCTCCCTAAATACGATGTAGTCTTAGAAATGGACTGGCTGAGTAGGCAGCACGCCCTGATAGGCTGTCATCGGGGTTGTGTTATTTTTAGTCCACCTGGAGGACCTAAGTTTGAGGTGGCTCGAGCACCAGAGAGCATGGGGTGTCTCCTACACCTCCATCACAGAAGATTCCAGACTCCCTCATCCCCTTATAGCAGAATTTCTAGATGTCTTCCCTGACAATCTTCCAAGGTTACCCCCTGATCGTGATGTGGAATTTACAATCGACCTAGTACCTGGCTCTTCCCCTATCTCACAACGATGCTAAGAGTCAACCCCATGGAGGCCAAGAAGATGAAGGACCAAATCGATGAGCTCAAGGCCCAGGAATTCATCAGAAGTGGAGCTTCACCCTGGGGGTCACCAGTCATGCTAGTGACCAAGAAAGACGGAACCGTACAGATGTGCATAGATTACCAGACATTGAACGATATCACCATCAAGAATAAGTATCCTCTGCCCAGGATCGATGACCTCTTCGACCAGCTGAGCGGAGCGAAGGTTTTCTCAAAGATTGATCTCAAGTCTGGGTATCACCAGGTCAACATACGGGAGAAGGATGTTCCGCATATAGAGAGCTGCTAATCTTTCGGTGGATAAACCAACCTTGAAGGAAATAAAATGGGCAGACTTGGTGATATCCAGACCTGAGATCAATCTTTGAGAAAACCTTCGCTCCTTCAGCTTATCGAAGAGAGGTCATCTATCCTGGGCAGAGGATACTTGTTCTTGATGGTGATATTGTTCAATGCCCAGTAATCTATGCATATCCGTACAGTTTCATCCTTCTTGGGCACGAACAAGACTGGTGACCCCTAGGGTGAAGCTCCACCTTTGATGAATCCCTGGGCCTGAGCTCATTAATCTGGTCCATCTTCTTGGCCTCCTTGGGGTTCACTTTGTAGCATCGTTACGAGATAGGGGAAGAGCCAGGTACTTGGTTGATAGTAAATTCCATATCACGATCAGGGGGTAACCCTAGAAGATTGTCAGGGAAAACATCTAGAAATTCTGTTATAAGGGGATGAGGGGGTCCGAAATCTTCTGTGATGGAGGTGTAGGAGACATACCCCATGCTCTCTGGTGCTCGGGCCACCTCAAACTTAGGTCCTCCAGGTAGACTAAAAATGACACAACCCCGATGACAGTCTATCAGGCGTGGTGCCTGCTCAGCCAGTCCATTCCCAAGACTACATCGTAGTTAGGGAGAGACATAACTAGAAGGGGTGCTAGAAAGGTATGTCCTGAGATAGTGATAGGGCAGGTGCAAGTCTTTGTGATTGGGATGGGTCCCCCTCCGGTCTTTACTCTACAGATCATCTTACTATATCCTACATCTATATGATATACAGCAATGAAGTTCGATGATATGAAACTATGTGAAGCTCCAGAGTCAAATAAAACTAAAGCCGAGAGCGAATGTAATAAAATGACACCTGCGATGACATCTCCTTCAGTCTCTGGCTCTGCTTCCGGCTCCTCAACGGCCAAGGCAAAAGCTTACTCGGCCCTATGCTGGTTGTAGCGCTGCTGCTGGGTGGGTAATGGACCTCTCTGTTGTCCAGCTCCAGTCCTGATGAATGAGGTTGGACAATCCTTCACGTGGTGGATGGCAGACCCATAAGCAAGGCAGTGTCCCAGCTTCTTTCTGCAGATGTTTATGGTGTAACCAAGCCTTTTGCAATAGGCACAGTTGGTTGGCTTCTGTTGCTGGTACTCGGGCGCCTTGTTGGGTGTTGCTGGCTGCTGTTGCTGCTGATGGTGAGAGGGCCTATTGTTGTTGTTGGGCCTCTTGAAGTTGTCCTGATGGTTGCTGCTGGATCTTGGGTGCTCCCTCTTGGGTTGGGAAGGCGAGCTAGCCTCTATATCATGAGCCACCTTTAGCATCTTGTCATAGGTCTTGGCTCCATTTGCAGCTACCAAGGTACGAATCTCCTCCCGCAGTCAGTGCCAGAACTTCTTGGCATGCTCCACTGGGTCTTCTACCAGGCGGGGTGCAAATCTGTCGAGCCGGTTGAACTCACCTGCGTACTCCTCAATAATACGGTCCTCTTGCTTCAGATCATGGAACTACCTCCCCATAGCTTCTTGGATAGCTTCCGGAAAGAACTTCCGTTTGAACTACTTCTTGAAGGAACGCCAGGAGGTTCCTCCAGTCTAGAATCTGGGCTCGTTTCGATACCATATACTGGCCAGATGTCTGAGCTATAGAGCTACAACCTCTACCATAGGATCGGCTGGGAGTCGAGCGACGCTGAAGTCGCTCCATATCGTCCAGCCATTCATCTGCATAGATGAGGACCTCTGTTCCTTTAAAAGGGCATGGATTGAGCTTCTTGAAGGTCTCGATGTTTCCAACCTTTCCTGGATAATAGGCTGCCTGTCAGACTTACATTTCTTCAATGAAACATAAAATTTGACAATTTATTCTTATCTTACCTTGGTAGGCCTCTGATCTGGCTGAGCCGAGTCTAGTGCTGCCATGGCCACATTGTGAGCATTCTCCATGCCCTCTCACACAATTACGGTCTGCTCACGATTAGCTTCATCTTGAGCCCTCTGGACCTCAAGAACTCCTCGTAGTAGGCCTACGAGCTCGGCGGGGTCCACTGGCACTGGTAGGACCGCTGGAGGAATCACATCCGCAGGTGGAGGTGTGGTCCTCGGAGGAATCGGTGCTGCTGCATGCACTGTGGAAGTGTAAGCACCGCGAGGAGTCCGTGCAACATGAGGGCGATCAGTGAGCTGCCATGGAGAGGGATCGGATTGGGCCTAAGTTGGGGTGTTCTCAGAGGATGAAACCTCTTCGACAGCAGGCCCAGAACGGTGGTCTTTCTTTTCGCCATCCTCTGAAATGTTTAGGTACAAACATAAGCAAGGTAGCCTACGAACTATAAGCAAGCAAAAGTAGATATTATAAATAAATAAATTCGGCCCTATGTTGTGACATGGTGAAAATAATCTAAGTGTTCTAGTTGTTTCTAGAGTCTGTTTTCCTAAAGTCATACTTAGACCTAAGCCGGATTGCTGGACTACATGCTGGTCTAGACTAAATTGACTAGACCAATTTACAGAACTGGACCTGCATGGGCAACCACTGAAAACATGTCACGACTCGATCCCAAGATACCGGGTCCATTCGGATCATGTCCAGCCTGCACCGTTGTGAGACGGCGGCAGTAAACGGTGTCAATCAGTAGCAATGCAGGAATAACATTCTAAAACGGAATAAAATTTTTATTAAACATTTGAAATGAACTAGCGTCTAATTAAAAATAACATAACATAACAAACATCCAGTTGTCACAACTTGTTCATTTATTACTACTTTTAGAAAGGGAAAGAAACTAAACAGAAGGGTGCAACTAGGACTCTTGGTTCCTCTGTCCTAGTTTAGCTAACTCTTCGGAATCCAAGTCGGATCCGTGGTAAGAACTATAGGCCAGCTCCTCGTCATCGCAATCACCTAAAATATTGGTCTCCAGTCAGGAGGGGAACAAGAACATACAAATCCATTCCAGCATCTTATTTAATAATTAAAAATGAGACAAGAAGCAGTTTATAACATAAATATATTTTCTAAATAATAAATAAAGAAACAGTTATGCAAATAATTTCTAGAAATGAAATGATGCAATCTATATCTAGCAATAGTATTTTGAGCGCGTAACATCTTGTGACCGGCTAGGGATAGATGTGGTAATTGTTCTAGTGATCACGGTCCGGCTTCGGTCCAAGTGGGTTGGACTTCCGCTATCTACAGTGATTCGGTAGGGGTTTTGACCACAGGTGTTAACACTACTTCCCAAACCCCGAGTCAATGAGTCAATCAAACAATCAGTATGATCCGAGAGGGATCCCGAGAGTTAAGTGTCAATACAGTAGTTCTACTATGCAATGAAATTAATTATTAACTAAAACACAAGTTTGGGTATGTATGAACTTGTCTTGATGTTCTCGGTGATGTAGGTGACGTCCAGAAAGTACTCAGGCTAAGTCTGGGACTCGAGACCTGCATTAACTGATACTCTGTTTAAGAAGTCATTCCAAGGGTTTAACTAACTGCCAATAACTATAAACAATCGCTTAGTTATATAAATATTTTTAGAGAAATAAAGCTATAATTATTTAATACTTTAAATTGCGTATAATAATAAATAAAACGATTTTCCTAATAAAACCATTATTTTTGTAAATAATGCGAGAATTATTATACTTAATTTATTAGTAGATAAGAAACTGTTTTTCGTAAACTAATATTAGAAGTAGAATTACCTATCTAAAATACTGGGAAATCCTTGGAAATTAAATAGTTTTTATTTACATAAACTATACAAAATATTTTAATGGATATTTTTAAAAAAGAAAATTATTTTAATGGAAATAATTAATATTTTTGGAAATATAATTAAGGTGGTAATTAACTACTAATAAAACATTTCTTTAAAAATAATTAACTATTAATATTACTCTCGTGAAAAAAATACTATTTCAATTAAATAAATAGTAAAAATTAGGTTTTTATTTTATAACCGGAATTAATATCTTGCTAGGTATAGTCTATACAAAATACTCTTTTAAATCATTTTTGGGAGATAACTAATATGTTATCCAAAATAGTAAATAAATGATTTTTTGCTTAAAAACACTATTCATTATATTAAAAATAGGCTTTTGATATGAAACTATTTTAACATTCTATTTACGTAAACTATCGGCAATAATATTTGCAATAACGTAATTCCTACGATAAACGTAATTAAACGTTTTGTTAACAATTTTAATAGTAATCATTAAATATATCACTTTACTAATTAATGTAACAATTTATTTAATACGGCTTAAATATTTCTAATATTAATCCAACCGTCAAATTAATTACTTAAATTCTATTACAAAAATTAAGGTCGAAATTAGGAAACTACTAACTATCTATTCCGGAATTGACAAAGCTTTATTATGTCTATTCCGGTCGGAACAGGGATTGATTTTGCATTTTGTAAATTAAACAGAAAGGTTCCGACTTACCGAAAGGCTGATGACGGAGTACCGAGGAGAGACCTTATACTCGGAACATGGGTACGCGGAACGGACACCGACGCGTGGGATGCGGTACACGCGAAACAGGAGCGGAGACGCGATGGTGCGGCCGGGAGACGGCACGCGCGGGCGGGGGAGCCGCTGGCGCGCGCGAGGAGCAGCGCACAAGAGCGGACAGGCTGGCGGGTGACGAACGGACCGACGGGACTGCTGGCGGGAGGCGGACGTACCAGTGGGCTGCTGGCGGGAGGAAACGTACGGGCATGCACGTGGAGGGCGCGCGGGTGGGGTGCGGCGCAAAGTGCTGTCGTGTGGGCCAACGGGCAGCTGGTTGGCGGCGGGGACGGCCGTGCGGGCGGTCGGGTACGGCCAGGGGCGCGGTTGGGAGGCGACGGAAGAACTCCGATTGGGGTGTTGACGTGACCGGGACGTCGCGGGGTGCGTCAGAATGGGATCGATTTCGGAAATGGATGAGTGTGAGAGGAGGAAGGGATGAGTTTGTGAAGTTCAAAGGTTCTGTGATTTCTCTTCTGGAGAAGAGTTTCTGGAATATTACATAGGGGGAAGAGAGGGGGTTACGTGGGGTTGGATTCGGCTGAGAAAATGGATCTGTGCGGGGACTGGGTAGGTTGAACGATTAGTTGTAGTTAATGGATTTGGGTTAATTTAATGGGTTTAACCGTTGGGCTTAAGTTATTGGGCTAAGAGAAGGGTTTAAATTAAGCCTGCAAGAATTAACAATATTAATTAATAACCAAAAGCGTTACAAAACCCATATATACATAAATCCAAAAGCTATGGGTTTTACAACCTTCCCTCCTTAGAAAATTTCGTCCTCGAAATTTCTACCAGTAATGAAAGAGGGTTATAACATACCTAGAAAAGATGAGGATACTTCTCCCTCATCTCATCCTCTCGCTCCTAGGTAATCTTGTTTGGAGAGTGGTGACGCCAAGCTACCTTGACTAGCGGAATCACCGAGTGCCTCAGTCTCTTCTCCATGCGATCTACTATCTCCACTGGCTGCTCTGTCACGGTGAGACTTGGTCCAATCTCGAGCTCTGAGTGATCCACAATATAGCTCGGATCCGATACATAACGCCTCAGCTGCGATACGTGGAAGACGTTGTGCACGCCCTCGAAACTAGATGGAAGAGCCACTCTGTAAGCTACTTCTCCAACCTTGTTCAATACTTCAAATAGGCTGATGTACCTGGGACTGAGCTTTTCAGCTCTGCCAAATCTGATAGTGCCTCTGGTAGGAGAAATCCTGACAAAGACCCGATCTCCTGCCTCAAACTCTAAAGTTCGGTGCTTACTGTCTGCCTAATGCTTCTGGTGATCCTGTGCAATCCTCGGCATCTCTCTGATCATCTTCATCTTCTCTGCAGCATCTGTAACCATCTTTGGTCCCAGCATAACTCGATCTCCTACGTCGTCCCATGCTAGTGGAGTGCGACAATGACGTCCATAAAATGCCTCAAACGGTGTCATCCGAATGCTGGCCTGGTAGCTATTGTTATAGGAAAACTCAACCAGGTGTAGATGATCTTCCCAAGATCCTCCAAACTGTAAGACGCATGATCTCAATATGTCCTCAAGCATCTGAATAGTCCTTTCAGACTATCCGTCGTTCTGCGGATGGTATGTAGTGCTGAATTTTGGCTGACTACCTAAGCTTTCCTGCAGACTCTTCCAGTATTGTGAAGTGAATCGGGTATCCCGGTCTGATACAATGCTGACTGGAACTCCGTGAAGCCGGTAGATGTTTCGCATGTAGAGGGCTGCTAACCTTTCGGTGGATAAACCAACCTTGAAGGGAATAAAATGGGCAGACTTGGTCTGTCTGTCCACAATTACCTAGATGGCATCCTTCCCTTCTTAGGATCTAGGCAATCCCGTTACAAAATTCATGGTGATATGCTCCCATTTTCACTTCGGAATATGAAGCGGCTGTAGTAATCCTACTGGCCTCTGACGATCTGCCTTCACCTGCTGGCAGATCAAGCACTTGGAGACGAATTCTACCACATCTCTCTTCATTCCAAGCCACTATATATGTGCTCTCATATCCTTGTATATCTTGTTTGCTCCTGGGTGAATATAATGCTACGACTGATGTGCCTCCTTCATCAGCTCGTTCCTCTGTTCACTAGTCGGCACGCAAAGCCTCGTGCCATGCCTCAATGCTCCATCTCCAGCTATGGAAAAACCCTCAAGTGTTCCAGCTAATACTCGGTCTCTTAGCTTGCACAGTATCTCATCCTAGAACTGAGTCTCCTTGACTCTGTTGATTAGGCTGGACTGCACTTGTAGTTGCATCACGGGCGAGTCCAATCCTGGTACAATAACTTCTTTTCCAAGCTTCAACATTACTGCTTCTGGTAGCACAATCTCCAGCCCAAGCTTCTCCTTGTCTTCTAGCAGATGTCGGTCCTTCGTTAGAAACATAGCCATCGGGTACCTGCTAAGCGCATCAGCAACGACATTAGCCTTACCCGGATGGTACTGCAGGTTGACATCAAAGTCCTTCATGAGCTCCACCCATCGCCTCTGGTGCATGTTGAGCTTCTTCTGAGTAAAGACATACTTTAGACTTTT
Organism: Iris pallida; assembly: GCA_029216955.1. Taxonomy (NCBI): domain Eukaryota; kingdom Viridiplantae; phylum Streptophyta; class Magnoliopsida; order Asparagales; family Iridaceae; genus Iris; species Iris pallida. The sequence continues at coordinate 2,118,984 of JANAVB010044817.1, read as the reverse complement.
ATGGTCTGTGTATATGTCTACCTTCTCGCCATATAGGTAATGCTTCCAGAGCTTCAGGGCGAAGATGACCACTGCTAGCTCCAGGCCTTGCGTCGGATAGTTCTTCTTACGGTTTCGTAGCTGCCGAGAATCATAAGCAATTACCTTTCTATACTGCTGTAGCACACATCACAATCCTTTGCCGGAAGCGTCGCTGTAGATGGAGAATCCACCTGATCCTAAGGGTAGCGACAAAATAGGTGCTAATGTCAATATTCTCTTCAGCTCCTCAAATGATGCCTAGCACGCTTCGGTCCAGATGAATTCTTCATTCTTCCTGGTTATCTTCGTCATAGGCTCAGCAATCCTTGCGAAGTCCTTCACAAACTTCTAAGCCCACGAAACTTCTGATCTCTACAACTGAACTGGGGGTTGTCCAAGACTCCACTGATGCTATCTTCTTGGGATCCACTAATATGCCTTCTCCTGTGACAACATGGCCAAGAAAATCCACTTTGTCTAAGAAGAACTCGCACTTGGACAACTTACCGTATAGCTTCTCCTTCCTCAATGTCTCCAAGACTATCTGCAAGTGCTTCTCGTGTTCTTCTTGGGTCTTCGAGTAGATCAGAATGTCGTCAATAAAGACAACGGCAAACTGGTCCAGGTACTCATGGAAGACCTTGTTCATGAGATTCATGAACACTGCTGGAGCATTTGTAAGTCCAAAGGGCATGACCAAGAACTCGTATTGTCCATACTTGGTGTTGAATGCCGTCTTTAGAATATCCTCCTCCCGTACTTTGACCTGGTGATATCCAGACCTGAGATCAATCTTTGAGAAAACCTTCGCTCCGCTCAGCTGATCGAAGAGGTCATCGATCCTGGGCAGAGGATACTTGTTCTTGATGGTGATATTGTTCAATGCCCGGTAATCTATGCACATCCGTACGGTTCCGTCCTTCTTGGGCACGAACAAGAGTGGTGACCCCTAGGGTGAAGCTCCACTACTGATGAATCCCTGGGCCTTGAGCTCATCAATCTGGTCCTTCATCTTCTTGGCCTCCTTGGGGTTGACTCTGTAGCATCGTTGGAGATAGGGGAAGAGCCAGGTACTAGGTCGATAGTAAATTCCACATCACGATCAGGGGGTAACCTTGGAAGATTGTAAGTGAAGACATCTAAGAATTCTGCTATAAGGGGATGAGGGGGTCCGGAATCTTCTGTGATGGAGGTGTAGGAGACACACTGTGAGCACCCTGAATTTCGGGTTGATTTTTTTTTTTTCTGATTGATTTAGTTTCGATAAATAATTTATTCTGTTATTTTTCCTTAAGTGTGCTTTTTCGTGCCTTTGATATTTGGAGTGTCAGGGATGTTCGACTCTGGAAATCTTCTTCACGAGTTTTGGAGTGGACAGGATTACCTTCATGATGGTATATAGTGTCCCACTCAAACTTGTTCCCTTGTGTTCTTTTTGCTTCGCAGAACTTCGGGTCGATTTAGACCGTTTGATTATTAATTGATTTTCCCACTCTTTTCCTTGATCATTATTAGCACGTTACCGTGACTTTTAATTTGGGAGCGCAACACCAGTCAGTTTCTTGAAACCAACTTCTCATTCATGATCTACTCGAGACGCTCGTCACCCATGACCTTCGTGTCCCACTCAGACACACCATTTTGTGCTCCATTTGCTTCGCACAACTTTCCTGACACGTGACCCGATTTTATTTCACCCCACGGTGTCACATTCATTTTCCAACTTGATTTGTGGGTACCCTGTCGACCAAAACGTGTCAGCCCCAATTATGGACATGGCCCACATTGAGCCTACTACCCGCATGCCACTTGTGTCCCATTTATTGGAATTCCCATGTGCTACTTATTTACTCATGATCATCAACACCTATTTTTTATTCGATTTTTGCACAATGTCCGGTTTTGACCCAATCCGGCTCCACCAAGTCCAGCCCGGCTTCGTGTTACCCTCCATCGGACGCCCTCTTTTTTTTTTGTGTCCAAAAATAATATTCAATACCTAGTTTCCTATTTCAAATATTGAGTGTAATTCTATTGATTTTAATTCCTTGGAGTGACCTAATTTTAGCTATTTAATTCTAGCCATTTGATTTCCCTAATAAATCCTACCCATTCAATTTCCTACATGACAAATTTTTCCCCCCTCTAGCATTGGCCGGCCCTAAGTTTTATGGAGAGAATCTCTTTCTCTCTCTACTTTAATTTCTCTCTCCTCCCTCTCTCACAATCATTCATTTATTACTCTCTCTCTCTTCCTAAACTATTGCACAGCACCCATCCTCCACACCCGATCACCATTGCACTCCCACACACCCGACCACCTCCGGCGTGGCCGACCTCACCTCCCCCCTGGCCACTGGCCTCCGCCGCCGTCAGCCGGCCACCCACCTACGCCGTCGAGCCACCCTCCTCCACTTCTTCAAAACCACCACCACCATCAATAATTCATCTAACCACCCGCACCCCATTCCGCCACCTCCTCCGTCGAGCGGCCGCACGACCGCCGAGCCCCCACCGCACGCCACGCGCCTCCGCCGGGCCGGGCGCGCCGCACAGCCGCGCTTCGCTGCAACAGCAGCAGCGCACAGTAGCAGCAGCAGCTGCACAGGCGCGCACGCACGCGCCCGCGCGGGCCACCGTCGTGCGCCGCCGCGCCGCCGCGCGGGCCGCCATGGCCCCCTGGCCTTGCGCCCCACTCCGGCGAGCATCCCCCTGACGGCCACCGTCCTCCGGGACGCGCCGTCGAGACGATTCGTGCGTTTCGCACGAAGTTCTGTCGTGACACGCGCGGGATTGATTCAGAATTTGCGCTCCGTCGCAGTGACTTCGCGTGCGTTTTCCCGGAAATCCGACCGTTGGATCGGCGATTTCTTCGCTCCGTCACAATCTCGGTATATCCACCTTCATTCCTGTTAATTTTCGTCCGTTAATTTTATCGTTTGATACATCAAAACCGGCCACCAAGTTGACCGTTTAAATTGTATTAAATTTGGACAGTTTCGCGGGGCCAACTTCGTCAGCTTGTATCTCCTCCACCGCAGCTCCTTTTGGCGTGCTACCAGTTCCTGTACGAAGCTGGTATAACCCTCTTACTACCCCTCCAGTTTCGTTTCATTGTGAGCTTGTTTGATTGGTTGAATTCGACGCCAAAGTTGGCCGTCCGAATTCGTAATTTTCAACTTGTAAAATTTTATTTTTGAACACGGGACTCCAGATTTCATTTCTGACACCACCAGTAGACTCGTGGCATCGTTCTGACATGTTTTCATATAAAATTTGTTAGATTTGGAGAACGTGGGCCCTGGCACGTTTTTCGGTGCAAAATGGGTCCCACATTCTAGGTCAACGGGACTTTTTGACGCCGGCTCATCGAAATCCAATTCCGGATATACCGTTGAGTTCGTATCGTCATTCTGGACCCGTTGACATATAATTTGCTAGGTTTTGGTGGACATTGGATCGGACACGCATTTCGGTGCAAGTCGGATACCAATATCCAGGCCAACGGGTCATTTTGAAATCGGCTTATCGGAATCCAATTTCGGATATACCGTTGAGTTCGTATCATCATTCTGGACTCGTTGACATGTAGTTTGCTGAGTTTTGAGAACATTGGCTCCGGCACGCATTTTCGTGCAAACCGGAATCCCAATGCTCTGGTCAATGGGCCAAATTGAGATCGGGTCAACGGAATCCAATTCTGGAGATACCGTTGGGTTCGTATCGTCATTCTGGTTTCGTGGACATATAATTAGTTATATTTTATATACTTGTTTTCTTGCACGTTTTTCGGTGCAAAACGGCTCCGACACGGACACCGTTTTGACCCAAAATTATCTTTTTGCCCTTGTGTCCAAATTGGACCGATGGGTAGGCTATCCTAGCTAATTTGACCATTCTGGACACGTTGGTGATGTTTATTTCATCGTCCGACAATGTTTGTTGATAGTTTCTCTGAGTTTAACCTTTTTATAATTAATTAATAATTAATTCTTATAATGTTCGTATTTCGGGATTAGTACAACGAAACTGAGTTCAGTCAATTCCAGTGATCTCACCTCGCTGAAATTGACAAGATGGACATGTGGATCGTTATAATAAGATTATCAACTTTACTGTTGATCTTCTTATCTCGATTTGCGTGTCGTAAGTTTCGACGTACGAATAACGAAGTACACTTTATATCTTTAATAATTAGACTAGAATTGACCCTGTTTGACCAGAGTTGACCAGTTGACCCAAAGTCAACTGTAAGCCAACACTTGACCTAGTTTGACTAGATTATTGACCGGAGTTGACCTAGAGTTGTTTTGACTTAGAAGAACCTAGGATAATATAAGTTGCTTGTAGAGATTCATTTATTACAACTTGAACACCTTGTAACCTGTGTTGCTTTAATAGGACTCTGTGGCTTCAGTTGGACCCCTATACTTATCAGCTGTTCAGGTTATCAGGCGAGTACATTCTCTGATCATTTCATATCATGTTTAGGATTATATTTCCTGCTTTAGACTATCTTACTTCATGCTGACACGGTAACACGGATTGGTACTATATGGATCCCTTCATGAGATGTTATCCCTCTCGGGAGCATCAGATACTTTTGTCATGTGTGTTTCACTTACATCACGTATCATATGCTTCTATCATCATGAATCTTCGGGAATCAGCTAGTGACTCATGTACCCTCATGATCACCGAGCCTTCACGAATCAATTCATGAATCACCCTTTATGGGCAACGTAGTATAATCATGAATCTTAACGTAACTTGAATGGATCCTTGTGTATTGATTGGGGATGGGGGAGTATAAGTAAACATGTGAATAAATCCAAGTAGTGTAATCATGAATCAATTCCAAGTAGTGTAATCATGAATCAGTCCTTAGCCATTCACATGTTTATGCAGTACTCTGAATCACTAGCACTGTCTCTCTTTATATATATCATAGATATTTACTTACAGTCTCTCTTTTACATTATGCTATTTCTTCAGATCCTGTATTTTATTCTCTAGCATGATTACATTTCCTTTCCTGTTATGACTTGTTGAGATGTATTGTGCTCGCTCCAGTCCTGACTGGACCTGTTGATAAATTTTACAGATAGCCTGGAGGTTGCCTGCTAGCCTAGAGGAGACAGTAGAGGTTGTATAGATAGCTAGGGTTTGCTCATAGTTTATTCTCAGTTGTCTTGAGATGTATTTATGGATTACTGTATTTGAGTTTTGAGATGTATTCTGAGTTTATGTATCTTAGACACTTAGACTTCTATCTGTTGTATCTCTTTGGATTTCATGTTTTATCTATCTTCCATTATGCTCTACCTTAGATGTGATTGAGTTTACATTCTGCTGTGTCACCCCCATTCGGGAAGTATAAACTGTTTAGTCTTATACTGTTAGATGCATTGAGACCTAGGACAGCGTTCTACCGCCGACACTGCGGCGTAGGCTGGGCGTTGTTACGTTATCGTGCCCTAACTCTAGGGTGCGGGTCGTGACACACACCCCATGCTCTCTGGTGCTCGAGCCACCTTAAACTTAGGTCCTCCAGGTGGACTAAAAATGACACAAACCCCGATGACAGTCTATCAGGACGTGCTGCCTGCTCAGCCAGTCCATTCCCAAGATTACATCATAATTAGGGAGAGGTATAACTAGAAGGGGTGCTAGAAAGGTATGACTTGAGATGGTGATAGGGCAGGTACAAGTCTCTGTGATTGGGATGGGTCCCCCTTCGGTCATTACTCTACAGATCATCTTACTACATCCTACATCTATATGATATGCAGCAATAAAGTTCGATGATATGAAACTATGTGAAGCTCTAGAGTCAAATAAAGCTAAAGTCGGGTGTGAATGTAATAAAATGGCACATACGATGACATCTCATTCAGTCGCTGGCTCTGCTTTTGGCTCCTCAACGGCCAAGGCAAAAGTTTGCCCGGCCCTGTGCTAGTTGTAGCGCTGCTGCTGGGTGGGTAATGGACCTCTCTGCTGTCCATCTTTAGTCCTGATGAATGAGATTGGACAATCCTTCACTTAGTGGGTGGCAGACCCACAAGCAATGCAGTGTCCCAGCTTCTTTTTGCAGATGTCTGCGGTGTGACCAGGCCTCTTGCAATACGCGCAATTGGTTGTCTTCTGTTGCTGGTACTGGGCGCCTTGTTGGATGCTGCTGGCTGCTGTTGCTGCTGATGGTGAGAGGGCCTGTTGTTGTTAGGCCTCTTGAAGTTGCCCTGATGGTTGCTGCTGGATCCTGGGTGCTCCCTCTTGGACCAGGCAGACGAGCTGGCCTCAACATCTTGAGCCACCTTCAGTATCTTGTCATAGGTTTTGGCTACATTGGCGGCAACCAGAGTGCGGATCTCCTCTCGCAGTCCGTGCCGGAACTTCTTGGTACCCTCCACTAGGTCTTCCACCAGACAGGGTGCAAATCTGCCGAGCCGGTTGAACTCAGCTGCGTACTCCACAATGGTACGGTCTTCCTGCTTCATGTCATGGAACTGCCTCCCTATAGCTTCTAAGGTGGCTTCCCGAAAGAACTTTCGTTTGAACTGCTTCTTGAAGGAATGCCAAGAGGTTCCTCCAGTATGGAATCTGGGCTCGTTTCGGTACCATATACTGGCCAGATCCCTGAGCTGTAGAGCTACAGCCTCTACCATAAGATCGGCTGGGAGTCGAGCGATGCTGAGAAGTCGCTCCATATCGTCCAACCATTCATCCGCATAAATGAGGCCCTCTGTTCCTTTGAAATGGCGCGGATTCAGCTTCTTAAAGCTCTCGATGTTTTCAACCTTTTCCTGGATAATAGGCTGCCTGTCAGACTTACATTTCTCCAATGAAACATAAAACTTGACAATTTATTCTTATCTTACCTTGGCAGGCCTTTGATCTGACTGTGCCGAGTCTAGTGCTGCCATAGCCATATTGTGAGCATTCTACATGCCCTCTCTTATAATCGCGGTCTGCTCGCGATTAGCTTCAGCTTGAGCCCTCTAGACCTCAAGAACTTCTCGTAACAGGCCTACGAGCTCGACGGGGTTCACTGGGACTGTTGGGGCCGCTGGAGGAATCACATCCGCAGGTGGAGGTGTGCTCCTTGGAGAAATCAATGCTGTTGCATACACTGTGGAAGTTTAAGCAGCGCGGGGAGTCCGTGCAACATGAGGACGATCAGTGAGCTGTAACGGAGAGGGATCGGATTGGGCCTGAGTTGGGGTGTTCTCAGAGGATGAAATCTCTTCGATAGCAGGCCCAGAACTGGTGGTTTACCCTTTTTCCATCCTCTGAAAGGTTTAGGTACAAACATAAGCAAGGTAGCCTGCGAACTATAAGCAAGCAAAATTAGATACTATAAATAAATAATTTCGGCCCTATGTTGTGACAGGGTAAAAATAATCTAAGTGTTCTAGTTGTTTCTAGAGTCTGTTTTCCTAAAGTCATACTTAGACCTAAGTCAGATTGCAGGACTGCATGTTGGTCTAGACTAAGTTGACTAGACCAATTTACAGAACTGGACCTACATGGGCCACCACTGAAAACATGTCACGAACCGATCCCAAGATACTGGGTCCAGTCAGATCATGTCCAGCCTGCACCGTTGTGAGACGGCGGCAGTAAGTTGTGTCAATCAGTAGCAACGCATGAATAACTTTCTAAAACAGAATAAAACTTTATTAAACATTTGAAATGAACTATAGTCTATTTAAAAACAACATAACAGAACAAACATCCAGTTGTCACAACTTGTTCATTTATTACTACTTTTAGAAAGAGAAAGAAATTAAACAGAAGGGTGCAATTAGGACTTTTGGTTCCTCTGTCCTGCTTCAGCTAACTCCTCGGAACCCAAGTCGGATATGTAGTAAGAACTATAGGCCAGCTCCTCGTCGACGCAATCACCTAAAATATTGGTCTCCAGTCAAGAGGAAAACAAGAACATACAAATCCATTCCAGCATCTTATTTAATAATTAAAAATGAGACAAGAAGGAGTTTATAACAGAAATATATTTTCTAAATAATAAATAAAGACATTATGAAAATAATTTCTAGAAATAAAATGATGCAATCTATATCTAGCAATAGTGTTTTGAGCGCGTAACATCCTGTGGCTGGCTAGGGATGGATGTAGTAAGTGTTCTAGTGAACACGGTCCAGCTTCGGCCCAAGTGGGTTGGGCTTTCGCTATCCACAGTGATTTAGTAGGGGAGATTTGACCACAGGCATTAACACTACTCTCCAAACCCCGAGTCAATGAGTCAGTCAAGCAGTCAGTATGATCTGAGAGGGATCCCGTGAGTCAAGTGTAGATACAGTAGTTCTACTATGCAATGAAATTAATTATTAACTAAAACACAAGTTTGGGTAAGTATGAACTTGCCTTGATGTTTCCGGTACTGTAGGTGACGACAAGAAAGTACCCAGGCTAAGTCCGGGACTCGAGACCTACATTAACTGATACTCTGTTTTTAGAAGTCATTCCAAGACTTTAACTAACCGCCAATAATTATAAACAATCACTTCGTTATAAAAATATTTTTAGAGAAATAAAGCTATAATTATTTAATACTTTAAATCGCGTATAATAATAGATAAAACGATTTTCCTACTTAGTGCATGAAAACAACATTTTATTAGTGTGAAGGCCAAGCAAAGGCAAGTTCACCGAAGCTGTTCACCTGAACAAGGAGTCGCCTCGACCGTGCGGGACTTCGAGCAAGCCGTTGCATGGCTAAGTCCAAACACCGTTTCGTTTTGATTCCTCCGATTGAACTGAGCAGGACGGAACATTACATCGGGCGGCATGAAGGGGCGGGGGGACAACAACGGTGGCAGAAAGAGAGGCGGTGATGTGGGAAGCAGCGGCTGCAGGGGGGAGCATCGGTTGCATGCATGGGGGGGGGGTTGTTGGTTGGGCGGCAACAAGGTCCGGGGGGGGGGGGGTGCAATAGCAAGGTGGCGGCAGGGGAGCAAGGGCGGAAAGGGGGTAGTGGCGGCTAGAGTTAGGGTTTGAGTGAGAGAGAAAGAGGGGGGGGGGGGGGGGGGGGGGTTTGGGTAGGGATAGGGTTAGAATTTTGGCTATGATACCATATAGGAAATAATAAACTTCATAATCCCTCAAGAGTCGGTTTGCTCTCATATATATAGATAACAAAATATTACATATAGGTCCACACTTAATTAGATATTACATAATAATACTAATACTTAACACAGTCTAACTCATTTCAAACCATCCTCTCAAACTTCCATGATTTTGAACTTGTGACGTTCCTTTTTACGACCACCACTTTACCCCCCCCCCTTTTGGCATGATTTACAATTTTTTTGTCAGGTAAAAGTTTTTTTTGGTGTTGTTTCTTGTAATTAAAGGACACATGTAATCGCTTAAGGATGTTTTTTACGTGTGAAGTATTTAACTGACAATTAGCTTGAATACTGTAATGCAGAGTGCAATATGCTAGATGGAAGGAACAGTGTCGATTGATGGATTCCCATGTTGGTAGTGGTAGAGTTATAACTGCTCCATTAATAACGAAGGATGGTGTACCTATTAAAGGCCCCTTGGTGCTTCTTGAAGCCGGTACAGAGTTAGCTAGGAGCACCGGTTATGCCGAGTCAAATGATCAAGTCATCACCGACAAGAGAATAATTCAATGGAAACTTACACTACATAAAATTAGTAAAGCATATATCTTATCCTTTTTTGTTCTGTGCTACTTCAGCTATGATGCAGCTTCCATTCTTGCAGCTATCTACTATCCTCACACTATCAAGTTTCAAATTTTAATACACCGATTCTAACCTCCTCACTGGATTTTAGATGATTTTTTTACTTGATATGCTTCTTTTAGTTTTGCATTTCGCTAAAGTGGAAGATTTTAGTTTAAGAACTAGTGAATATTGACGCGAGATGTCATGTTTTTTATGGTTGACAGATTTACAATTCCTCGACTCTGCATGTTGACCCTCACTTTTTTAATAAAAAATGGCATAGGTCGTGATGTGGTGGGATTTGAACAATTGTGATCTAAGGGACCCAATACTCAATTTATACTCATGATTGAGTAAATCGGTCAATTCCTTATGAGAACATTTACTATGTTGCTCCCGACATGATCCAAAGATTGACACATAGGCAAAGTTTGTGAATATCAAGTACTTTGAAGAAAGATTAATATTATCCATGAAAAGCTATCCAGTCTAAGAAGGTTAACCAGACCGATGTTCGCTCACAAATAAACACATGAGACACTATGCTTGTTTGACAACAATGGACAAGCTTCCAGTGGGTCCAACTTCCTCTCAGAAAGAAATGAGTGAGTGACAATACATACTATAAGGGTTTTTTTTGTATAACATGCTCAGCTCTAAGTGTTTTTCAACCGTGCAATTCATAAGGACACGACCAAGTTGCTTCGGAAAACTACAACAACAACAAAGCCTTTATTCCAACCTTTTGGGGTTAGTTGCATCGGAAAACTAGTTAAAATAATAGGATAAACAACAATTTCCAATATAAGAACAAGATAATCAATATAAAACAAACCATTTTTAGATGTCTTTACATAGCCGCATACAACAAATCATGACCATTAAACTGCAATGGTAAGGACTTTAACATGTGGAAAAGGATGTGTAGGCTATAGATAGAGGAAGGGGCTGGAGTAGTGTATTGCTTATTGGTGTTTGGGTATTGAAGTTAGTGCTTCTTTGTTTTTTGTGTTGACTAGAGCTTCTTGTTGGATTAGTTTTGTGGAGAGAATGGGATAATGGGTGTAAAGGTGTCATTAAGGGAGGGAATGAATTATCTATGTAGGTAGTTAGAGAATGGAGTTGGTTCTTCTCGGTTTGTGATGATGGGTTATATATAGGAGAGATGGAATAAGTAGAGAGTATGAATGAATATCCTCCTGTTATTTCTTTTTCTTCCACGCACCAGGAATGAAAGGTTATATTGGGAGGAGTTAAGATGGGGTTATTTTAATAGAGGACGGTGTGATGAAAAGTTATATGGTGGAATATGGAAGGTTGAAGCATGTTTTTTTATTCGTTTTAGTTTGTTAGGTTTTTGTTATGGATAGGTGGGGCCAACAAATCATATGATGATTCCATGTCGGCTCAGAATCATGCGGTGTTCGGGATGTCCGATCAATGTACAGTTCATCTCGAATTATATAGTGTTCTTCGGTACCAGCACAAAAGGGCAGTCGAGTCAATACCAAAACACATGGTGAAACTGAATATGATGAGCACAGGAGCAATGGCACAAGTGGTCAAGTCATCCCTACCCAACCAATTTCAGTTTGCTATGTTTATAAGATGCTGCAATATCTACCAGCTCAACATGTATTGACTGTCCTTTATCTATGACCTAGAGTTTGGCACCTTTTTTTTTTCCGTTTCCAACAATGCATTGAAACTACTTGTCGAAAGATAAGGCATGATCTGTTCTTAAGGCATGCTCATTTCACAGAAGTGGCTTGGAATTCCGCTAATGAATGTTTCTTTTTTCTACTTCCTGCTAGTATTCATGTTTGGGTCATGGAGGAAGGGGAACATGAATTCCTTTATCAAACTCCTGTCCCATTTCTATCCCTTTGCCATGTAGATTTCTTTCCATTTTCTAGTTCCTTTCCCTCCTTATGAGATCTACAATACATCTTTCCTTTTTTTACTAAATTAATAGGGGATGAGGAACTTTTTTGGTTTTCCATCCTTACTACTGCTAACAAAACTGTGAAACTCCTACATGTAACAAGTTCCTGACCGTTGTCTAGTTCCAGATCTTTACTTTCTTCAACGAAACACATGAAATTGGGGGGAACTTCTTGCATTGCAACACTGCCCGATCCCTTAGAACTTCCTTGTCATCACCAACCCCCCCCCCCCCCACCCCCCCATGTTCCACAAACCAAACTTGCCATAAGTCGATGTGTTTGATTTGCAAGCGGATAAAGTTATAGTACCCATATTCTTATGTCCAACAGAATGGCATGTTTTCTTTTTTAATAGGAAAATTACTGGTGAATGCATATATTTAACTAATTGCTGCTATAATTTCTTATGTAAATATAATTCTAAAATGCAGGCCTTGATGTACTTCGAACTGACAGTACTCTAGTATTTTATGAGAATCAAGAAAATCTATCAAAGTTGTGGGACATCCTAGCTGTCTATGCATGGATTGACAAAGATGTGGGCTACTGTCGAGGTGTGTAACTGATGATATGTTCTTTCTAGGGAATGGCTGTCACAAGTTCTAATACTCCTATATTTCCTTTTTCTGTTACCGAAGCAAATTTTGTAGATTCTCTTCCTCTCTTGCCATAAGTAGTTACAAGACTCTTGTAGTCAATAAGAATCACTATGTATACTGGATCATACTTGGTTCATTCAAGATGCTTTCATGCTTAGTTTTTTAATCATTTCTTCCTATTAAACAATTTTGGTGAAGTGGCTAAGAATTTGAGCTAATCGTTTTGACTAGGTATGAGTGATTTATGTTCCCCGATGATAATACTTCTATATGACGAGGCAGATGCATTTTGGTGCTTTGAACGTTTGATGCGCAAATTGGTATATTCTTTTTACCTAGCTATTATCGTGTAAAATGTTATTTATTTCTTCAGAACTTTGCAACATATATCTAGATATTCTAAGTTACCGATTGCACTGAAGAGAATAATTAAAAATGTGTGACAATTTGACATGCCTGTCGTGTAATCACCAATCAATGTTATGTAACATGTAACACTGGTGTTGAGTGCCTGAGTCCAACTTGGGTAACTTACAAGAAACTGACATGACTTGTGTGCAAATGTGTGTGTGTGCGTGTGTAGTCAAGGGGAATGAGACAAGGACATCAATTGCTCCCTATCAAAGTCTATAATTAACGATAGCTAACCTGAACCATACCTGTGATAATCAATAAATAATTTCATCAATAGGAACTCAGAACTTAGTTCTAGTACTGATTTAAAAAGTATTACACACTCTAAGCAATACCCTAAAGTAGTGGATGAAAAGAGAGTGGTTTATGTTATATACGGATTCTCATTTCTCTATCAGCTACCAGCATTTATTAATTTTCCTCATCAGAAGTTTGTGTAATAAAAGTTTATACTCAGATGGTTGCAATGAATATTCCCTTTATTAGTTGATTGTAGCCTGTATTTCATATCGTTTCATGGTTGAATTTTACTTGCTTTCCTGACAATTTGAGAAATTTGTAGATGCCTTACAGTACAAACTTCAAAGTAATGGTGAGGCTATCCCATATGGTTAAATTTGTAATGTCAGAGGACCAATTGCATTTGAGGGAGATCAAGTTTGATTAGTTAGTTGTTTTTATTAGAGTCCGAGTTTGGGTGTATTTGTCGGTTCAATTTTGGGTTATTTTTTTAGTTGTCATGATTAGGTTTAATTGCAATGTTGTTTGGTTTAGAGCATCATTAGTAAGGCCCATCCCATTTTCTAGATTCTAGATTTAGAATGTAGGAGCTCATTTTGTAGAATAATAAGTCTCATCCCTAGTCCCAATTTCTACAATTTCGGTCCCAACCCATCCATGGGTGCTAAGGGTTGGGCCTCCCAATTTCTAGATTCTAGATTGTAGAAACTCGTTTTGTAGAATAGTAAGTTATAATTTGGAGCCCAACTTTCTAGATTCTAAACTTTATATTATTTTTTTCCTACATTAATTTTTGACCACACAATTTTTGGGACCGGAGCTCACTTTATCATTTCCTACTATTCTCATACAAATCCAACCCATTCTACATTTACCTTTTTTTTTTGAAATTTTGGGCTCCAAATTGCATTGGAGAGTCCCAACTACTAATGATGCTCTTAGGGTCTTATTTTTATTTCAGAAGATTGTTGCTTGATGGGCAAGTCATTTGGCTATATAAAGACAGGTAATCAAACTTCTTTTTATCTAGAGAGAGTTAGTGAAGAATTGAGTTTCAGGATTGATCTCTTTTGTGAGATGGGTGTGATGCCTAAAACCAAATCTTACTTTTAAATCTTTCTCCATCTTCAACCGGATCCTAATTTAAACTCTTTCTCCATCTTTTTCCTTTTCATCGATCTAAATCCTAATTCCTTGTAGCACATGTAACCTAAATATTTCAACCATCAAACAACTTACCAACCATATCCTATACCTTGGACCCTTTGTTTTCTACCTTTGAACCTTCTGTATCACCCCAAAACCTCTTCTGACTACTGTCCAAAAAATTTAGCACCTAATAACCCTAAGAAAACCTTTCCAAACCCACTCCATCCACGATCGACCAAGTCCCGTACATTAGATCACTGTTGATCATTAGATCTTGGGCTCAAAGGCTTCCAAGTGAAGGAACACCATCCTAGATCAAGATTTTCTCAAGTTCGATTGGGGATTTACAAATCCTTAGGTTGACTTCTAATCTTATTGTCAATTCAAGTTCAAATTTCCAATACTTTGTAGGGCTGTTTACTATTAGACTTGCCACTATAATTGATTTAGTTGTTTCTTTCATGTGGATCTCATTACTTGTTGTTGCTTTGACCCTTCTAGGGTTCCCTTTTGTTTTTGTCCTGCATCATTGTACCTTCTAGATCTAGATTCAGTTGAATTCTAAATCAAAGTAGTCGGTGCGTTGTAGTTCAGGAGAATGTTTCTTGCTTCTATAACATGTTTTGTTAAATTTGGGTGTGAATATTTAGAGAAGATTGAAGAGCTAAATGAACTACTAAATTTACGATTGTTAGACTTCGGCGCTCGTTTTCAAGTTACAAACCGTTCAGAAGCCTGTAATGTAAACATACCCTTCAAGAAACAGTTTTGATACATTTTTTTTGCTACCAGTATGCCAAATATGTAAATGCATCATTGCAAAGTTGTATTTAAGAATGCCCATTTTGCTTTCGCTGTATAAGAAATCTCTAGAATCATGATCAAGGATATGGTGATGTACTTTTACAGAATACAAATCGTTGACTGGAAGATGATAGTTTAATTAACTATGGGTGCACCTTATATTTGTTTTACAGAATACAAATCAAGGATATTGACTTTATGGGTGCACCTTATATTTGTTTTAAAAGTCTAGATCCAGTTAACAACTAAGTTTAATTAACCATATTTAGATCTCTTTATTTTTCATTTCATTTCTAGGGAATGAAACTTTTGCTTTTCAGTCATTAGCCTCCAGGCAACCGAATCTATCTCATATCCTTCCTTCTACAATTTTTTCATGTTCTTACAATTATTTTTAGATATTACAATTATTTCTCATATAACCATCCTAATCTCGAGCAACTTATTTTACTATTTCTTTGAACTTTTTTTTTGATAACATGTTATTTGAAATTTTAAAGCGAGGAAATTTCAGATGCACGGAGAGGTCAGTTGGTGTGGAGACCCAACTCCAGAGTTTAGCATCAATCACTCAGGTCCTTGACCCGAAGCTTCATCAATACATAGGTACACTTCAAACAAGACATTTTTGTCTTATTAATGCAATTCTATTTCCAGCTCTAAGCTAAAACCTTTTTATTCTTGATTTGGTAGAATAAGATCTATGTTTAATCATTTTGTACTTGTGACCTAACTTCTCTTTATGCTAAATAAATTTCCCTTGAGCCTGCGTGCTCCTGTTGTCATAGAAACTTTTAAGCGCAACCCTTTGCACACATCGTTTTTTCTGTGCTTTTCCCCTTTATGTTTTGTCAGCTTATTGTATTGCGTATCACAGATGAAAATTAGATGGACAAGAAACAAGTACCTCTTATTCGCCTAAAGATAGTAGACAGTTAGATTATACTATAAGAATTATCAACATAGTGTTCTACCTTTTTGAGCTAGGCGAAAACAGGTGAATACTTTTTTTTTTTGCTTTGAGAATAAGTATCAGTTTACTGCCCCCACCTTGTTTTGTAACCCAGGAACTCTCCTTTCCTACCAAAGGCCTCAACTATTGGGTTTTACCCCAAACTTTGGTTAAATACTCCTTTCACCACCGAATGTTTCATAAGCAAGCTGGTTATTAGCCTGATTTTGAGGATTAGTAACCATAATCTCTTGTTTCCTTTTATACTCCTCTCTTTTGAGAGCAAACTGCATTCTTGTATCCGAAAAGTGGATGTAATTTAGGTTATGTAGGCACCAAAAGCACTATATTGCTTAGGGATATCTTGTTGACAAGTTGCAGAGGCACCAGAAAGCACCAAAAGAAATTTTATGACCTATTGATTTTGATTCGGCGCTCCTTGGTTGCATGAGCTCAAGCAAGAGTAATCAAACTGTTCTCCTACATGCCATCTGGCGTGAAAGTATTTTACTACAAGATCCTCAATTGCTAGTTTCTTGTTAGGAACTTGGTACCAACTCTTAGACATGAGGTGGTCTTCTGGTAATAATTATTTTTTTAACTTTTGGAACCACTTAAGCATGAAGTTTCCCTCCACTGCTAACATCATTTCTAGAAAAAGGTAAAATGATTTTGCTGGTAGTGCAGATGGTGATGATTATATCCATGATACGTATTGATTTTGTATATCATCCTTGTCAAAGTTTAATCATTATGGTTGATAACTCATTTACTTCATTAGGATACTCTAATGTTGCGATGCCAATATGGTTTAAACTGAGCAAAATGACCAATGACTAGCACATGAGGATGGAGTATGGTTTTTACAGGCTGAAGTTAGTCCAAGGTTCGTAATATCGATATCAGAATTGGTTTTGGGCCTTATGAGTAACGTAATCGATGGTTTGGCTAGTTTGGCTGTTTCAGAATTATTTGTTTCCAAAAGCTAAAAGATATGAATAACTAAAAATATTTGATACATTTAATTGGAATAACATTTAGATGGCTGAATGCTATGAATTTATAGACATCTTTCGGCAAATGATATGGTTTTATTCTCTCATATTTCTCGCTTTCTATTTTATTTTCTTTTGCTGAATTGACTAGATTAGAGAGCCTCAATGTAGGTATTGGCCAGTATCGACCGGTATCGAAGGGGGTCGGATCGGGTCTGGACATGCAAAAACTTATATGACATGGCTCATACGTACTGATATCAGCCAATACTTCAAACCTTTTTAACAACTACTTTCTGTAAACAACGAAACCAAGTGATTGGGTCTTCCAATTTTCAAAAATTATACTATATGCACATAACTATAATCTCTTCTAGAAAGCATGTGGAAGTGCCCCGAAGGACCAGGGGATAGAGGGCTCTGATCAACATCAAGAACAATGCCTACACCATGATCAACAACATTGAGAAGTGCTTGAGAAAAGACCTGGAGAAGATCCAAATTCATCATCCAGTTAGAGTCTCTGTGCTGGTGTTACTGTTTGTACAAAGGGAGATCCAAATTAATGTTTTATAAGAGACACACAACCCAAATGGCATCATTTGGGCCTGATGGGCCTTTGTGCCTACATCCTACCGCCAGTTGAGGAGTCAGGTTGTAGACTTTAGGTCTCATCAATTAGCCTCTTACATCGGTCTGTGCTTAGCTCTATGCTGTTCAGGCTTGGGGTCAATTGCCAGATCTATAATTCATACTTTTTATTTGTTATTAGCTGTGTTACACGTCCTCTTGACTCCAGTTAGTGGCTGATAATGTCATGCATTACCAGGAATCAACCTGGGTTGTTTTGAATTCTGTTGTCTAGAGATTTATTAAGGTCTAGGTTCTTCATGATCCTACATATGGAAAAAAGTGGTGGGCAACATAATCATTTATCTATATTAAAGAGTATAGTTGTTTAATATTTATTTGCATGATCTGGTTCTTGATCTTGGCTTTCCTTTTGAAAAATCCTTGTCAGAATTCACTCCTATATACCTATGCACTCCAAACCAAGATTTTTCTCGTTTAGGAAACTGAAGAAAAAGCGTTGTTCACCAAAATAGAACTGCAAACTAATATATTTGGACCAAATAATCCTGATTCTTTTCTTAATTTTCCTTTAATCTCTATTTAAGTAACACTTCTCTTATATTTTTCCTTTTAAGACAAGATTAGATTAGATTAAATCAAATCAAATTATATTTAAATTAGGCTAGCTTGTAAATTGTAGATTATGTTAAATTAAAATTATGATTACACTAAAATTGAATATGATAATATTTTAGATATAGATTGGATTTGGATCAGAAATCTAGTTCTAAACTTGATTAGATTATATTATATTTAATGTTTGGGTGATTATATTTGAATGAAATTTCATTTAAAAGATATGAAGAAGGAATAACACATTTGTAATTAAATCATATGATCATATGATAATTTCACATGCAAAATGTTTACTAATAGCGTACAAACACATTTCAATTTACAAAACCAAATCCCAAATGCAAAACAATGTTTATGTTGGTTTTGTTTAGCAAAACTCTGTT
This sequence comes from Iris pallida, assembly GCA_029216955.1. Taxonomy (NCBI): domain Eukaryota; kingdom Viridiplantae; phylum Streptophyta; class Magnoliopsida; order Asparagales; family Iridaceae; genus Iris; species Iris pallida. Next base: position 2,100,553 of record JANAVB010044817.1, on the reverse strand, counting down.
TTCTGAACTCAGTTTCCAAAACAAAATCCCAAACGGGCCCTTAGGTTATAAAGAATCTAGATTAAGAGGTAAGATGGTTCAATCTGCTTTAGAGAATTGAAGTCATTGTTTTGACACATTAAGACAATAAAAGAATTAATGATATTCCCATCCGTACATAGTTTAAAATGGTCTTGGCAGCTTATCCAATATAGATCTTTGACAAAATCATTTTGCTGCTGTCTATCTGGAGATAAGAGTCAAAGAGGTATCTAAAGAGCTATGAATCAAAATGCCACATAGAAATGATATTGGGTTATATCAAGTTGGGCCTGGCAAGGTCCATAGCCCAAGAAAGAAATTTTGGGCCAATGTTTTGCCGCGGCATTGTCCGACCAGTCTTACAAAACTTAGGCCCAAACCGGCAGCTTTGGGACGACCAATGGACTTTTCGGGTCGGTCCCATTACACGCAAAAACAATCCCATAAATGATATTTCAATTGTGACCTTGCATACATGTTGACTTCAACCATTTACTAAAGAAAATGGTGTTATTTCTTCATTCTAATGAACAATCACTCAACACAATACTTTTAGAAAATAATTGCTGTGAGATTGCCAAGTTCTTAACTTCCTAAATGAAAAATATGTACACACAAAAGTAACAATTATTTGCAATGAGATAGAGAGAACACTATTTACCTCTATAATGATAATATGCAAACATATGCTCTTTGACATACAAAAGGAAATGGTAATATTACTAACATATTTTAGTTCTTAGGGGTATACATGGGAGTTGGACATAGCAAGTTATTGGAAGAAAACAAGTCCGAAATAATTAGGAAGAGAACACCATGCTCTAAATTTCTTACAAACTTATGATTATATGTTTGGCTTTATTCTTCTTGATGTGTTCACCAGAGATGAGATTCCATCTCCCAGCTTCTACCATGACCATGACCATGACCATGACGTCTACATCCTTGTCTTGGTTGTGATTGTTTCCTTGTCCGAGCTCAGAATGGAAAATGATTGGGGTTTACAAAATTTGGTATTTATATTGGGGATGTTTGGTTCGCTAGTAGTGGGCTTCTATGGGTCTGGTATATGGTCCAACTAGTATCCAAGACCCAGATTGATAATTGTCAGGGCCTAAACAATTTAACCCTATCTGACCCATTGTATAATCGGTTTAGGGTTGGATTGGTATGTTTTTGGGCTGGACCTGACCCGCTGTCCTCCCTAATGCCAAGTAGTTACCATCACAAAGTAGTTACCCGTAATCTGATTGCTGAATGTTTCGATCTTCAGGGAACAAGACCTTTGTGAATGGATATAGTGCCATGTGCCATATTAGTGGTGCAATGCACGCATGGTTTGGTGATAAGTGAGGCACTAGTTTCTATCTCGAAGCCTTCGGGAAATTTAGAAAGTCCACATGTTGAGGATGACACAAGAATTCTATGGATTTTCTAGTTTTCCATCTTGTGGATCATATCCTGGTGTTTCACTGTAGACTTTCCTAGACTTTGTCTGGTTCAAAAAGGATTACTACTGTTACGAGGAAAAAAGGCACCAAACTGCCAGCTGTGTTTTAACACTTGTACCTTCTTGGCACAAAAACTAGTATCTGGAGGAAAAAGATATATTTCTCTAAGAGGCACACTTCTGAACAGAAGATGCTGCATGTATAAAGCTAGATGTGGGCAGCGTACTGCCATTTTATGCTAAACTATACTACCTCTCTAACTATGTTCTTCCCATATGAAGTAAATAGATGTTTTTTTTTCGTCCTTTTATTTCGGTTGTTTTTGACAATCTATTTTCAAGACGTGGCTGTAAATCCACAACTTTTTCCATTCATGTAGAAAGTGTTGATAACATCTGTATTATCATTAACACAGAGGCACTTGGTGGAGGTGACTGTCTCTTTGCCTTCCTTATGTTTATGGTATTGTTCCGTCGAGAGTTCTCATTTGGAGATTCTTTGAACCTTTGGGAGGTATGCAACCATCATGTTAGAGTAGTTAGAGTTATTCTTGTATACCTATATTTAGTATCTCTTTGTACTCCTTTAGTTACATCGTGTAGGAACTAAAGAGGGAGGCTCACCTCATATACATGTGTAGTCCCACTACATAAATGAGACTAATCCATCGAGATGAGCTTTTTCTGAACACACTGCACTAGAGTCTGATTAACTATTTGATAGATGAAATGCTTAAGTTCGATTATGTTCATTTCTTTAGCCAATTGCCGTCATCAGACTTCTTATGTATTGCTACTTCACCGATTTTTAACGTACCCTATGTTTGCAAAAGACAATTCCATCACCATTATAAATTGTTTCTTTGATAAAAAAGTTGTAGTTTACATCTCTCATAGTTTATTTTTTCTGTATCTATGTAGGTGGCCTTTGAGATAAGGTTTTTAAGTTTTGACCCAAACCGATATGGTACCGATATGGTTTCTCACTGGGTTTAGTACTGCCCTATCCGAAATCCATCCAAAACATGGTGCTAGCCAATACTTAGACCAAAACTCAAAAAGGAACACCCATGTCATAATTAAACTTTGTTCTTGTTGCTTCCATATTGGAGTTATAATTGTCTTGCATCTACTTTTAGATCGCAAGTTTTCAACTACGAAAGGAACTATTTTTTTAGAAGTTAGATAGAAAATTATAGACTTCTATAACTTTGAAATAGAAGTACATAACTTTCTTTAAATATTAAATACGTAATTCTTAGTGGTTTTTTTTCTGCGATGCCCGGCATAATGCACAGGACTTTGTGCACACTGCGTGCATGCTATTTGGGTCCACTGTCCGCAATTTTCACACACACACACACACACACACCCGTCTCCTCCGCGGTTCGATCCCGAGACGTCCGCCTAGCCAAGGAGGTTATACCCAGGGTCGGCCCTGGACAAGTGCACCAAGTGCACCCGCCTCGGGCCCCATATTTTCGGAGGCCCCATAATTAAGATGCAAGTTATTACTTATTAGTCAAAAAAAGAAATTAATGAGCATTAATGTTAATGACTAAATGCTATGAGAAGAGAATTCAAAAAGTAATTTGAATGGTAATAACTAACAGCTATCAAAATATTATTTCAATGCTAACTTAAATGCTATGTTCGGCTATCATTTAAATATTTAATCAATGAGCATATTTTTGGGGGCCATGTGTCAAATTGCTAAGTGAATGTTGAATATATGCTAAGTCCGTTTGGCACCCCTCCATATCATTTAATTCTTTTAAATGCTATCAAAAAAATTATTTGAATTTATATGGTAACTATGTGTTATGCTCGGCTGCCCTCCCCCATGTCATTTTTTAATTTTTTTTAAAAATGAATAAGCATTAAATTGTAGTCATAGTCAACCCAGAGTTCAAAGAGCCATTTATCAATGCAGAATCCAAAGAGTCATCCTCGTTAATATTTAAAAATTCTTCTTCTTATGTCAAGAAAGACTTGCAAATGCCAAATGGTTAGGCTGACTGGAGGGAAAAAAGTTGTAACAATTAACAAAACTCTTTCTTTGAAAGCTTCCTTGATTCCTTCTCCTTCACGAATCACCAGTAGAAAGAATCCCTATTGGTGGAGAAGGCTGAAAGTTAAGAACCACTCTTATTTTTCAAAGCTCCTCTTGGCACAGAAGGTAAATAATATAGTTAATACTCTTCTTTAAATTTTCAGAATTAAAAGAGTTTCTTGTATTTTTTTATTTTTATTTTTTACTTTGAGAGCCATAGCAAATTCTTGATTTTATTCTTCATCAATCAGACTTTGAGAGCCAAAGCTAAAATCTATTGGAGGATCTATAAATTTTCGATTGGCATCTTGGCACTTGGGAGTCAACAAAAATAGGTTCTATTGTTCTTTTTTTGAATTTTAACGGCAGTTGTTATTTGGATTTTTAGCATTTTACTTTAGTTACTATTATAAACATGTTTCATAGGAAACACGAATCAGGTAGTGAAAAAAGAAAAAAAAAAGAAAGAAAGAAAAAGATTAGAACAATTGGTTGAATCTCAAAAAGGAGATTTAGATAAATTTTTTGCTAAAAGTATAAATCCGGGTTGTTCACTTGAAAAATCTGTTGAAGATTTACCCAATGAAGCACAACAAACAATCGAACCAAGTCATGTAGAAGAATTAAAAACTTTAGATTGCTATCCAAATGTTTCAATTGCTTATAGAATATTGTTGACTATACATGTAACTGTGGCATCTGGAGAAAGAAGTTTTTCAAATTAAAAATTTTAAAATCTTATTTACGGTCAACTATGTCACAAGAAAGGTTAAATGGATTGGCAATCTTATGTATTGAAAAGGATATGTTGGAAAAAATTGAATTTGAAAATATTATTGATGAATTTGCTTCTCAGAATGCTAGAAGAAGACATTTTAAATGATATTTTGATATTTGTTGTTATTTTGGTTGTTTTGCAGGAATACATAAAGGGCCCAACTTTGATTTTTCGTCCCGGACCTCACCGGTCCTGGTTATATCTCTCCTCACTAACCACAAGAGCCAGTTGAGTTCGGTCGTAATTCTTAGTTGTGACAAATTATGTAAAATTATATAACTTAGATACAAAGTTGTTAAAATTTATTGATATAGAATAGGTGTAAATTACTTGTATAACGTAGTATTTTTGTATTTAGTATTAATATTTAATTAAGCTATTTATAATATTACTTCTTTTATAATTAATATTTTTTTTTGAGGTGTTTTATAATTAGTACCTGCATACATGTAATTTGTATGGATGTAATGGATTGAAAACTGTTGTTATATGTGCTGAAGATATAGTAAATAAACATAACACTATTGTGTTCCAGAAACTAGTTTTTAAAAATATTAATTATTATTGGTATTCTGTTCATTTTTGAACATTTTTCCATTCGAAATTAACATTAACTTTAAAATATATGTAAATTAATGCGTAAACAGATCAACCTATTCTTTTTGATTATTAATATTGTTGAAATTTATAATATTAACTCGAAAGCTTTATACCCTGATCCGATACCGGACCTCATAAAAAGGGTCCGAACCAACATGAAAACCAATATCTCAAATTTTGCATTAGAATAACCAACCGTTGAAAATAAGTCATAACTGTGATGTCCTTGTGGAACAAGTGGACCAGAATATGCTCCGACCAGTGTTGGAGTCCAGTCTCGTTTGGTAACAACATATTTACGTCTTGGAGTATTTTAGATGTAATAGGATTCTTATTTTAGGATTTCCTATTTGGAAATCCTATTATGATCTAAATTAGGGTTTTACTCATCCTACATATATGGGTTTAGGGGGAGGCACAAGATACAACAAAAAGTCGAGATTCGAGATTCGAGGTGCTCGTCCACAGAAGATATATTCGCACTTTGCTCTTAGGGCTTCGCCATATAAAACAGAAGGAAGGAGGAGATCTGATCGAGAAGTCGTCAACTTCGGTTAGGGAGATTGCTACAGGTTGGTGAGTGACTTCATTGTAATCTCTGTCGTTTCTCCTTGAGTGTGGTGAGAGGGTTGAACCTAGTAGGGCAAAGGGTTCAATATTATTTTTTGTCAATCTTGTAATTTCATCTGAGTTATATAAATTAGGATTTGTGCATGTGACGTAGTCACCGCCATATACTTGTCTTTATATGTGCTTGGTATTCGTTAGATGGGAATTGGTTATTTCAGGTGCATTGGCCTAAGTTTTCGATGTGCCAACGTCTTAAACACGGTATTAGACCGCTTGTAGGGCGTGTTCGATTCCTAGCATCTGGTATCATAGCTTTTAGGGTTCTGGCAGCCATGTCTGTAGAGAAGATGAGCACTCGTATGATCACCCTCACAGTGGGTAAATGGACTATTTGGAAGCCAAGGATGGAGGATCTACTATGGTGTAAGGACTTGCATAGTCCATTGGAGGGCGACAACGCAATACCATCGAAAAGCTGCTGAAGACTGGAAACGACTGGATCGGAAGACTGTTGGATTCATCTGCCAATGGCTGGATGACTCGTTGTTTCACCACGTGTTCATGGAGTGTTCGACAAAACCATTGTGGGAGAAGCTGCATTCGGTGTACGAAAGGAAGACGGCTGGCACCAAGACGTTTCTTATTTGCCAACTCGTCAACTTGAAGTACACGGAGGGTGCTTCGGTGGCACAACATCTAAACGAGGTTCATGGTATCATCAATCAGCTGTCTGCGATGAAGATGGTAATTGATGATGAGTTTCAGGCCTACTGCTTTTGAGTTCTCTGTTAAAAAGTTGGGAGACGTTGGTTGTGTTGTTGAGCAACTTCTTATCGGATGGAATTGTCATGATGGAGGTAGTCAAAAGTAGCTTGTTGAATAAGGAGGTCTGGCGCAAGCAAATTGAATCATCGTTGGAGTCCGCTCTGGTGGCTTCCTACGGGAAGAGAAGACTCAAGTCACACGCGAGGACACGGGGACTTATCGGGATCTTGCCATTGTGGACCGCAAGGAGGGCTGCTATCACTGTGGCAAAAGGGGTCATATCAAGAGGAACTGCATGAAGCTTAAAGCTGAGAAGACAAAATACAAGGATGATCAGGAGGATCTCACAGCAATAGGAGGTCGTTATCGCAACGACTGACGCAGAGGAACCTTGTGGCATGTGCCATGACAGTGACTGGATTATGGACATGGGGGCATTTTATAATGCCACTCCGTAAAGGAGGATCTTCACATCATATCGTGAGGTTTGGATGTGTGAAGATGGACGACAAGGGAACGACTGTAGTTGTGGGCATCAGTGATGTGCATTTGACAACAGAACTTGGCGAGAAGCTTGTTCTCAAGGGTATGCAGCATGTACTACGTTTGTGCTATAACTTCGTTTCAGTAAGGAGGCTGGCAGATGATGTTTGTCACAGTTTATTTAGAGACAAAGATTGGATGCTTGCGAAGGGTTCCCAACAACTAGCTTGAAGAGATTTGGGTTGTGGCATGTACAGGCTCAAGTCGCTGAGTTGTACAAGCATGCCACAGACACTAGATGGAGGCTCGAGGGGTGTTCAACAGGAGTTGGATCGTCAAAAATTTGCTGAGGAGGGTCTTTGAGATGTTTTGAGGTATACAGAGGATTTGATTCGTCGAGACAAGGCAACTAATGGTGATGAGTCAAAGATTGAGAGTCAGACTGTCACTCCTATGACAACTGATCGATCTCCAGTGGGGGTTGCTCAACGGATCATGTTTTGGCAACGAGTGGTTTATCAAAGCTTTACGGAGCGACATTGGTTTTAGCAGTTTGAAGCTTGGGAGGAGATCAAGGTTTGCAGCAAACTCAATTAGAGGCAGGTGTATCACCATTCACACAATTCAGGAGAGCTGTGGGTTATCGACGGCTTACACAGTGCATGATGTTCTGCTCGAGGATGCATGTGGACGGGGAGGCTTTAGTATCGGATACGAAGGTGGACATGTTCAGGAGTTCGAATCTCAAGAGGACCGCACCGTTCGTTTGGTTGGGCCAGCCAAGGGTCAAGAAGCTCGACGGAACGGTAGCACATTCTAGTAGAAAACGGAAGTCTGGGACAGGCAGCTGAAATTTGCGGTGAGGCTTATTGTCAAAGAGGGTGAAAAAGCTCGACAGAACGTAGCATGTTCCGGTGGAAGACGAAAGTCGGGGACAGGCAGCCGAAACTTACGGTAAGGCTGATTGTCAGGGACTTCGGCCTTGGCCGTGTTATTGTTGTTGGCGGTATCCAATGGTGCAGGAGGTGCTACACATGGCAGCTAGCGTCAACGTGATGGTCGTGGAGTTGGAGAAAAAGGAAGATGCAAAATAACTCGGGGGATCGGAGATCAGTGGCATGGGGGAGCAGGAACTCTGTCGTGGAGCGACAGACATGGAGTCCAGTTGAGGAGCCATAGGGTCAGCACCTTTTCATCAGACTGGAGGGAGAGATTATTGGAGTCCAGCCTGGATTTGGTAATAATATATTTGTCGAGTTCAAATCTGATTAAATATTTGATTTTATTAGATTTTGAGTGCTGGACTATTTTAGATGTAATATGATTCTTATTTTAGGGTTTCCTATTTAGAAAATTCTATTATAATCTAAAATAGGGTTTTCTCATCCTATATACGCGTGTTGAGGGTGGAGGCACAAGGTACAACACAAAGTTGAGATTCGAGTGATCGTCCACAGGAGATCTAAGAGAAAGTTCACACTTTGATCTTAGGGCTTCGCCATACAGGACAGAAGGAAGGAGGAGATCTGATCGAGGAGTGAACTTAGGTTAGGGAGATTGTTATGGATTTGTGAGTGATTTTATTGTAATCTTTGTCGTTTGTTCTTGAGTGTGGTGAGGGGGTTGAACCTATTAGGACAAAGGGTTCAACGTTGATTTTTGTCAATCTTGTAATTTCATCTGAGTTATATAGATTGTGATTTGTCTAGGTGACGTAATCACCGCCATATACTTGTTTTTATCTGTATTTGGTGTTTGTTAGACGAGGATTGGTTATTTCAGGTGGGTTGGCCTACATTTTCGTTGCGGCAGCGTCTCAGATACGGTATTTGAGCGCTTGTAGGACGTGTTCGATTCAACAACCAGATCATCAAGAGATGCTTCTTTTAGGTGGTTTAGGAAACTTTTGAACTTTATTTAGTTTTACATATTACAAGCCTGTTCAATGGTTAGAATGAAGTATGTAACCACATCATACAACCTCACAGGCTTAAAAGTTTCAAATTACACTTTGCCTCTTACATTGTCCAGCACTTGTGATTCTTTTGCATCTTGCGTCTTCTATACACATGATGAATGCTGCCATTCTGCGTTTCGCAAACTGTATGTATTATATTTTACCATCATGTTTTTTTCTCTGAACTGCTCAAACAGATGATGTGGGCCCTGGAATATGCCCCTGACTTCTTCTTAATTTATGAAGAGCAGAGAGATGCAGATGATAAAAGTGAAGGATCTAAACGGAAAGTGAAATCTCTACGCCAGTTTGGGAAGTATGAGCGTGAAAATATGAAGAATGGTTCCAAAACCATGGAAGCGCCAGTTCCCATCTGTTTTCCTTGTTGCAAGTGTCCTCAAGGAGAAACGTGCAAAAATATTGCAGGAAGCACGTTGCGTGGATGATGTTTTTAAGGTAAGGACCAAGCTAGGTTGTGCAAAAGCATTTCAATATCTTCTCTCAACTTGCTACTAATCATCGTAGAAATAATTTTAGGTAGTCTTGGAGAAACTTTTTGATCATTTCTCTATCATTTCATTGTCAGTGTTAATCATTCTAAATTGATCCACTTATATCAGTCTGTCTCTTCTGCCAAAGAAACAAAGTGGTGGCCAGTAGGTCTTTAAAGTAACCATGTTGAGCAATGAAAAGTTTCAAATATAGAAGTTTTTGAAATGTTAATAAACTATTTTGGATGCAAAGAAGCTACCAAAGTGGAGTATCTGGAGCTTTTTAATAAAACAATACACCGAGCATATTAACGAGCACAAAAGCAACGACTAAAAGTCTCCCTATCTTAGGGAGATTAAAAATAGATGGTCCTCTAGAATTTTTTTGCTAAGTAGATAAAAGGAAAGAAGTAATATATTACCAATATGTTAAAGTCTCCCTATCTTGGTTTTTTTGGCTAAGTAGATGGTCTCACCCTTCCTGGCGCCCCTTTCCAGAGGACTTGGGCCCGGTCCGTCGCTGAGGACGCTTCTCCAGACTACAATTCGGTCGGCAAGGCCGTCCGATTCTCAAGCTGGGTTGTTTCCGGTTCGCTTGCCGTTACTAGGGGAATCCTTGTAAGTTTCTTCTTCTCCGCTTATTGATATGCTTAAACTCAGCGGGTAGCCCCGTCTGACCTGGCATCGCGTTCCGATCAAAGGCGCGGTGCGCGTCCTCACGGTAGGGGGTTCCTTGCTCGGGGCCGTACGATACGCGATCGGTCGCCATTTTCGAGGGCCGGGCACGGTGAAGGAGCCGTATGTTTCATTGTCCACCACTCGCCGCGCCCGACCCGACGACGGCCCGCACTTCGGCCCGCCGCGCACGAGGCACGGTGGGCCAATCTTCGCGTCCGTACGGCTCCTCCCTCCCGGAGGAGAGGAGGGGTGCGAAGCGACACGAGGCGTGATGCCCAGGCAGACGTGCCCTCGGCCAGAAGGCCTCGGGCGCAACTTGCGTTCAAAGACTCGATGGTTCACGGGATTCTGCAATTCACACCAAGTATCGCATTTCGCTAAATTCTTCATCGATGCGAGAGCCTAGATATCCGTTGCCGAGAGTCGTACAGAAGTACAACGTTGTTAGGTATGCGGGGCTCCTCCTCGTGGGGGGAGCAGCCGTGCTCGGTATACAGTGTTCCTTGGCGCCCACCGCGCCGGCCCGGGCACGCGCGCCGTCGGGGCGGTGCGTTGTCCGGGACCAGTGGGCCGCACGGGGGTGCCCCGTCCGAGGACGGGGCACTGCAGTGTTGACACGTTCTCGGTCATCCGATGGTTCAGTTATCGACAATGATCCTTCCGCAGGTTCACCTACGGAAACCTTATTACGACTTCTCCCTCCTTTAAATGATAAGGTTCAATGGACTTCTTGCGACGTCGCGGGCAGCGAACCGCCCCCGTCGGCGCGATCCGAACATTTTACCGGACCATTCAATCGGTAGGAGTGCAGTTTCATTCAAGTAATATATATATATATATATATATATATATATATATATATATATATATATATATATATATATATATATAACTTTACTGTGAAGTAGGTTGTGTGTGTGTGTGATGATTAGGGGCTGCTGGTGTGATCAAAACATAGAATAAATGGCTAAGAACTTAACTATAAGAAAGTAATATATATACATATATACATAATCTATTTAAAAGTAACTTTTATATATATATATATATATATATATATATATATATAGACACACACACACACAAAGGCAAAAATATATATATAAATGGGTAAGTCTTTCACTCCGAAAGGAGGCCAAAGAAAGGTGATCGAGGTGGCTTGCTTATGTTTTCGATCCTTTGAGCAATTTTTTTCTGTGCAAAACAAGAAAAAGGGCAGTTCAATCTAAAGATATCGTTGGAAATAGAAAATAAGTTAATATTAACATTAACATCAACACAGTGTTCTAAAAATCGGCCTAGGCGGCCGCCTAGGCGCTAGGCGGCCCCTGGCCGCACCGAAAAGGCCCTAGGCGGCCGGCCTAGGCGCTAGACGGGCCTAGGCGGCCCTAGGCGGCCATAGGCGGGCCTAGGCGGCCCCTATTTTAAAATTTCAAAAAAAAAATTCAAAAAAAAAAAAATAAAACTTACCGGTGGTGGTGGTGTGGACTGGTGGTGGTGGTGCAGCTGCTGACGGCGGTGGTGGTGGTGGAGCCGGTGGTGGTGGTGGTGGTGGTGGAGCTGGTGGTGGTGGTGGTGGAGCCGGTGGTGGATGCGGTGGTTCTGGCGGTGGAGGCGGTGGTGGTGGTGGTGGAGCCGGTGGTGGAGGCGGTGGAGCCGGTGGTGGAGCTGGTGGTGGTGGTGGAGCCGGTGGTGGTGGTGGTGGTGGAGCCGGTGGTGGATGCTGTGGTGGAGGCGGTGGAGGCGGTGGTGGTGGTGGTGGTGGTGGAGCCGGTGGTGGAGTTGGTGGTGGTGGCGGGTAGTGGAGCTGGTGGTGGTGGCGGAGGCGGTGGTGGTGGTGGAGGTGGTGGTGGGAGAGGGAGGAGAGGAGAGAGGAGAGAGGGACCGGAGATGGAGAGGGAGAGGGAGAGGGAGAGGGAGAGGGAAAGGAAAGGGGAGGGAAGGGAAGGAAATGAAAGGAAAAAGGAAAGGAAAGGAAATAAAAGGAAAAAGGAACGGAAAGGAAATAAAAGCAAAGGAAAAAATGAAAAAAGAAAAAAAAAATGAACTCCAACAGAGTTCGAACCTAGGACTGAGTCAACTCTAAACTTAAACCCACAAGCTAACCAACTTGTCATGTGTGAGTTATGTTTATATATGACATACATATATATATATATATATGTTAGATCTATATACATTTATATTTTTAAAAAAATCAGTTCGGCGCCTAGGCGCTAGGCGGGCCCTTGGCGCACCGTCCCCACGTAGCGATTTTTACAACATTGCATCAACATCAACAAAATTAATATTAACACTAAAACTAATATTAATATTAACAGTAAAAAATAATAAATTAATATAATATTAATATTAATGTTAACATTAAAATTAATATTGATATTAACATTGAAATTAGTAATAATATTAACATCAATATTAATATTAATTTTAGCTTTAATTTTAATTTAATATTTGATGTTCTATAGAAGATAATTCTAACTTAAAGATTTTTAATATTTTATAAAAGATAGATTTTCTAGATTTTTACAACTACAAAAGGTAGTTTTTTTTTAATACTATATAGTAAGTTTGAGATATATGGTCTATAATTAAAAGATTTGATTACTTTGTTAACATAGAACCAAACCTATCTCTTTTATATTTTATTGAAAAGATTTTTTATTTTATTAAGATAGAATCAAACCTATATTTAAAATTAAAAAATTATTTGAATCCTAGGAGTCTAGACCGAATTGTTCCATATGGTAGGCTTACAAGTCCATTCCAGCTCAAGAAGTTAGAAATTGCATTTCCAAAGTTGAATAAAATTTATATTCAACTTAGGTATCAAGAGTATATAGTACCAATAAAATTCTAGGTTCCTTAAATTAATATGTTGTTTTTTCCCTCTAAGAATAAATAAAATAAAATACTAATATGTTGGAATAAATAGTAAAAATTATATCCTTCGGTTTGAACATCGGATGGTTTGACCATCCTTAATCCCTTTATTTAACTTGTATAAATTGTACAAATTTTTTGCAACAACATGGTTGCTACATTACTATATTTTTGTACTGTGGACGTGTTGTTAGTGTTCTTATAGCATAATATTTTCCTGCATATATATCAGTCTATATTTGTAACGAGCAGATCCATTGGAGAGATTGGAAAAACAAACCCATTTACTTATTATTTTTGTATTAGGTATAATGTATATGGATATTTGAAGATTTGGATGTCCATTAATTTATTGATTATTTATTTAAGTTTAGGATTCGGTTCATATTGTCCCGTCCAACTATTGATAGAATTGAGTTTCATAAACAGGGAAATATCTAAATATGAACATCAACATGCTTATATAAAGGGCCTATTGCTTGAGAGAGAGGTGAAAGAAAATAAAAATTGGAGAGAGAGAGAGAGAGAGATGGAGAAGCCAAAGAGAATTAGCAGCAGCAGTACTAGTAATATTCCAGGAAAGAGATTGTGCAGCAGTAACAGTACTAGTAATATTCCTGTAAAGAGATTATGCAGCAGCAACAGTGCTAGTAATATTACCGACGGCCAACGTTGCTACATTAGTCGTATTCCCAACGACATACTCGTGTCCTCGATCTTCGTAAGGCTTCCGGCAAGATCTGTAGCTGCTGTTCGATCGGTATGCAAGTCTTGGAGATCGTTGACGTCGAGTCCGTCCTTTATCCTCAGCCATGCCCGTCGAGCCCGTAGAAGTATTGTCATAAAACCCATAGAGTACTATTCCGGGTACCTGCACAGCTTGCTCCATATGAGTCTTAGCGAGCACACGAAAGAAGTTGTGGTAGAGAAGGAGACTATTCCCAGCAAGCTGCTGGAGTTTGATGGCGAAGACTGCAGGCTTCACCCGTTGGCTTCCTGTGATGGTTTGTTATGCTTGGAGAGATGGAACATAAATAGCTCCGATTTTGTTGTTCGCAACCCCACAACAAAGGAATGGCTCACCGTCTCCCGAAATTTTGGTAAGGGTGGCAAGGAGTTTCTTGTTGGAATCTACTTCCATCGTCCTTCAGGAGAGTACAGATTGCTACAACAGTGCTACTACTACCACGACTACTTGGAAGGAACGGGCACGGGAGTGTTCCACGAAGTGTTTAGTATCGGAGGATCAAATAACGTATGGAGACGGATCGACGGCGGCAACTGTAGTTCCTATTGTGCCGAGGGAGAGCGAAAGATCTTTGCGCATGGAAGTATTCATTGGATTCCCGGCTCCCGTAGCCGTACTTGGATAGTAGCATTTGATACAAACTCCGAGAAGTTTAGAAGGATCTCCATCTCTCAACTACGTCGACCGGGTAGATCACAATATCTGATAGAGATGGGAGGAAGTCTGGGGTTGTGGCAAGAAGACAGGGAGAAGGATGAGATGGTCATATGGTGTTTAAAAGACTACTACACCAAGGAGGAGGAATGGGTTAAATTGTACGCAATTTCGCTACATGCCATGAGGACGTCTTTGGTGTCTAATTCAGCACCTTACATGAGGAGCAGTAGCAACACATTTTGCATTCCTTTTGCCGTTTGGGACTATGGTAAGGAGCTTCTGCTAAGATTTTTCGGCGCTCCTTTTGGACAAGGGTTTTTTGTGCACTTCAACTTGGAGTCCAAAACTCTGTCGGCGGCACAAGGGATAGAGAACTTGAGGCAATGTTCGCATAATTGGGTGCATCACATAGAAACTCTTGTTTCTTTGAACTCTTTGAAGTTCAGATCAGACACCTATCGTCGTTAGCTTATCATCCTCCTATTAACATGCAATATTAAGAGTCGTATTAGTCGTCTTTTGTTCTTTATGATCAGTTTTCCTATTGTTCACCCTTCTTTCAGAGGCGGATCTAAACGGAGTCCAAGGGGGGCCACGGCCCCCCAAAATTACTATTTTTTTCATATATTTTATATAGGTAGAAATTTGTAATTATTATGTGCGGTGCTTCTTCATACTTAGAAAGTGCAAATATTTCCGGATAGATGTTGGTAGCAACTTGTAAATATTTTTGGATAGGTGCTAATAGATTTTATACACTTTTAAATGTTATAATGACTCTATGTATATCGGTCCACCAAATATTTAAAAACTAAAGGCATGATTAAATTATTTTGAGATTTGATTTTGATTACATCTATCTTAACATATATTTTAAAAATATAATATTTTTTTTTAATTCTAAATCCACATTAATTAGCTCTGGGAATTGCTGAGAAACCCAATTTCGGGGTTGGTTTTTATGAAAAATCCACCGCAGGATGAGTTTTATGAAATGTCCAGAATTATATATTTCCACGTTAAGTATTCTAAGATTCCCTTAGATTCTCTGTATTTACAAAATTAATACCATAACTACCCCTCCGCACAAACTCAGATTTGGATTGTGATTTTCGTCTTCTTCTTCTTCTTCACGAGAGATCTGAATTCCATTGCTCTCGTGCTTTTTCAGTCGAACTCCGATCGTCGCTCATCTTCTTCTTCTTCTTTTTCTTCTCCGACAATTAGCTCAATTATGGAGAGAATATCTTCTTCTTCTTTTACATAAGAGTTAGCATCGTTTTGAAAGAAGAACGAAAACTCTTGAATCTTTATTCATGTCAAATTTCTTTTCGCAAAACAAAAAAAATAAAAAAAATTAGGTTTCTGTCAACTGTTCTCCGTCGATATAACACGAAGAATAGTCATTCTCCTACATATTAACAAGGAGAATGCCATTCTCCATGTTGAATGTCATTCTCCGTGTTTTTAACACGGAGAATGGCCATTCTCCGTATTTTTAACATGGAGAATGTCCATTCTCCTGTGTATTAACTTTGAATGACCATTCTCCGTGTCATTTAACACGGAGAATGACCATTCTCCGTGTAATTTAGCACGGAGAATGGCCATTCTCCGTGTAATTTAGAACGGAGAATGACCATTCTCCTACGTTTTAACACTGGAAATGACCATTCTCCGTGTAAATTAAAACGGAGAATGTCATTCTCCGTTTTATTTAACACGGAGAATGTTTTCTCCGTTTTATTTAACACGGAGAATGACATTCTCCGTGTTTCTAACACGGAGAATGGTCATTCTCCTGTGTTTTAACACTGGAGTGACCATTCTCCGTGCTAAATTATACGGAGAATGACCATTCTCCGTTTTATTTAACACGGAGAATACCATTCTCTGTTTTATTTAATACGGAGAATGGTCATTCTCCTGCGTTTTAACACTGGAATGACCATTCTCCGTGCTAAATTACATGGAGAATGGCATTCTCCGTGTAAATTAAGACGGAGAATGGTCATTCTCTGTGTAATTTAGCACGGAGAATGCCATTCTCTCCGTGTTACTAACACAGAGAATGGCCATTCTCCGTGTAAATTAAGACGGAGAATGTCATTCTCCGTGTTACTAACACGGAGAATGGCCACCCTCATGCGAAATTAACATTCTTCGTGTTCTAACACGGAGAATGGCCATTCTCCTGTATTTTATGATCAGTTGAAACTTTGGAGGGCCATAACTTTTGATTAGAAGGTCGAAACGAGGTCCCGTTTGTCGCAAAATGAGCGTATCTTCGAGGAGCCTGATATTAACCGTTTCTCCGTTAGACGACCTTCCAAAATTTTAGAATCGCAAAAAAATGATGTTTGGACCTCCGTTTTAGCACTTTTGCCGTTTGTCTCGGTCTTTCCGAATTTTCCCACGAGTTTTTGAAAGTCTTTGAGGAGAAAACCTAGATTCGAAAGTGAGCAGCGTATGGAAGAAGATGAAGTATCGAAACGTTTTTTTTAAGAGTAGTTTCGTGGGTGTTTTCAATAAATTAGAAGGAAGGGCAAAACGGTCAATCGGAACCCTCTTTATATATTTTTCCCTAATTCTGGGCACGCGATGAAATGTTATTGCGCGGTGGATTTTTCATAAAACTTTTTCGTTTTTTGGGTATTTCATAAAATTCCCCATAATTAGCTTATTCCTCTCTCAAAAGTTTTACCAAAATAAGAGAACATACCATATTTCCTCCAAAAAAAAATTGAACGATTCTTTCAGTCTCTATATCTCCTTCATCTTTCCTTCTTCAAGCTTATTCCAGAAAAAAAATCTCAAGGTATATTTAGCCTATCCCTTTCTCAAATTTTATATGCTTTTCGGCCAAGCTGTTAATTAGATTTCTCTTCATATATAAGTGATGCATGAAATAATATTTTTTGCTATTTTATAAGTTCTACATGTTAAATTGTTAATTTTTTTGTAGTCATTGACAATCATGTTATGGTCTTTTTTTTGTTTCATGTTTGGATTTTAATTTTACAGGGTTATTGTAATAAAATGAGAAAAAAATGTTACAATTGATAAGTTTTTTCAAAGTAAGAGAACAAATTTAAGTAGAGATTTATAGTTGACTAGTTGTCGTTTCTTTTGATTATGTGGATTATATATTTACGTATATGATCAAAAGCGGATCCGTTTCTTTATATCTTTTATTTGTTTCTGATCAAAATAATTATATAGTTATGTACTTCCTACGCAATTTTGATAGCTAGCTTTTAGTTGCGTCGCCGGCACAAAGACCGTGCGATCCGTCGAGTTATTATGAATCATCAGAACGACGGGCGGAGCCTGCGTTGACCTTTTATCTAATAAATGCATCCCTTCCGAGAGCCGGGGTCTGTTGCAAGTATTAGCTCTAGAATTACTACGGTTATCCCAGTAGCACGTACCATCAAACAAACTATAACTGATTTAATGAGCCATTTGCAGTTTCACAGCCTGAAATTGTTCATACTTACACATGCATGGCTTAATCTTTGAGACAAGCATATGACTACTGGCAGGATCAACCAGGTAGCACATCCTCGTCGACGCTAGCTCCGCCCGGCCGCTCGCGGGCGAGGGACGTTGGCGGAGCCGGCCGTCATGTCATCGAGAGCGGCGTAGAGTAACCGTTCGGGTCCGGGATCGGGGGCGGATCGCCCCCGAGCCCCTCCGCGTCCACCACATCCGCAAGCCCTACACACGCGCGCACCGAGTGCCCAGCCGGTCCAAACGAGCCGACGTAGGGCCGTGACTCGGGGGCATCGAGTGGCGCGAGTTCGGGTGCCCTCCCGTTACCGCACGAGGCGGAAGGGACGGCTCAGAACATACTCAACGGGGCGTTTCCCAAATGCGATCGGGTTTGCTGCACAGGCAACTCGAGTGTCGCCGGCGAGGCTGGGAACCGACTGAAGCGGCCGTCGCATAGGCGCATCGGTAGTTGATTAATGGGAATCCCTAGTCGCGGGCTTCAAGGCCTGTCGAGGTTAAGTGGGCTTATTTTACCTGGAAGTTGTCCTTTGCACATTAGAGTTGCCTTCTACCCACAATCATTGAATTATTGGCACAAATCGGTAGAACAAGGGACGCAGCTAGTTCCGCCAAAGCGTCGACTCCTGCATTTTGTAGGCGTGGAACATGACTAATGAAGAATCCATCGAACGTGCTGGCTAAATTGAGGACCTCATGCGATACGTGACCAAGTCTTCGTGGTGCACTTCATACTTTCGCTTAATTGATTGACAATCAGCTTTGATTCTCCGTAGGCTTCCAGGTGGTCGATCTGCAAGTGCCAGACAATTTGGAGGCCAATAAGTAATTCATTATATTCTGCCAGTTTGTTCGAATATGGCTCGGTCAGGGAGTAAGCACGGTGCGGAACGAGGCCATCTGGCGAGACGAAGACTATCCCCACCCCCAATGATGTTGCCTTTAGGGTCCGATGCTCCGTTGAAGAACATTTACCACAATTGCTTGAAGGATGTTGCATTGGATTCCAACACTTCGTTCGGGATAGCCTCATAGAGTTTAGAGGTCTCCGGGATTGGATGTGCTGCCAAAAAATTGGTAACACCTAGCCTTTCACAGTTTTCTGCAGGATGAAGTTCATATCATAAGGAGATAATAACATTGTCCAGGTATCCAGCCGAGAGTTTAGCGTGCTCGATTTTGTCATGAGTACCCACAAGAGGTTAACCTTGGAGATGACGTAAATTGACTGCCCTACCACGTAGTGTCACACCTTTTGGATGGCAAAAACCAGTGCTAAGATTTCTTCTCGACATGTACCTGTGTTAGGCACCCACCATCATCTTGTCGAGGTAATAGATAGCCTCATCGCAGCCATCATTATTCTTTTGTTCTAGGAGGGTGCCCAAGACGTGGTCTATTTCCCGGACGAAGAGAAAGAATGTTTTGCTTGCGATTGCCCGGACGAAGAGAAAGAATGATTTGCTTGCGACTGGAGTCACCAATACGGGGGGCCTTCATCGGTATTCCTCGATTTCTACGAAGGCTTCTGGCACTCGTCATCCAATATAAAAGTGACGCATTTCTTTATTGAGTGAACGGTAGTCACGAGGGTCGTCTCGTATTGGTCTTTCTTCCCAAATAAGATAGGGGACTAGTCTTGAGCTGCTGGGACCACGAAGGACTCTTCTTGTACACCCGGGTCCACTTCGGCTTGAAGGCTCGATGCTTTATCTGCGGGTTGGGGTGTCGGTGACTGAGGAGTGGCGCCTGACAGATCGAGTTGATGTGGCTTCTCTCCATCTTGCTTGTATTGGCATCAGGGCCGACTGTCACGACCCGCTACCCAAATTGTTGGGCCGGGCCGAGTCATGTCCAGCCTACGCTTGAGATAAAGCGCAGTAAGCTGTTCTAGAGATAACAAGATAAGACTAAATGTGCTAACAGTTCTATAAGTAATAACGAGTCATAAATGCTCTAAACACAAAAGTCATCTCATATAATAGTAAGTCCAAGTACAAGTCCGAAATGTAAAACTGGATACAGATCTAGATACAAAATATGTAGTCTAATATATGACTACACTAAATATCCCGAGCAACTACACAAACTAGACGAGTTTTCCTGCAGGTACATCCTCGTAAGATAAAGCCTGGTCCTGGCAGTAACTCCATAATATGAGTCACAGAGCAACTCCTCCTCAGTAAGAATACCTATAACGTTATCCTGTCAGGACGGAAGCAAATACTGATTCTAGCAAACTAAATATACGAAACATGACATGAACAGGAATACAATAAACTGGAATCATGGCACATCATAATCTATCATGGCAAGGACACATATGTCATCGAGACAGATGTATATGTAATGTTTAAAACTGTAGCAGGTACGTGATCGTCAATAGGTGTACATTGTAAATAAAATGTACATACGTACAAGTGTACAGGCATAGGTGTACCTCCGTACAAAAATGCTGGATAATGGCCTACGGCGCAGAATCATATAGAATAAAATTTTGCTCGGTACGATAAAGGAGGCATGATCACGTACTCAACTATCAGTTTCCCCATACCCAGATTCTAATCATGTGAGAGGTATAAAACTGTTCTAAACATGGTAGGAAGATGAAAATAATACAACATGTGGCGATTTAACTTGCTATCCCAAGAGTCAGCATTTAACATGGTTGGATTTGCAGTTCATTGATGTAACAGTATGTAAAGTTTGTAGAAGTACTTGCCTTTAGCAAAGCAAAGCAGCGATAAAATGTTATAGATGTCTGGTAACTCGTCACTGTAGAAATAAATACATAAACTTAGTTTTTTTATTCTAAGTTAAACACTAAGTGTCACCCCCAGTTTTCAAATTAGGGGTATTTTCGTCATTTTTCAAGTTTTATAATTTTTAGGAATTTTTATTTATTTTATGTGATTTTTTGGGATTTATTTGGATTGGTTTGGATTTTATCCAATTCGGACTCAAATTGGAGACCCGGGTAGCCTGGACCCTAGTGGGACCCATATACTAGCTGGACTTGGCCCACATGCCATCATAATTAGGCTAGAAACCATAAACCCAACTTCCATGGCTTAATTAGTCGTTTTAGAGGCTAAATTAGTCAATTAGAAATAAACCGAACCAAACCGAAACAAACCGAACCCAACCTAAGTCTAATGGGTTTGGAGGGGGCTAATGGATCCTACCCAAACCCACTAACCCCCCCCCCCCCCCACACTTGTCCGGCCATGTAAACCCCCCCTTTTCTTCTCAATTAAGTAACTCTCTCTCTCTCTTCCAAAATCCATTCTTCTCTCAAGCTCTTCTTCCTCCAAGAAATCCCTTCTAGGTATGAATTTTAATCCCTCATCAATTCCTCTATTCCTTATATCTCCTTCATAATAAGTGGAGAGGAGATTATTCTCCATCTTTTGACCATAGCTTTCCTTAGGTTTCCTAAAATCTAGTTTAAGAAAATTTGGGGGTTTTCTAAATAGAGTAGTATATATATATATATATATATATATATATATATATATATATATATATATATATATATGTATATATATATATATATATTTTTTTTTTTGAACAAAAGCATTTTATTGAAAATAGAGGGGCTCAAACAGAGCATAACAAGAGGTGACAGAGCCTACAAACACAAAACGGGCTCTGGTCTACAAGGTCCAAAACACATAAAGGGTCCTGATAAGCAAAGCAGAAGGACATAAGGGAAAATTAATAAATTTCGAAAGATTTCGAAATTTGAATTCAAAGCGGGTGGGCGGGTGTGGGCGCTCGGCCCTAGGCTGGCGTGTGTGCTCACAGCTAGGAAAGATTTTTTTTTTTCTGCAAAAATACGCACGAATCCAAGAGTGATAGGGATAGGCGGGTGTGGGCGCGCCGCCTAAGGTGGAGGGGCGTGTGGGCACCCTGCCCGAGAAATTATTTTTTATTTTTATTTTTCTCTCCGGAATTCAAAATTTGAGTGTAAAGAGAACAATCAAAATTTTGAATCCGCGGGGGCACACCGCCCGAGGCGAGCAGTGGGGGGTGGTTTGCCCGAGGGGGACCGCGGGGCCCGAGGCAAGGCCTGCCCGAGGGGCGCGGGGCCCGATGGAGGGGGTGCGGAGCCCGATGCGTCTGCGCACGCGAGCGGGGCCTCCGGCTCCGCTGTTCGGAGGGGGGGAGGGCAGGGCCTCCGGCGGTGGGCTCAGGAGAACGGGGAGGGGGAGCCCCACCGGGCGGGCCACGTCGGCGGAGAGGAGGGCTGAGCCGGCGCCACCGGGCGGGGGTCCCGCCAGGCTAGCGGGCCGCTGGAGGAAGCCTCCGGAGGGCCGCCCAGCGCGGCGGAGACCGGCGAGTGCGATGGAAGGAGGAGGACGGGGCGTCGGCGAGGGACCCGGAAAACTCGCGGCGACTGGAGGAGAGGCCAGGCCAGCGGATGGGCCGCCGGGGGCCACCGACACACCACCGGCAAGGGGGGGTGGGCCGCCAGCTAGCGGTGGTGGGAGCTCCGGAGAGCGTAGCGAGGAGAGGACGTCACGGCCGACGAGGAGCCGCCGAATGACGCCGGGGAGGCTGAGCTCGCCGCGGGCGACGACGAGCACGGGGGGCGCGACTCCGCCACCAAAGCCCACGAGGGGGGGGCCTCCGCCGCCTGGGAGAGCGCCGGCGTCGCCGGAAGGACGGAGGCTGCAGCCGGACAAGGGTTGCCGGGAGCCGGGAGCGAGGGGACCGGCCACTGGAGGGAGAGAAACGCGCCCGTCTTCGAGGGGAGGGGCGCCGCCGCGAGAGGAGAGGGCGGCGGCTAGGAGAGTGGAGCGGCGGGAGGAAAAGGCGCCGGGAGGGGGCGAGGAGCCGGCGGCGAGTGGGAAGGCGGCGACGGCGGGAAAGAGAAAAGACTACCGGCCGGAGCCGAGCAGGGGGAGGGGGCGCGGAGGGGCAGCCCAAAGCCGAAGCGGGGGGTTCGGGAGGAGGGGCTACCGGAGGGAGGTCGACCGCCAGCGCGGTGGGGACCAGTGCTGGAGGAGCACCGGGGGCGGCCAACGGAGTGGGTAGAGCAGCGACAGGGACGCTGACCCGAAGGAGCGTCGGACCGGGGCTTGGCCGCGCCGCACGCGGGGCACTGGGGAACACTGGAGGAGCGCCGAGGAGTGACGGGGCCGACGAAGGCCCAGGGTGCATGGAACGGCGGTTCCGTCGACGCCGAGGCCGGCGGCGGCTCCGAGGGGGAGGGGAGAAGGAGTCGGGGCCGCCGCACGCCTGACAAACATCGGCCGGGGGATGGGGGTGGCCACCCCGCGAGAGGGGCGGCCAGAGGGGCCCCGACCGCCCGGGGACGGCCGGCCACCTGCCGAGTGGGGGGGAGCACCGAGGGGCTGATCAGCTCCCTCCAAGGGGATCCACACCCACATAATGACTTCTTATATATATATATATATATATATATATATATATATATATATATATATATATATATGTATGTATTTGTGTGTGTAGACAAATGGAAGTGGTGGTGGTGTATGTGAGAGTGGCATGAGTGTCATGAGAGTGGTGTAGAGAGTGGTGGTGGTGTTGTGTGAGAGAGTGGTAGTGTGTGTGTTTGTGAGGGTGTATGTATGTATATATATGTATATCTATATGTGTGTGTGTCTATGTATATATATGTATATCTATATGTGTGTGTGTGTGTATATATGTATATATATAGATAGAGGGATGGATATTAGATTATATATATATGTATGTAGATATATATATAGATAGATATATAGATAGATAGATATATAGATAGATATATAGATAGATAGGAGGATATATATATATATATATATAGAGAGAGAGAGAGAGAGAGAGAGAGAGGAAGAGGAGGAAGTAGTAGAAGATGAAGGAGAAGAAGAAGCCACAGCAGTGGCAGTGTAGCAGCAGCTACACAGCTGCTGTAGCAGCAGCAGGAACAGCAGCACTGGCAGCAGCTGCTGCCAGTGAGAACCCCCCCATTTGCCCCTTTCACCCCTATTTAAACCCCCCTTAGTCCTACATATATGTTTATATATATATGTATATATGTATATATATAGGTTGATAGATGGTTAGAATTAGAAGAGATTATGAGAAGAAGATTAAGAAAAGAGTAAGAAGAAATTAGAAGAAGGAGGATTAGAAGAAGTTATGAGGAAAGGGAAAAAGTAGAAGAGTTAGAAGAGAAGTAGAAGGGAATAATAGAAGAAGTTAGGAAAAGAATGAGAAGAGGATTAGAAGAGAATAGGAAAAGAGATTAGGAATTAGAAAGAGAAGATAAGAAGAAGGAGAATTAGAATAGGAAATGAAGAGAAGTAGAAATATAGGAAATAGAAATGGAGGAGAGCGAGTTAGAGGGTGAAACGGAGCTCGGAGTATCGAAATGTGTTGAAACTTGGCGTGGAGTTAGAATACATGAATTAGATTTTGCGGGTAGGCTCCCGAGTTGAAATCGGGGTCGTAGGGCGCCGGTATCGCGTCGTATCAGTGCGTATCTTGAAATATTCAAGATATCAGCAATGGGCCGTATCATGGACTGGATGTCCACTTTACCTAGGTATTTTGGTAGGTAATATATGTATAGGCTAGTATCTTACTACCCTAGGAAGATCGGGTCAAAATGCCAAGCGTAGGTAGGCTAACTAGGTTTCTACCTAGGCTAGAAATTTACCTTAGAAAGGGTAAATTAGAAAATTGGCCTACGGCCAAGATTTGGATTTCGAAGTCCAAGATGGACTTGGATATAGGTTGTAGAGGTTGGTAATAGTTAGAAATAGTCGCCTAGACCTAGTCTTGACCCCGGTTGACCACGGTTGACTTTTTAGACCAAAGGTCAACTATGGGTCAACACTTTACCCACTTTAGTCCAAAATTCTATTAAACTTGGACAGTTGACCAAAATTCAACTATTAGTCACCATTGACCTAGGATTGACCTAGGATTGACCAGAGTTGACTGGAGTTGACCAGTTGACCAAAAGTCAACTGTAAGTCAACCGTTGACTCAAATCGACCTAGATTAATTCCGTCTGACTTGCATTGACCCAGTATGACCTAGCTAGACCTAAAATGACTTAGATTGACCTCTTACAGTCTAGTTTGACGTGTCTTGACCTATAATGACTTAATAGGGTTTAAATTGTCTTGACTTTACTTTCTAAACAGAGTATTGATACGTCTTGTTCTCTATAGGTCCTCGAGACGCAGCATTTGCTCCAGTTGACATATCATACCATATTACAGGCGAGTACATTCTCTGACACTTTTCTAATTTACGATAACTGTTATAATTTATGTAACTAGTGTAGATATGCTTGTTCTCGACACATTGGTCACACGGATTGGTATTCATGGATCCCGACATGAGATGTTATTCCTCGTTATCTTGGTATATCTTGTGCAAGCTCCCTTGTAGTTCTTGTGCAGTATATGGACACCGATTCTCGAGGAGACTTGCTCCCTTCTCGTAGAATCCCGTGTCGTAACGTGTCTTGCTTGGATCCACTCTACCAGTCGGGGACGGGGAGTACTAGTGTAGATGTGTTTACAATACCCGCCTTGTATATATTGTGTACCTTGTGAATGCCAATCCTACACCACACGTATGATTGTCTAGATCATAACCTTGTGCAGACCCAATCCGGCCACATGTTGTAGCTAGTATTCACACACCTAGATATATGATTCTTGATTCTTGTACATGCCATGATTAGTTTACTTGCCTTGTTCTAGCTCTAGTTTTACAGCTTACCTTGCCATGATACTTACATGTACATTTCATGATTTTCTTGTATATACTCTCTATTTACAGTCTCATAGCTTTTGTCATATCTTGTGAACTGTTGTTAGTAGATTGTACTTGTTCCATCCTGACAGGATATGTTAAAAATATTACAGATGCTGACGAGGGGAATTACAGTACCTACTACGGTCCGGATGACGTAGTGGGCCTAGACCTGGAGACTTTGGTCCAGCAGGGCTTAGCTTCGTCTGGCGAGACCTTACCTATTGCTTAGTTAGAGTAGGTCTTTTATACTGGACTTTGTCTCCAGCTACTTTTGAGACTGTTATTATTATGGATTGTATTAGAGACTTGGACTTGTATATATTCTTGTATTGGACTTGACAGGTTATTATTTTATTATCGTCTCGTTCTCTTTATCTTTCAGTCTTTACTTTGTTATCTTAGAGTTGTGATTGAGTACTCATATATATTCATTGCTTGTCCTCCGTTCGAAGTTGACCATATTCTCGACAGGTTTTTGATATATATATAAACTGTTTAGAGTAGAAAACCTACAGCATTTCACGCCGTTTTTACGGTGAGGGCTGGGCGTTGTCACGTGCACGTGCCCTTATAGCGGGTGCGGGTCGTGACACTAAGATACTAGGGGTACAACACGACTTTTTGATTGGACACCTAGCCAAATGGTGACTTTAGCATAGGAGACCAATGTGGGGTGACACAATACTCAAACTAACTTTCTAGGGTCTTTATACTAGTGCGGGGTGAGATTCAATACGACTATAACTCAAAATAACACAAAAAGTTGCAAGTCATAACTATGCAATAATTAAATCAAACTGTACACTATGTTCTAATAATTTTTGAGATAGACAAAAAGCTCAATTTTACAAAAAATAAAGTATCAAAATGATCATTGTTAATTATAGAAATTTATACTACTTTTTCTGGAATTTATAAAACCTCATAAATATTTATTAAAAATCAGCAAACATAAATATACTGAAAATGAGTTCTGTTTTTCTACTTTTATAAAATACCAACACACTTAATAAATGCTGGAAAAATTATAATAAATTGTCTAAATTAACAGAGTATTTAAATATAATTTATCCCAAAATTTTACATCATTTAAAATATATATAAAAATTCAAAAACAGCAATCAACAGTTTCTGGAAATTAATTAATTAATTATTTACTATTTTTGTCCATGTATTCGAATTGAACCGAAGTCCAGATACAGGACCCAGAGCCATGAATCAAGTCCAATATGATTTGTATAGACTCTGAATGTATTAGACACAATTGGGCCCAAAAACCCATGCTAGGCTTGGACATCAATTGGTCATAACAATTAAAAATACAGAAATTAAAATAATAATAATATATTTTTTAAAGTGGTAAAAATATACAAGTCACAAAATATATAATAAAATATTCTTGTGAAATTCTACATAACAATATTGTTTAAGGTAGAATTTAAAATACATATATATTATAAATATAACTACAATATTTATATATACATATAAATATATAGATATTTATACTGGAAATTGCTGAGAAACCCAATTTCGGGATGGGCTTTTATGAAATGCCCACCCGCTGGATGAGTTTTATAAAATGCCCAGAATTAAGTATTTTCACGTTAAATATTCCAAGATTCCCTTTTAGATGCCACCCGCTGGAAACTGCTATTTTTATAATACCGAAACTACCCCTCCGCGCGAATTGGTCATCTATATGTATTTGAATTCGAAAAACTCAGATCTGGATTGCGATTTTCGTCTTCTTCTTCTTCACGGAAAATCTGAATTCCATTGCTCTCATCTTCAGCAGAGATCACAAAGATCGTTCGTAGTTCGGTGTGCTTTTCTTCGGTCGAACTCAGATCATCGCTCGTCATCATCATCACCATCATCATCATCTTCATCGACGTCAATTGTGGAGAGAAGATCTTTCTTCTTCTTTTTCATAAGAATTATCATCGCTTTAAAAGAAGAACGAAACTCTTTATTCCTGAAAAAACTAAATTACATGGAGAATGGCCATTCTCCTACGTTTTAACACTGGAAATGACCATTCTCCGTGTAAATTAACACGGAGAATGTCATTCTCCGTTTTATTTAAAACGGAGAATGACATTCTCCGTTTTATTTAAAACGGAGAATAACATTCTCCGTGTTAATTTACACGGAGAATGGTCATTTCCAGTGTTTTAACAATGAAATGACCATTCTCCGTGCTAAATTACACGGAGAATGACCATTCTCCGTTTTATTTAACACGGAGAATGACCATTCTCCGTGTAAATTAACACAGAGAATGCCATTCTCCGTTTTATTTAAAACGGAGAATGACATTCTCCGTGTTTCTAACACGGAGAATGGCCATTCTCCTGCGTTTTAACACTGAAATGACCATTCTCCGTGCTAAATTACACGGAGAATGACCATTCTCCGTTTTATTTAACAAGGAGAATGACCATTCTCCGTTTTATTTAACACGGAGAACGTCATTCTCCGTTTTTATTTAAACGGAGAATGCCATTCTCCTGCGTTTTAACACTGAAATAACCATTCTCCGTGCTAAATTACACGGAGAATGCTATTCTCCGTTTTATTTAACACGGAGAATAACATTCTCCGTTTTATTTAACACGGAGAATGGCATTCTCCGTATTTCTAACACGGACAATGGTCATTCTCCTGTGTTTTAACACTGGAATGACCATTCTCCGTGATAAACTATACGGAGAATGGCATTCTCCGTGTAAATTAAGACGGAGAATAGTCATTCTTCGTGTAATTTAGCACGGAGAATGGTCATTCTCCGTGTAAATTAAGACGGAGAATGCCATTCTCCGTGTAAATTAAGACGGAAAATGACATTCTCCGTGTTACTAACACGGAGAATGACCACCCTCATGCGAAATTAACATTTTTCGTGTTCTAACACGGAGAATGATCATTCTCCTGCATTTTATGGTCAGCTGAAACTTTGGAGAGCCATAACTTTTGACTGGGAGGTCGAAACGAGGTCCCGTTTGTCGCAAAATGAGCGTATTGTCGAGGAGACTGAAAGTAACTGCTTTACCGTTAGATGGCCTTCTGAAATTTTAGAATCGCAAAAAAATGATGTTTGGACCTCCGTTTTAGCACTTTTGTCGTTTGTCCCGGTCTTTCCGAAATTTTCCGACGAGTTTTTTAAGATTTTTGAGGAGAAAACCTAGATTCGAAAGTGAGCAGCGTATGGAAGAAGATGAAGTATCGAAACGTTTTTTAAGAGCAGTTTCGTGGGTGTTTTCAATAAATTAAAAGGAAGGGCAAAATGGTCATTTGGAACCCGCTTTGGATAAGTTTCTTTAATTCTGGGCACGCGATGAAAGTTTTTTTAGCGGTGGGTTTTACATAAAACTTTTTTAGTTTTGGGCATTTCATAAATCCTCCCACATATATATATATATATATATATATATATATATATATATATATATATATATATATATATAAAATAGAAATACTAAATATAAAATATATATATACATATACAAATACTGTATACATATATATATATATATATATAAAACAGTATATATATAATAATATATATATATATATATATATATATATATATATATATATATATATATATATATATATATATATATATATATATATATATATATATACATATATATATATATATATATATATATATATATATATATATATATATATATATATATATATATACATAAAGACATATATATACATATATATATATAAATATACATATATATATATATATAAAATACTAATTATAAAATATATACATATATACCATTACTGTATATATATATACGTATAACAGTATATATATATATATATATATATATATATATATATATATATATATATATACAAAAATACATATACATATATACATATATATACATAAATACATATAATAAATAACTAAATAAAAATAAAACAAACACAGCAGGGGAGGTTCGAACTCGGCCCAGGGGGGTCGGGTTCTCGGGCTTAGTCGGGCTGGCCAGGGGGTAAGCCCGTTCTGTGTGTTAGGGGTAGGATTTGGTTTAGTGTTATTTAGGTTTAAGTTAACGGGTTTTAAACCCGATAAAACTAACTCTGTGTCCTGACAGTTAAGGACACACGAGTCTCGTGTCCGTGCTAAGCACGACACGCACGGGTCGAATTTTACGTGTCCAGACACTATCACGTTCGTCAGGATGCGGCAAGTCATATGTGTGTGCACGAGACACGCACGACACAGTTTTGAAGTGCTACTCACATGTCCGGCGTCGGGGGGGTTGTCGAAGACGCTGGACGGCGGAGGAGTCGACGTGGACGTGGCGCTCGGGCGGCGCTGCGCTCGTCTCGATGAGACGCGTCGAATGGTGGCGGTTGCGGGCGGTGTAGACGGCTGGGGAGGTGGCGTTGGGGGGATGGCCGGAGTTAGGGTTTCGATGAGAAAGAAACGGGGGTGACGGTGGTCGGAAGTTAGTCTAGGGTTAGGGTTTCGATCTGGGGGGTTATTTATAGGGGTGAGAGGTCGGTGTTAGGGTCTGGGTCGGCCGGAAATGGCGGAGGAAAGGTGGTCGGTGGTCGTCGGCAGCTGGCTAGGTCGTAGGGGGGGTTGTTGGGGTTTTGCGGTTAGGTCCCTAGGATTTAGGTATTTACAGATAGGTCCAAATCCTATCTAAATGCAAATAATAATTTGCAACCCGAACTAAAACAATTTAATTAATTACAAACTACTATTAAAACAATTTAAATATTTACAAAATGCTATTAAAATAATTTAGTTAATTATAAAATGATACAATTTCACTTAAAAACTATTTAAAAATTATTTAAAAATTCTAGAAAAATTTCTAAATCATAATAAAATATTTTAAAGCTAAATATGCCATTAGTAACTAATTTAACACTAACTAAATCAAATTTGAAAAACAGGGGCTGACAAGTCTTTCCTCCTTGAAAAATTTCGTCCTCGAAATTCAAAAGGATTGAAGACCCTACAATTTTCTAACATAACAGGTAATGCAACAAATGACTAAGGCTATGATCGAAACTAACCTCTAGGATATCAAACGGGAATGGGTGGTTCCCTCGCAGCGGTTGGGTCGAACAAGTAAGGATATCTCTCCCTCATGTCTGACTCCCTATTCCAAGTAGATTCACCCGGAGAGTGACGGCTCCAAGCTACTCGTACTAAGGGTATAACCTTGTTCCTCAGCCTCTTCTCCCTCCTATCTAATATCTCCACTGGCTGCTCAGTAACTGCAAGGCTCGGTCCGATCTCCAACTCTGAATGATCTAGCACATGGCTGGGGTCCAGAACATATCTCCTCAGCTGGGGTGCATGAAAGACATCGTAAACTCCTGCTAGGTTGGGTGGAAGTGCAACCCTATAAGCTACCTCTCCGATCCTGCCAAGTATCTCGAACGGCCCGATTTATCTGGGGCTCAGCTTCCCTCCTCGTCCGAACCGGATCGTCCCTCTAGTAGGTGATATCTTCACTAGCACCATATCTCCGTTAGCGAACTCCATCGGTCTGCGACTAGCATCGGCCCAGTGTTTTGCATGTCCTGAGCTACTCTGAGCCTGTCTCTGATCATCCCAACCTTCTCTGCTGCATCCGTGATCATCTCTGGCCCAAGTATAACTCTCTCCCCAACATCATCCCAAAAGAGCGGCGTACGGCATCGTCGTCCATATAGTGCCTCGAAAGGAGACATACCGATACTGGCTTGGTAGCTGTTGTTGTATGAAAACTCTACCAAGTGCAGATAGCTCTCCCATGATCCGCCAAAGTCTAGCACACAAGTCCTCAGCATGTCCTCCAGCGTCTGTATCGTCCTCTCGGACTGCCCATCTGTCTGCGGGTGGTACACCGTACTGAACTTGAGCCGACTGCCCAACTCCTCATACAAGCTCCTCCAGTAGTAGGACGTGAATCTACTGTCTCTGTCCGACACGATGCTCACTGGCACTCCGTGCAAGCAAACTATCTGCTGCATGTATAGCTCTGCCAACTTCTCGATGGAAAGCCCCATCTTGAAGGGTATGAAGTGCGCACACTTCGTCAGCCTGTCCACGATGACCCAAATGACATCCTTCCCTCCTTGGGAACGAGGAATCCCTGAGACGAAGTCCATCGTAATGTGTTCCCATTTCCACTCGAGAATAGGTAACGGCTACAATAGACAGCTGGCCTCTGGCGCTCCGCCTTGACCTGCTGGCAAACTAGGCATCTCGAAATGAAACGTGATACATCTCTCTTCATCCCGTGCCACCAAAGATGTTCCCGTAAGTCACGGTACATCTTGTTAGCACCAGGGTGAATAGAATATCTCGATCGGTGCGCCTCCTGCAAGACTGCCTCTATCAGCTCTCCCTTCGGCACGCGCAATCGGCTGCCATGCCTCAAGGATCCATCCTCTGCTTTGGTGAAGTCATCCAGCAATCCAGCTAAAGCCTGGGCTCGAAGTCTGTGAAGACTCTCATCTGTAGACTGTGCCTCCCTGATCTGCTCCATCAAACCTGACTGAATGTCAAGCGCCATCATCTGTATCACTGATCCTGGCCGAACTATCTCGATACCGAGCTTCTCCAGATCTTCCCGCAAATGCCGATCTATCATCAGATACCATGCCATCGGATGCCTGCTCAGCGCATCCGCCACCACATTTGTCTTTCCGGGGTGATACTGTAAATCGATGTCGAAGTCCTTCATCAACTCCAACCATCGTCTTTGCCTCATGTTCAGCTCTTTCTGCGTGAACACATACTTCAAGCTCTTGTGGTCAGTAAAGAGTTCCACACGCTCTCCGTATAAGTAATGTTTCCATAACTTGAGTGCAAAGATCACTGCAGCTAACTCTAGGTCATGGGTAGGATAGTTCCGCTCATGAGTCCGCAATTGCCTAGATACATAAGCAATCACTTTCCTATGCTGCTGTAGGACACATCCTAGCCCCTTTTCCGAAGCATCGCTGTATATGGTGAAACCTCCAGAACCTGAAGGTAATGTCAGAACTGGAGCGGTCATCAGCCTCCTCTTCAGCTCCTCGAATGCTGTCTGGCAGTCCTCTGACCAGATGTACTCTGCGTCCTTCCATGTCAGCTTCGTCATGGGTTCAGCTTTCCTAGCAAAGTCCTGGACGAACTTCCTATAATAGCCGGCTAAACCCAAAAAGCTCCTGATCTCTGAAACTGACGTCGGAGCCTTCCAAGTCTCAACGGTAGCAATCTTCCTGAGATCTACCGAGATCCCCTCTCCAGTAACTACATGGCCGAAAAACTCCACTCGGTCTAAAAAGAACTCACACTTCAACAATTTGGCAAACAATTCCTCCTGCCTCAGAATCCCCAAAACTATTCGCAAGTGCTCTGCATGCTCCTCCGGCGTCTTTGAGTATATCAGGATGTCGTCGATAAATACTACGATGAACTTATCCAGATACTGGTGAAATGTCTTATTCATCAAATTCATAATGACAGCTGACGTATTTATGAGACCAAATGGCATCACCAGAAACTCGTACTGGCCGTACTTCGTGTTGAACGCCGTCTTCTGGATGTCTGCTGCCCTGACCTTCACCTAGTGGTACCCGAATCTCAAATCTATCCTGGAAAATACTTTTGCCTAACTCAACTGGTCGAACAAATCATCTATCCTGGGCATAGGATATTTGTTCTTAATGGTGATGGCATTCAAGGCCCGGTAGTCAATATACAACCGAACTGTACCATCCTTCTTAGGCATAAAGAGCACTGACGCTCCCTATGGAGAAGCATTAGATCGAATGAAACCCTTTTTCAACAGGTCATCAATCTGCTCTTTCATCTCTACGACCTCCTTGGGGTTCACTCTATAGCAAGCCCGGGATACTGGTGATGAACCCGGTACTAAATCTATAGTGAACTCCACATCTCTGTCAGGCGAAAGTCCTGGAAGATTCTCTGGAAATACATCCATAAAGTCCCTAATGATATGGTGTGGCGGTGCTAACTCCCCAACTGTCGCACAACAGTTCGGCTCTAGGCTGATCTTCGGCCCTGTCCTCCTGACACTGAATGGTGCTGTGCCTGGAGGACTGAACAGAATACTACCCTCATGACAGTCTATAGCTGCATGGGCATAGCTAAGCCAGTCCATCCCCAATATGATATCATAACCGGGGAGTGGCATCACAAAGAATCGTCCCCTGAACTCTTTTCCGGCTATAGTAATAGAGCATCTATGATGGCTCTAATGGGCACTGGTCCGCCTCCCATCATTACTCTACTCATCTCCTCGGTAGGTGTAGCTACTAAATGGTGTTTATGCATAAACTCTAATGACAGGAAGCTATGAGATGCACCAGAATCAAACAAGCATATAGCTAGAAAAGTATGCAAATAAACATGGCCTATGATGACGTTAGCCAAGTAATCTGGCTCCGAAACCTGCTCCGGCTCCGGCTCAAGGGCTAGGCTATAAGTCTTCCCCTGAGGTCCCTTCTGCTGCTGCAGATGTTGCCCAAACTGTAGGAACGAAATCGTAAAGCACAATACTCTAGAGGGAGGTGAATAGAGTTGGCAGCGGAATAATGCTAATTAAAAATGTTAGCAGCAAGATCACAGAATAATAATCACAACTAAATAATGTAAAGGCAGAGATAAGAAAGCAAACGCAAAGACAGCGATGTATACTGGTTTCCCTCTGTTGAGGACTAATCCAATCGGTAGAACTCTTGCTACCAGTTGAATCCACTATTGGCAAAACTGTAAGTTTTCTTACGAAGTCCTTGTAACTTCTAAAATGCGAGCTTTGATACGAAGAATTCGTCCAACTTCAATTGTAAATAGGTATTCTTCTATCAAGCCTTCTGATTACAATCACTCAGAAAGTTCTAGACCATACCGTACTGGCAAAACGACTAGAGGATTGTAACTGGCTTGGGATCTGAAAATTAAAGCTCGAGAAAAACTCTTTGAAAGACTGAAAGCTTTTAAGTAGAGAGAAGATTGAAAGTGAATGAGTGAGTTAAAATGATCGAAATCCTTCTCTATTTATAGGAGTTCCAAAGACAGAATTCTGGCAGAATTCAGGCAGAACTCGATGAGGAAATCTCGGTCAAATCCGCAACTGCAGGAGGACGACCGAACTCTGGCCGAACTCTGGCCGAGTTCTGTCAGGGTTAGGTTAGGGTTTTAAAAATAGTTTTTGGGGTATTTTGAAAACCTTTTTGAAAACCTTTTTGAAGCTTTTGTTAATACGAATGTTTTTCAAAACTAAGGACATTTTAAAAACATATTGAAATCATTTTGGAATAGCCTATTTGCCAGTACGACTCGGTGTACATTGTATTCCTAGACTCAAATAAAATGCAAAATACATTGCTCAAAGAAATACAGACTCGAACAGGCAAACAGCGCTTCGGTCTTGAACTGAGTAGATAGCTATTTTTGATCATGTCCAAGAGTCCGAGATATCCTGACTAGTTCCATATATCGAGACAGAGTTTGATCAATTATTAAAATCAGTTTGACCATATGACCAATGAGCCAACAATCTCCCCCATTTTGATAATTGACAAACTATGAATGATATAACATCTAAGCTTAGAATAAAATCAAAAATAGTAAAATTGTTCATATCCTGCAATTTCTCAAAAGAATGTTAGATCCTTATTTTTCTCCCCCGTTGTCACTTAGCAAAATAATTGCAAAAGAGAAAGCTCCCCCGCAATCAATACATAAGTAACAAACATTAAAGAAATACATAAAAAAAAATTTATGACATAAAAGAAATAATCAATGCATAAGAAAAATAGAATAACATCACAGGCATGTATTTGTCTCAGGCAGTTTAGAATATAGAAGCAGATAAAGATGCTTATAAGAAAATAAACTGATATGGAAAATAAACTACGCATCCCATAAAGGTAAAATGATGTTCAAGAAACATCAAGAAATATCCAGTACAAGTCTGAGAATAAAACTAAAAAGACAGAAACTTGGAATGTCGGAGCATTTCCAAGTGTACAGTAGTCAATAGCTAAGTCTCAAAATCAGCTAATATATCATCATCACATCTCCTCCTCCTCCTCATCATCATCAGCATGACCGGCATGTCCAGAAGGACCAGCTGCAGAAGTACCAGCGCCAGAAGAGTGAGGAGGGGCGCCAGTGTAAAACTCACTGACATAGTCTCGAGGAGGAGTACGGTCAGAACGATACCAATCATATGCGTTACCGGGCTGAAAGTAGGCATGAACAGCCTCATCCTCACAGCGGTAACCAGAGAAAGCTGGATCTCTAGGAATAGAACCGGCTGATTATCCAGTCCGAGCAAATCGGAGATCAGCTAGAGAATTTGCTATCGCCTGATAACGAGTGACATCGCGGAACTCACGTTCGCGGGCCATATCCGTCATCGAGACGTGCAAATAAGAAAGATGCTGGTGTATGCCCTCAAAAGTCATGGCATACTGCTGAGTAGGTGGAGGAGGTGGGGCAGTAGGAGGAGCAGTAGGAGGAGCAGCAGCAGTCATACTACGACGAGATAGCTTAAGAAACTCGGGCTCATGGTCTTGAGTACAAGTTGATAGATCAATATCAAAACGCTGGAAGATGCGTGGAAGAATCATCGCATAAGAGAGATTTCTATCTCTTGTACGACAACGTCCCATCATCTGGATAATAGTCTTAGGGGCAGAAAAAGGAATCCCCTTAAGAATGTGATACATAGCAGACCGCTCAAGTGATGTGACATCATCCTTTGAAGTAGACTTCAGAAGGAGAGTGGAGTAGATGATGCGGTGCAATTCATAATTAAACAAGTTCAAGTTGTTTGCCTTGAACTTTCTAGAGCGAACTCGATCAGGTGCACAGAGTTCAGCTTTGAAACTAGCAAGTATCGTGTCGTCGGGGAAATCAAATTCAGTGATATCAACAAGCAGTTCACCTTCGTTAGGAATACCAAGGATTTCCGCTAAGAGGACATCATTGAAATTGATATCTAGTCCGCCAACACGAGTACTTACGTCAAACGTGTTTAATATGATATTGCAATAGAAAAGTCTAATGGCATTAGTTGCTAGTGGGAAGCAAAGTTTAACAATATATTGTAACCCTAATGCCTCAAAATAAGGACGGTGTTCTGGAAACACAGTCCATTTGATAGGAGCGCCTGTGCATATGGATCTCATAGAGAAGTCTCCATACCACATAAGGGCTTGATCTAGGGTTTGAAAGTAAAACCCATCGAATGCGCCATCGCTCGATTGAACTGGTGAAAAGAGGGAATCCGTGGGTGGATTTGAAGATGATTCTCACTAGGATTGGTCGTCTTCTTCCACTTGAAGGGATTGAATCCCATAGGTGCCATTGTGTAAATAAAGTAAATATGCACGAAATTGAAAGGAGGAGAAATACGGAGTTATACCTCCCGAGATTCAAGTATGCTGTAGAGAACAACGATCTCCGCACGAATCCAAAATTTAGATGGATTTTACCACGTAGATTCAGAGAAACGCAGTGGTGAAAAACTAGGGTTTGGAGGGCTTTCGCGCGGCTGCTGTGTTGTGAAGGTGGTGTTTAGAAGCAATGAAGAAGAAAGGCTCTCGGGTTCTGGTTATATAACCTGATACCACTAACCGAACTCGGGCCGAATTTGGTCCGAATTCTGGCCGAATTTGCCTAGGGTTCTATTAGATGGTTTGAGCCGCTTTCTTTTTCATTGACTCATTTCAAAGATTTAATTCAAAGATTTAATTCAAAGATTAGTAATTTCAACCTTCAATTAATATAATTAATATTATTTTATAGATTAAATATCGTTACACAGCGACTGTCTCAGATTAGCTGTAGGAGTACTGTCCCAGCTGGCGGAGGTTCACCGGGGAACTCTTAAGTACCGCTTCGCTTCAACCGTAGTTGTGGTGACAGACAGACTCTTTATTGGCTTGTTTATAACACAGTTTTTACGTATTGAAATATAATCATAAAACAAAATTAATTAACATTATTGACGTCCAAAATTCCTAATTCTCGACGTAAATAATAGAAACGATCTTCTGCTAGAGGTTTTGTGAAGAAGTCAGCTAATTGATTCTCAGTGTCTATGTATACAAGGTCAATATCTCCATTCTGATGATCTCTAAGAAAATGATGTCGAATCTCGATATGCTTAGTACGAGAGTGACATACTGGATTCTTAGTCAAATTAATTATGCTCGTGTTGTCACAGAAAATGGGAATGTGTGTGTAAAATAAATCATAGTCTTCTAGGGTTTGTTTCATCCACAAAATCTGAGCACAACAACGTCCTGCGACGATATACTCAGCCTCTGTTGTTGATAGGGCTACAGAATTTTGTTTTTTACTAAACCATGAGACTAAAGCCTTATCTAAGAAATGACATGTGCTACTGGTACTTTTTCTATCAACTTTGCATCCAGCAAAATTTGCATCCGAGTAACCAATAAGGTCAAAGGACTTAGTTTTGGGATACCATAAGCCAACATAAGAAGTGCCCTTACGGTATCGAAAGATACGCTTATCTGCGCACAGATGTGATTCCTTTGGATTAGCTTTAAAACGTGCACACATGCAAACACTAAACATAATATCTGGACGACTAGCAGTTAAATAAAGTAAACTACCGATCATACCTCGATACTTACGTGTGTCGACCAGCTTGCCTTGTTCATCAATATCAAGCTTTATTGAAGTTGCCATCGGAGTGCCAGTAGGTTTGACATTGTCCAGATCAAACTTCTTTAGCAAATCTTTTGTGTATTTGGCTTGATTTATGAATGTCCCATTGTCAGTTTGTTTGATTTGCAGTCCGAGAAAGAATTTTAGCTCTCCCATCATGCTCATATCAAACTCATTCTGCATACACTTAGAGAATTCTTGACAAAGAGATTCATCAGTAGATCTAAATATAATATCATCAACATAGACTTGTATTAAAAGAAGCTTGCCATTAAAAGACTTAATAAAAGTGTAGTGTCAACCTTGCCTTTTGAAAAACCGTTGTCAAGTAGCAAAAAGAGCTTAGATGATCATACCTAGCACGAGGGGCTTGTTTCAAACCGTATAAAGCTTTCTTCAACTTGAAAAGATGATCAGGGTTTTTTTAAAATCTGTGAAACCTGGAGGTTGTGCTATAAAAACTTCTTCTTTAATAAAACCACTTAAAAATGCACTCTTGACATCCATTTGAAATAATTTGAAATTATAAAAACATGCAAATGCACATAACATGCGAATGGATTCTAATCTCGCAACTGGGGCATAAGTCTCATCGTAGTCGATACCTTCTTCCTGATTGTATCCTTGAGCTACGAGTCGAGCCTTATTACGAGTCACTAAACCATTCTTATTAAGTTTATTTCGGAATACCCAACGGGTGCCAATGACCGGATGATCAATAGGCTTGGAACAAGTTCCCAAACTTGATTCCGTTCAAATTGGTTTAATTCCTCTTGCATAGCATATATCCAAAAATTATCACTACATGCTTCATCAATGGTTTTGGGTTCTAGCTGTGAAAGGAATGCAACACTAGAAACAATATCTCTACTGGATGTACGAGTACTTACACCTTTGGTAATATCATCAATTACCAAATCTTTTGGATGATCAGCCGTAAATTTTAATCTTTTCGGCAGACTCTGAAG
This sequence comes from Iris pallida, assembly GCA_029216955.1. NCBI lineage: Eukaryota > Viridiplantae > Streptophyta > Magnoliopsida > Asparagales > Iridaceae > Iris > Iris pallida. Next base: position 2,061,453 of record JANAVB010044817.1, on the reverse strand, counting down.
GTAGCTGGTTCCTGGATCTTCTCTAGGAGGATCAGCTAGTACTGAGCTTGGTTGAGAATCATCTGGTGTTGAGCTTGGTACAGTTAGATCTTCGTCATTATCATCGATAGTCATTTTATTCAATTCATCAAAGGCGACGTTGATTGATTCTTCGATGATCATAGTTTGTTTGTTGAAGACTCTGTATCCTTTGCTCTTGGCCGCATAACCTAAAAATATACCTTCATCGGCCTTTTCGTCAAACTTTTCCAAATTTTCTTTTGTATTAAGAATAAAGCATTTACAACCAAATATTCTAAAATATGGAACTGATGGAATTCTATCAAACCATAACTCAAATGGAGTCTTCTTCAATTTGGATCGAATTAGAACTCTATTGAGAACAAAACAAGCTGTATTGACAGCTTCAGCCCAGAAATATTTGGGTAGACTAAACTGATTTAACATTACTCTGGCCATTTCAGATAGAGTTCTGTTCTTACGTTCCACAACTCCATTTTGTTGTGGAGTCCTAGGGCAGGAGAACTCATGTACAAAACCGTGTGTGTCACAAAATTGCTCAAACTCTGTATTCTCGAATTCGCCTCCATGATTGCTTCTAGTACGAGTGATCATGTAACCTTTTTCATTCTGTACTTTCTTGCAAAAGGCGACAAATTCGGATAATGCATTCTTGCGTGTCAAGAAGTATACCCACGTGTATCTAGAGTAATCATCTACAATTACAAAAGCATATAACTTACCTCCGAGGCTAGCAACTCTGCTAGGACCAAATAAGTCCATATGTAGCAATTGTAGAGGTCTAGTAGTACATACTGTATTTACTGACTTGAATGTGGATCTGGTAGCTTTTGTTCGTTTCACATTGGCTGTATACCGAATCCTTCTTGAATGTTATGTCCGGTAAACCGCGTACTAGCTTCTTCGTGGATAATCTTGAGATTGTGTCCATATTTGTATGACCGAGTCTCATATACCACAAATGACTCTCATCACTTTTAGGCATTAAGCTTCTACCTGAAATGTTAGTTTCTTCCAACAAATAGAAAACATATTTGTTGTCTTCCCTGATACCTTCAAAGATAGTACTACCAGTTGAGCTATCAACTATAGTACATTTGTCTTTGCCAAAGTTGATGCCATAACCATGATCAGCTAAATGACTTATGCTGAGTAGATTATGTTTCAACTCGGTAACCAGACAGACATCCTTAATCACAGGATAGGGAGACTTACCAACATCATCGATACCAATAATATACCCTTTCAAGTTATTACCGAAGGAGACATAACCTTCCTTCTTCTTCTTCGACAGTGTTGCAAATAATGTAGCGTCATCGGTCATATGCCGTGAACAACCGCTGTCGAGGATCCATTTGCTTTTAGCATGTGAAAGGTGTTCCACCTACAAAACAGTTTGCAGATGAAATTTTTGGTACCCATTTCTTGTAGGGTCCTGAAATGTTAGTTTTTGGTATCCATGCATAAATATTTAAATCAACAAGCTTTCTGATTCTACATGCAGGAGAAATATGACCAATGAGGCCACAATAATGACATTTAGCATGTTGAGTATTGAAAGCTGAGTGGTGTGCATGGTTGGTAGGTTTAGGTTTTCTAGTATAGAAGAAAGCATACCTATAATCCTATTTGGGCTTAACCTTTTGGGGTAAAGGTTTGATATGGTTAGGTCTGACAGTGTTTGGTTTAGGAATGTTCCGATTTTTCGGTAAGTGACACGTGTTAGGGTAGGAAGCAGCAGTCTCAGGCTGTTTTTCTAACCTAATTTTCAATCTTTTGGAAGTGTCATACAACTTAGTATAGTCAGAAGTGAGTGATTCCATTCTGACTTGTGCACATTGAAGACTTTTCTTCTCTTTAGAAAGTTATTCTTTCAGTTGGTCAATAACCTTATCTTTCTCTTCGGATGACTTGGTAGTCTCGTGTAATAAGAGCTTAATAGAAGAAAGCTCACCAGACTCACTAACATTATCTCTAACCTCAGCTAGTAGGTCGGTAAGTCTTCCTATTTCACCTTTGTACTCTTTGAGTACCTTCTTAGAGGTCTGATATTTGCTACGCAGTTTCCTGTAATCACTTATCAGTTCACTTAAGGCATCTCCTAATTGCTCAAAGGTAAAGTCATCATATGTATCAACTACAGGTTCAGAGAGTACCTGATCGGATGCCATAAAGCATACATTTGCAGCGTCTTCTGATTGGTCATCTTCTGAGTTGCTGGCTTCACTTTCATGCCATATGCTAGTATTGGCATACTTCCGGGATGTTGATCTCTTCAGGTTCCCTTTCTCATACCTGTTGCTCTTCTTGCTTGATGATGAGTTTGTAGGACAATCCTTCTTCATGTGTCCCTTCTTCTTGCAGCCATAGCAGACAGCATCATCTTGATACCAGTTGTTGCTGCTATTGTTTTCTTTGGCTCTCTTCTCATATCTCATGAATCTTTTGAATTTGCTAGGAGTGCCTGATCTTCAGCATCAGATTCACTGCTGTCTGAGTCACCTTCAGCAGCTTTTTTGTGCTGAGCCTTGAAAGCGATCGTCTTCTCCTTTGGTGCAGGCTCTTCAAAATCTTGTAGCTCCAGTTCATGAGTGAGTAGCTTACCCATGAGTACTTCGAGGGACATAGTTGTGAGGTCGTTCCCTTCACTGATTGCAGTAGCCTTTGGAATCCAGTTCTTGGTAAGTGCTCGCAGGAGTTTGCGAATCTTTTCATGGTTACTGTAATCTTTGCCTAGGGAGGACAAAGGATTTACAATATCCAAGAATCTCTCGAACATCTGAGTAACTGTTTCGTTGGGCTTCATCTTGAACACCTCATACTCTTGAGTAAGTCTGCTGACCTTTGATTCTTTGACTTGAGTCGTGCCTTCATGTGTGACTTCAAGAAGCTTCCACACTTCATTAGCAGTTGTGCAGATAGACACCCTGTTAAATTCAGTTCTGTCTAAAGCACAAAATAAAGTGTTAATAGCACGTGCGTCAAGACTGGCCTTTTTCTTTTCTTCCTCTGTATATCTGTTATGGGGTTTTTCAATTAAAACTCCATCAACATTTATACGAGGTGGCTTTTGATATCCATCAATAACAATAGACCATAAATCAAAGTCAAGTGATTTCAAGAAGAAACTCATCCGTGTTTTCCAATAGGTATAATTCGTACCATCAAACAGTAGAGGTCTGTTTGTGGCCTGGCCTTCACTTGTGAATTTCACAGTTGCCATGTGTTATGCTGTGATCTATATAACAATTAGTTAAATGAATACATAATTGCAATGTTACCTTGCTTTACCTGTAACACCCGCTCTGATACCAATTGTAGGAACGAAATCGTAAAGCGCAATACTCTAGAGGGGGGTGAATAGAGTTGGCAGCGGAATAATGCTAATTAAAAATATTAGCAGCAAAATCACAGAATAATAATCACAACTAAATAATGTAAAGGCAGAGATAAGAAAGCAAATGTAAAGACAGCGATGTTTGAGGACTAATCCAGTTGGTAGAACTCTTGCTACCAGTTGAATCCACTATTGGCAAAACCGTAAGTTTTCTTACGAAGTCCTTGCAACTTCTACAACGCGAGCTTTGATACGAAGAACTCGTCCAACTTTAATTGTGAAGAGGTATTCTTCTATCTAGCCTTCTGATTATAATCACTCAGAAACTTTTAGACCGCACCGCACTGGCAAAACGACTAGAGGATTGTAACTGGCTTGGGATCTGAAAATTAAAGCTCGAGAAAAACTCTTTGGAAGACTGAAAGCTTTTAAGTAGAGAGAAGATTGAAAGTGAATGAGTGAGTTAAAATTATCGAAATCCTTCTCTATTTATAGGAGTTCCAAAGACAGAATTCTGGCAGAATTCGGGCAGAATTCGGGCAGAACTCGACGAGAAAATCTCGGTCAAATCCGCAACTGCAGGAGGACCAAGTTCCAAGGAATTCAAAAACAAAACGGCCACTAACCGAACTCTGGCCGAGTTCTGTCAGGGTTAGGTTAGGGTTTTAAAAATAGTTTTTGGGGTATTTTGAAAACCTTTTTGAAAACTTTTTTGAAGCTTTTATTAATACGAATGTTTTTCAAAACTAAGGACATTTTAAAAACATTTTGAAATCATTTTGTAATAGCCTATTTGCCAGTACGACTCGGTGTACATTGTATTCCTAGACTCAAATAAAATGCAAAATACATTGCTCAAAGAAATACAGACTCGAACAGGCAAACAGCGCTTTGGTCTTGAACTGAGTAGATAGCTATTCTTGATCATGTCCAAGAGTCCGAGATATCCTGACTAGTTCCATATATCGAGACAGAGTTTGATCAATTATTAAAATCAGTTTGACCATATGACCAATGGGCCAACACAAACCTCTGCTGCTGAGTCGGAAGCGACCCTCTAGGTATCTTGGCTACTGGCAATCCCGAAGCTGATGGGTGGCAGACCCACAAACTAAGCACTGCCCCAACCTCTTCCTGCAGATGGCGAAGTCATGTCCCGGCCTTCTACAGAAAGAACACAAAGCTCCCTTCTGCTGCTGCCGGGGTCCCGGGGCTCTAACTGGCGGGGTCGGGTGATGTGGTGTAGGGGGACGGTAAGTCTGCTGGTGTGGCGTCGGTGCTCTCGGCTGGAAAGCCTGACGCTTGGATGGTCCCTCAGGGTGTACAGAAGCCGGCCTCTTGTAAGACTGAAGATGCTACTCTATGCTCTGGGCCAACTCTAGGCCCTGGTAGTAGTCAGTCATACCGTTCGCCACTATAAGAATGCCAATGTCTGGAACTAGACCATGGCAAAACCTACGCGTCATCTCCTCAGGGTCTGCAACTAGACTAGGAGCGAAACGGCTCAGACGACTGAACTCTGCCGCATACTCGTCAACAGAACGGTTCCCCTGCTGGATGTTCTGGAATCGTAGCCCCATAGCTACCCTAGCGGTGGTCGAGAAGAATTTCTTTTTGAACTGGGTCTTGAACTGATTCCAAGTGGCCCTCCCTCTCGCAAATAACGGCTCATTCCGGAACCAAACTCCTGCCAAGTCTATCAGCAGAAATCCCGCTGCCTCGACCTGGAGGTCATCCGGCATCCTAACTCCAAGGAGCTTCCTCTATACCGAGTCAAGCCAGTCATCTTCTACTACTATGCCCTCAGTCCCTGAGAACTCCTTGGGGTTCAGACCCATGAAGTCCTTGATCGTCCCCGCTCTCTGCCGTGTCTCTACAGGTGGTGGGACCACGGTACGTTCCTCAGAACGCTCCATGCTCTGGCAGAGTAGGGTGGTCTGCTCCTGATGGGTCGTTAGGAACCCCTGGATCAGAGTGAGCAGTTGGTTCCCGTCGAGTGTGACGGAAGCCTGGGTAGGTATAGTAATAGGTGGTGGTAGAAGTATCGGGTCCTGCTGGGACTGTGATGTGGAAGGTGGTGGAGGCATCTGGGTTTGTGGATTTGTGGAGTGGGAGAATATGGTGGGTGGAGGTGGAGGTGTATCGGTCAACTGGTCAGCTGACTGGATAGGGAGTGTGCCATTCTCAGGTGTGACATACTGGGATGAACGGGTGAGCACCATCTAATTACAATAAAAAGGACTTATAAGGACTCTTTAAAGTAAACAATCATAAACAAGAAAATCTAATTATAATAGCAAGCATGTGATGTATTTCATATGTTGCAATCCTAGTATTTCTCTAGGTGTTCTAAGCGTTATTCCTAATGTTATCTAATTACCTTAAGTTCCTAATTGCAGGCATGCTTGGTACAATAACGTAACCAAACAATTTAGTCTCGACCTGCATGGGCCACCACTAAAAATATGTCACGATCCGCTACCCAAATTGTTGGGTTGGGCCGGGCCGAGTCATGTCCAGCCTACGCTTGAGATAAAGCGCAGTAAGCTGTTCTAGAGATAACAAGATAAGACTAAATGTGCTAATAGTTCTATAAGTAATAACGAGTCATAAATGCTCTAAACACAAAAGTCATCTCATATAATAGTAAGTCCAAGTACAAGTCCGAAATGTAAAACTGGATACAGGTTCAGATACAAAATATGTAGTTTAATACATGACTACACTAAATATTTCGAGCAACTACACAAACTAGACGAATTTTCCCGCAGGTACATCCTCGTAAGACAAAGCTTGGTCCTCGGCAGTAACTCCATAATATGAGTCACAAAGCAACTCCTCCTCAGTAAGAATACCTACAACGTTATCCTGTCGGGACGGGAGCAAGTACTGATTCTAGCAAACTAAATATATGAAACATGACATGAACAGAAATGCAATAAACTGGAATCATGGCACATCATAATCTATCATGGCAAGGACACATATGTCATAGAGACAGATGTATATGTAATGTTTAAAACTGTAGCAGGTACGTGATCGTCAATAGATGTACAATATACTGTGGCACATGTAAATAAAATGTACATACGTACAAGTGTACAGACATAGGTGTACCTCCGTACAGAAATGCTGGATAATGGCCTACGGTGCAGAATCATATAGATTGAATCTTTGCTCGGTACGATAAAGGGGGCATGATCACGTACTAACCTATCAGTTTCCCCATACCCAGATTCTAATCATGTGAGAGGTATAAAACTGTTCTAAACATGGTAGGGATATAAAAATAATACAACATGTGGAGATTTAACTTGCTACCCCAAGGGTCAGCATTTAACATGGTTGGATTTGCAGTTCATTGATGCAACAATATGTAAAGTTTGTAGAAGTACTTGCCTTTAGCAAAGCAAAGCAGCGATAAAATGTTATAGATGCCTGGTAATTCGTCACTGTAGAAATAAATGCATAAACTTAGTTTTTATACTAAGTTAAACACTAAGACACTAGGAGTGCGACACGACTTTTTGATTGGACACCTAGCCAAATGGTGACTTTAGCATAGGAGACCAATGTGGAGTGACACAATACTCAAACTAACTTTCTAGGGTCTTTATACTAGTGCGGGGTGAGGTTCAATACGACTATAACTCAAAATAACACAAAAAGTTGCAAGTCATAACTATGCAACAATTAAATCAAACTGTACACTATGTTCTAACAATTTTTGAGATAGACAAACAGCTCAATTTTACATAAAATAAAGTATCAAAATGATCCTTGTTAATTATAGAAATTTATACTAGTTTTTCTGGAATTTATAAACCCTCATAAATATTTATTAAAAATCAGCAAACATAAATATACTGAAAATGAGTTCTATTTTCCTATTTTTATAAAATAACAACAGCACTTAGTAAATACTGGAAAAATTATAGTAAATTGTCTAAATTAACAGAGTATTTAAATATAATTTTTTCTAGATTTTTACAGTACTTAAAATATATATAAAAATTCCAAAACAGCAAGCAACAGTTTCTGGAAATTAATTAATTAATTAATTACTATTTTTGTCCATGTATTCGAATTGAACCGAAGTCCAGATACAGGACCCAGAGCCATGAATCAAGTCCAATATGACTTGTAAAGACTCTGAATGTATTAGACACAATTGGGCCCAAAAACCCATGCTAGACTTGGACATCAATTGGTCATAACAATTAAAAATATAGGAATTAAAATAATAATAATATATTTTTTAAAATGGTAAAAATATACAAGTCACAAAATATATAATAAAATAATCTTGTGTGAAATTCTACATAACAATATTTTGTTTAAGGTAGAATTTAAAATACATATATAAATATAACTACAATATTTATATATACATATAAATATATAAATATTTATATATATATATATATATAATGGATATATATATATACATATAATAAATATAAATATATATATATATATATATATATATATATATATATATATATATATATATAAAAGAAATAATAAATATAAAATATATATATACATATACAAATACTGTATACATATATATATATAAACAGTATATATATATAATAATAATATATATATATATATATATATATATATATATATATATATATATACATAAAGACATATACATACATATATATACATATACATATATATAAAAAAAACATATACATATACATATATATATATATAAATATAAATATATATATATATATATATATATATATATATATATATATATATATATATATATATATATATATATATATATATATATAATTATATATATATAATTAGTATATATATATATATATATATATATATATATATATATATATATATATATATATATATATATATATATATACAGAAATACATATACATATATACATATATATACATAAATACATATAATAAATAACTAAATAAAAACAAAACAAAATAAAAATAAAATAAACACAGCAGGGGGGTTCGAACTCGGCCCAGGGTGGTCGGGTTCTCGGGCTCAGTCAGGCTGGCTAGGGGGTCAGCCCGCTCTGTGTGTTAGGGGTAGGGTTTGGTTTAGTGTTGTTTAGGTTTAAGTTAACGGGTTTTAAATCCGATAAAACTAACTCTGTATCCTGACAGTTAAGGACACACGAGTGTCGTGTCCGTGCTAAGCACGACACGCACGGGTCGAATTTTACGTGTCCAGACTCACTATCACATTCGTCAGGACGCGGCGAGTCATATGTGTGTGCACGAGACACGCACGACACAGTTTTGAAGTGCTACTCACATGTCCGACGTTGGGGGGGTTGTCGAAGATGCTGGATGGCGGAGGAGTCGACGTGGACGTGGCGCTCGGGCGGCGTTGCGCTCGTCTCGATGAGACGCGTCGAATGGTGGCGGTTGCGGACGGTGTAGGCGGCTGGGGAGGTGGCGTTGGGGGGATGGCCGGAGTTAGGGTTTCGATGAGAAAGAAACGGGGGTGACGGTGGTCGGGGGATCGGAAGTTAGTCTAGGGTTAGGGTTTCGATCTGGGGGGTTATTTATAGCGGTGAGAGGTCGGTGTTAGGGTCTAGGTCGGCCGGAAATAGCGGAGGAAAGGTGGTCGGTGGTCGTCGGCAGCTGGCTAGGTCGTGGGGGGGGGGGGGGGAGGTTGTTGGGATTTTGCGGTTAGGTCCCTAGGATTTAGGTATTTACAGATAGGTCCAAATCCTATCTAAATGCAAATAATAATTTACAACCCGAACTAAAATAATTTAATTAATTACAAGCTACTATTAAAACAATTTAAATATTTACAAAATGCTATTAAAACAATTTAGTTAATTACAAAATGATACAATTTAACTTAAAAACTATTTAAAAATTATTTAAAAATTCTAGAAAAATTCCTAAAATCATAATAAAATATATTAAAGCTAAATATGCCATTAGTAACTAATTTAACACTAATTAAATCAATTTTGAAAAACAGGGGCTGATAAGTCCTGGCCCAGGGCGACCGCTCAGAGCCCACGGATCACACGGGGCCCAAAAAATTAATTTAAAAACAAATATGTTAATAATTTTGTATCTCAAATAGAACTAGTATGTACCGTGAGCCTTTTAGACATTGTGGTGTAGTGGTTAGTACTTTAGACTTGTATACTAAAGGTCCTAAGTTTAATCCATGGCTATAACCGTTTTTTTTTTTAAATATTTTTTTTACATTATATATAGTGACCTTATTTTGAAAGTTTTTCCTCGGCCTCCATGAGCTCAGTGCCGGCCCTGATTGACGTAGGTACGCTCGTCCAGACCGTGCTCCTGTCGTTGCTGTGGGGGTCGGTTTTTACTGCTAGGGCAACCCCTTCTATTTCGGAGTCCGCAATCAAAAATTTTATTCTTTCAAGTGAGTTGTGGTGAGCCGTGTTGGATCGGGAGGAGCTTGTAGATAATGTATTCTCTTTATTCCATTAGTGGAGGTTCTTTAGGGTTGGACTCCGATCGTCCCGTAGTTTTTCCGTAAGGTTTTTCCACGTCAAAAATCTTTGTGTCTGCGATTGTGTTTGGCGTTTTTGGTTTGTGTGCTTTTGCTCGGTTCTCTCGCAGGACTTTCTGATTTTGGAGAACGGTTTTCGCGCTTTGTTCCCAACAAGAATAGGATAGGATCAATATCGGTTTCACATAAATGCATATAAATACTGATATATGGATATTAACATATAATCTGGTGTCCGTTAAGGTGTCCGCGGGCTGGTTCTCGATTTGCGATACAGACATGACATTGCGTGTTCTACCTTTGTGTTGGCGCGTCTGTGACATGGGCCTGGCCCTCTCCTATTGGTTAGTATGTTTGTATGAACCCTCGTGATTGCTCCAGACGCCATCGTGAAAGAGACTAGCTAGTCCGTCGACCTTTTGATCGTGCGGCGCCAAGTCGACCATCCTGAGCTCTCCGATAGGGATTGGAACGACCCCGTCGGTTATCGTCATGGCCGGCAAGTCACTGAATTAGAGTGGAACCATATTGGCGGTGACTTTCTTTTTCTTCTTCGTGTCACACCTTGGATTATTCACCATCTGATGATACAAGCAATATTTCGGGTCATTAGTGCGGCCCACTGTTTCTGGAAATCTTGGCTCCGACAGCTTCGGCTGGTTGCCTTTAACCATCGAGGGGAATATAGGGACCACATGCTCGTCTCTGAAGGAGTGGTTTTTGTGGAACGATCGTTGGAGGTCCTGGTGTCGGGCCTCCTCTGCCGAGAGGAAGGTTGCCCTTGCGGCCGTTTGTTACCATCCCGTGGGTACTTGATCCCGAAGGACAGGTTTCCAACTTTTTCGTAGCTCGTTCAGCGCGGGTAGCATTTCTCTTGAGCTCCTTCTAGGTAGTCAGTTTGGTAGCTCCTAAACAGAAATTCACGAAGGAAGGAAGCTGTTCTTGCATGTTTCTAGTAGCATGCGCTCTGGTACGCCCGGAGAATAGCTAAGGGAGTGATTCTGGAATCATTCGATATAATCCTTCGCGGACTCTCCCTCTTTTGGACGGTGTTGATCAACGTACACATAGTTACCTCCGTATCTTCTTCGTAGAAGAGCATGCGGAAGTGGTCTCTATGTCTTTCTATGAGTTGATGGAGCTAGGTGGGAGACTCCGAAATAGTGGAAGGCTACCCCTTGAGTGTGCCTACGAACTGACGTACCATGATGGCGTTGTTGCCCAACCCTTCCCCATCTTGAGATATGAAGTGGTAGAGATGTTGGCTTGGCGATGTGGTATCGTCGTACAATAGAAGAGTAAACGGCTTAAACTTCACAATAGAGAAGAACAATCGGCTTAAACTTGGGAGGATTAGGGGCATCGTCCCACTTGAGAGGGTAAGGTGTATCTACCCCCATCTCCTTCAACTCTCCTTTGTGCGCGATTGTCTCCAACTTCGCTTCAAGTCGAGAGATATTCGACTTGCGTCCTGGTGTTGTCGCCACAGGTACAAGGTTCTCCGCTATTGGTTCCCGCCCTCAGGAGATGGTATTTGAGGCGCTACGTCTGTAGGGCTACGTTGATTAAGAAGCGTGTTGTTATGCCGAAAAGTTTGTGCCCCACCGAGATGGATTTGCATAACCCTTTACGAATCGGGGTTATGTTGGAAGCTTCCAAAATATTCTAGAAGATGGCGAATCTTTCTGAAGGCTCAAGAATCTTTCAAAAGACTCGTGATCTTTCTGGATAGACTAGAAGCTTCATTGTAAATATCTAGGCTCTAAAATTTTCTAGAATAATCCCTAGAATATGTCGATTCCAGAAGCTTCTTGTTAGTCCTATGAGGCCTTATAAATAAGTGTGAGGCCCATTTGTTACTCACGACAAAAACTTGTAAGCATTCTCCAAGTTAATGAAAGAATAGTTACAAGTCTCAATCTTGCTCCACTCTTATCTAATTAATTAACGTTCTAGCTAAGCAGAATTGAAAAGGCTTGCACAAGTCTTCAAGTAGGAAGATAGTGTGCCGCACGTGACGAAGTATAGGCAAAAACACTAAATCCGTGACAAGTGGTATCAGAGCGAAGGTTGATCGTCCCCATCTCAACATTCGATGTGGTCCACGAGGAGCAACCAACATCGCCTAAGGAGCAGGCGAAGCCCTCGAGGAAGGGCAAGAGCAAGAGGATGCCATTCGAGCGAGTCCTTAGCGAGTTGGCGTCCCATATGGATCTACTGGAGAATGGTATGACGGACATCGAGTTGCAAGTGGAGCGAAACCAAACGACTCACAAGGAGTTCGTCAATGGGTTAGAGACCGATGTTAGCCATGCTATGGTGCTGTTCCAAGAGCAGCTCCGCGAGATACAAGCTGGGTTTGAGGAGGAACGCCAGATTGCTGAACTGCACGAGGAACTCAAAACCAAGACGATGATCCTCTAGAAGACCATTGGTGATGGTGGGTCTCCAAGGAGGGAGGCGACCCCGAAAGTAAAGTATCTAGAACCCAAATCCTTTAACTACGTGCGAAACACGAAGGAAGTAGATAACTTCATCTGGAACATCGAGCGGTATCTTAAGGCGGCTTAAATCGAATAGGAAGTTGATAAGGTAAACACAACGTTCCTTTATTTCACTGATGATGCTATGTTGTAGTGGCGCTGCGGGTACATCGAGAAGGAGAAGGGACTCTGCTCGATCGAGACTTGGTAGGTTCTCAAGAAGAAGATCAAGTCTCAATTCCACTAGAGAATGTTGCGTTCGTGGCAAGGCAGGGCTTGCGTCAATTCAAGCACATCGGGTCGATCAAAGATTACGTGGTGGATTCACCCATCCGATGCTTGTCATTTCCAATATGGGTTAGGAAGATCGCTTATTCTTTTTCCTGGACAGTCTGCAACTGTAGGTGGCATAAGAGTTGCAGAGGCAGCGTATCTCAGATATGAATACGATCATCTCAGCGGCCAAGAAGTTTATGGAGTATCGACGGTGCGATACATCCAAGTCCAAGGCAAAGGTCACCACTAAGTTCAATAGTGGGGAAAAAAGAAAGGCAACGGAAAGGGAGCTTATTGAAGGACAAGCAGCCTACGAATCTCCAGAAGAAGCGTAAAATTGAATGCTTCGTGTGTGGAGGAAATTACTTTGAACGTGATTGCAAGAACAAAGGCAAGCGGGTGAACGCAGACTAAGACGAGTAGGCCGAGGTCGAGGAGCTTATGACGGGGGCTTACATGGGTGCCTCGGGCTTGCTCAACGCTCTGAAGAGCAAGACCGTCGTAACCAAAGTACCGAGTCGGGATCTCATGTACGTGGACGCAAAGTTTAACGGCCACAAGACAAAGGCGATGTTGGACTCAGGGGCCACGCATTACTTCATCTCGGACGCGGAGGTCCGACGTTTGGGTCTGGTTCTAGAAAAAGACTCGAGCAAGATGAAAGCGGTCAACTCAAAGGCTCGTCCCATGTAGGGGGTGGCCAAAGGGATAAAGATCCAAGTGGGAGACTGGACGGGTATCATTGGCCGCACGACTCGACGACTTCAAAATGGTGCTCGGGATGGACTTTCTTACATTGGCAAAGGTGATTCCAATGCCTCATCTGGGAGTCGTCGGCATCATTGAGGAGGGCTCCCCCCGTGCATGGTGAATTTTTACTATAGCCCCATACCTTTTAGCCCTGTCCGAGCTCGATGAGTTGAAAGGGCAACTAAAAGAGCTGCTCGATGAGGGATTTATCAGGCCGTCCAAGGCCCCGTTCGGTGCATCGGTGCTGTTCCAGAAGAAGAAGGATAGGAGCCTTCCTTTGTGCATCATCTATCGTGCACTAAACAAGGTGACCATCAAAAACAAATATCCTCTCTCGTTAGTGGTAGACTTGTTCGATCAACTAGGAAACGCACGATACTTCTCCAAACTCGATCTGCACTCGGCTATCATGTATGGATTGCCGAGGGGATGAGGCCAAGATAGCGTGTGTCACAAGGTGTGGCGCACTTGAATTTTTAGTCATACCTTTTGGTCTAAGAAATGCTCCTGCAATATTTTGTACTTTGATGGACAAGATCTTCCACCTTTATCTTGGTCGATTCGTCATGGTCTATCTCGACGACATCATCTTGTGCTTAAATATGATAGAGAAACACATCGAGCATTTGAAGGCAGTTTTCCTGGTGTTGAGGGATAACCAGCTCTTTGTCAAGCAGGAGAAATATTCCTTTGCTCAAAATGTGGCCATTCTTGGGACACTGGATCGGGTATGGCAAGATATGGATGGACGAGGCGAAGGTCCAGTCCATACGGAAGTAGGAGGCTACCACCAGGCCGACGGAGCTCAAATCATTCCTAGCCATGGCGAACTACTATCGACGGTTCATCTAGGGATACTCCAACATAGCATCACCACTTACCGATCTGTTACGGAAGGATCGAGCATGGAGTTGGACGTCCAAGTACGAGGAGGCATTTGACACACTCAAGAGGGCCGTGACGGAGGAACTGGTCTTGTCATTGCTAGATTACTCTAAGGTATTCGAGGTACATAATGACGTATTCGACTTCACCATCTGTGGGGCGTTGGTATAGGAAAGGCACCCCATCGCATGCGAAAGCTGCAAGAGCGGCGATACATAGTGCAGGAGAAGGAGATTACCGTAGTGGTGCGTTGTTTGAGGACATGGCGGCATTATCTTCTTGGCACAGGTTCTTGATCATGACAGACAATGTTGCCACGTGCTACTCCTACTCCCAGAAGAAATTGCTCCGAAGAAAGCGAGATGATAAGACTCCTTGACCGAGTTCGACATGGCGCTTCGATACAAGCCGAACAAGGAGAATTATGTGATCGATGCACCGAGCTCGCAACGGTGTGCTTTCTCAAGGGAGACATTCTTAATCGTGTCAAAGTGGGTGTAACTGAGGACACATTGACATAGGCTGTGGTGAAGCTCATTTGCGAGGGTAAGATGTAACGACCCGCACCCAGTATAGGGACACGAGAAGTGGATACGTCCATCCTACGCCGCAGTATCGTCGATAGAACGTTGTCCTAGGTCACATACATCGAACAATTATAAGGTACATTACACAGTTATACATGGAGGAATAATATAAAGTACAAATCTCAATCACAGCTAAGGAAGATGTACGATAAGATAGATAAAAAAATCAACAGAATCCACAGATGAAATACGATAAAAGAGAGAATTCAAAGTATCTAAGATAAACATCTAACAATATCCACAAATCCACATCATCACAATCTCTAATACAAACATCCAGATGAGATACAACTGAAATAAGACAACTAAACTATGGGAGTGTCGTCAGCAGGTAATGGATCCTGCTGGAAGTCCAAGTCACAGGTGTCCTCTAATGCTGCCCCGTAGTAGGTGGTGCAACACGCCTCATCCTCGTCCTCTGTAATTTCAATAGGTCTAGTCTGGATAGGAGCGAGCACAGTACATCGCACGCAGTTCATAATATGACATGATATGTAAATATGCTATAGAGTAAGATACATGAAACGCTGATAAATATATAAAATAAAGGAGATGACTGTAAAGAAATATCTACTATAAGTAAAGAACTAATAGTGGCTAGTGATGTAGAGTACCAGATAGACATGTAAACAGCTTGAATTTGCACATGAGTAATCTAAGAGTTTGCACATGAGTATACTACTTTGGAATTGTTCACATGACCATTTATACTCCCCCCGTACCCCAATTAATACACAAGGATCCAGACAGGTTATGTTATTGCACATGATATCACATGAAGGCCCATAAATGGGGGCACATGAATGTATACATGGGGGCTCTGTGAACATGAGAGTACATGAATCGCAAGAGTGCACATGAATGGTGAAAGCATCGGAGTACATGATGAAAGTGAAATGTACATGACATACTGTAACCCGATGCTCCCGAGGGAGATAACATCTCATGAAGGGATCCATATAGTACCAATCCATGTTAACAACGTGACAGCATCAAGTAAAGTAATCTAAAGCATAAATGTAAATCCTATCAAGTATGAAACGGTCAGAGAATGTACTCGTCTGATATCCTGAGTATCCAAAGTGAATATACTGTCTGAGAAGAGGTGTCTGACTAGAACAACACAAGTCACAATATGTCTAGAATGGTAAAATAGAACTTTACAATGTATTCTACATGATGTTTGGATCAATCTAGGCTAAAGTCAACCTTTGTTCAACTCTAGTCAATTACACTAGTCACTACTAAAATACAACGATTTAGCGACGGCCCTATCCGTCGCTAATCAGTCGCTAATTGACATTACCGACGGATTATCGACGGATATTGGCTGAAAAAATCTGTCGGGAATAACCTCGTCGCTAAAACAAATCCGTCGCTAGTCCGTCGCTTAGCGACTACTTAGCGACTAATTACCGTTGGCTACATCAAAACAGTTAGCGACGACTAGTCGACGGTTTTCTGTCAACTTCGACAATTTAAAATTTTAATATGGCAACGTTTAACGACGGACAATCCGTCGCTAAACCGTCGTTAAACGCGTATTATAGGGTTTCTGATATGCAAAATATTTTGCTAATCCGTCGCTAATCCGTCACCAACCTCGTCGGAATAGCGACGGAGTAGCGATGGATAATCCGTCGACAGGCTCCTGGATATCTTACATAATTCTAGGACCTTGGCGACGGATAACCCGTCAGCTTTTAGTCGCTCAGCCGTCGCTAACTGGGTATCCCCCAGTTAGCGACGGATAGTCCGTCGGAAAGTGGTCGCTAGTCCGTCGGTAGCTGGAATTTTTTTGAAAAAAAGTAGCATAAAACTGGGCATTCCTAATATACAAAACACATAAATAATCCCAAGCAATTCCAATATACACAATTCCAATATACAAAACACACAAACAATTCCAACACACAAATATCCCAAGCATTCAAATTGTTCATACAAAACACACAAATATTCAATATTTAAACACAAATATTCAATATTCAATAAAAAAATCGACTTTGGCCTCAGCAAAAACCGCAAGTCAGACGATGAATCCTCACAGCCAGGGATCATAGTTGCGTTGCGGCATGTACCATTCTCTCAGCCACTTTGCATACGAAGGCTCAATTTGGTTGAAGTCTTCTGTAGGGACTGGAGGGTCAGTTCCGATGCTACTACTCTCTGACGGTGGCTCCTCCTTAACTTCAACCTTCATCGGTTCTTCCTTGACCTTGACCTTTGGTAACACCTCCTCCTTAACAGTCACCGACTCTTGTTTGAAGAACGGAGATAGTATCTCTTCCTTTACGAGAGCCTCCGCCTTCGTCATGGGTACTGCCACAGAGTCAAAAAAAAGTTAGCAAAAAGGACTTAGAAGCCCAACATGAGCATCTGAGCTGCATCAGAATCTCTGGCGCATCAACTGGGATGAAACCCATACGCGTCAGCCTAAGCACATCTACATGAGGCGGCTCATCTACAGTTGGGTCACCCCAACATCACTGCAACAAAGACCAAGGCAAGAGAATACCCACCGAGCACTTCTGGGCGAACGTCGGCGTGGGTCGCCCTAACGACGGGGACTTCCTTCGTGTCGACCTCCAAGGGTTCCTTGCCTCGGCCCCTTCCTCAGCTAGCAGCACCATCTCAGGGAGTCTTGGGAGACATCTCTCTGACAAAGAAAAGAAGGGAGAAAAGAGTTCTGAGGAAGAAGAAACCTTTTTTCAGAAAAGAAGAAAAACTAAACATAATTAGGAGAAAATCTTGACATAGAGTGATTCGAAGGACTTACTAGATGTTCCATTATCATCATTGTCTAGAAAGATGATATTTTCTTCAACATCCGTAGGAGAACTATAAGGATATATCTTTTCACAACATGTCACCTTATCAAAGACCCTTAATGTGACAACCATGTTACCACGGTGTCGGAAGACTAACATGTCATAATTTTCTAAGCCGTGTGCTTTGACATAATCCTCCCAACCCTGTCCTCCTATGTAGTAATCTTGCATTTCTTTATGAAGTTCAAGACGACATATTTTTTCATTACGAGTAACTATATGCTGTCTTGAACTTCATAAAGAAATGCAAGATTACTACATAGGAGGAAAGAGTTGGGAGGATTATGTCAAAGCACACAGCTTAGAAAATTATGACATGTTAGTCTTCCGATACCGCGGTAACATGATATTCACATTAAGGGCCTTTGACAATGTGACATATTGTGAAAAGATATATCCTTATAGTTCTCCTTCTGAGAACAGGAAACATTGCGCTGTTAGGGTCAAGTTCCTAGCCCAATCAGGATAACATTGCGTTGTCAGGATCAAGTTCAATATACTAAAATTACTTAGTGTATTATGTGTGTATGTGTGTATGTTCCGACCCCCCGTAGCCAGCCACCCCCGATACTCATAGGGATAGTCCGATATCGATACTCATAGGAATAGCCCGATACCGATACTCATAGGAATAGTCCGATACCGATACCGATTTCAATACTCATAAGAATAGTCCGATACCGATACCGGGACATGCCAAACTGTATCGGTATCAGACAGTATCGGACTGGAATCGGACAGTATCGGGTATCGGTCAGTATCGGAGCGGGACATGCCAAACTGTACACTACTTGTACGTTGCATCTACACTACATTCTATATCATCTTGATTAATTGTACATAAACCTTGGTTATCAACTCTTGACCTTGATTGATGATCTTGATCAAGAATTAATAATCCTGAATTAATTATAATTATTCTTGACTAATTCCTAGCTAGATTGTTACTAAACTGTACATTACTTATACGTTGCTACACTCGTGTTGTCGTTTGTACATCCATGTACGACCAAAGAAGTAACGATCCATCGCAGATTGGAGGTAAAAATCTGTATCACAAGACTAACAGAATTACTATGTAATCATGTACTCACCAATAACCAGATGTAACTGGAGTCGTTGGGCCTATCGTGCAGTAAGTGGTGGATCCGCTGGTATAGGCCGGATGTACTTAGTATCTACTGTATCAGATTAGTATCGGTCTATTGGTTTGGTATAGGACGTATCAGATTGGTATTGGCCTTAACAAATTGGTATCGTCCTGTCCGATATGTACATGTATCGGTCTTATAGCTAGAATTCATATTGGCCTTATCGATTTGGTATTGGTCATATTCGATAGGTATCGGCCGTGTTGGATTAGTATCGACCATTTTGAATTAGTATCGTGGAAGGTTTAGTAACAACTGTACTTGAATTTCTCTCTTCTCGAGCTAGAATACCATTGCAAGAGAGTCACCAGATCGTGATTGGCCAGTTACAGTAACATACATGCTTCCTTTTCTATCAGGAAAAGCGAGATTGAAAAGGAAGCATGTATGTTCTGTAATTGGCCAGCTACGCTCTCGTGACTCTCTTGCAATGGTAATCTAGCTCTAGAAGAGAAAAATCCAAGTACAATTGTTACTAAACCTTCCACCATAATAAATTGATACTGACGATACTAATCTGATATGCCGATACCTATCGGATATGGCCGATACCGAATCGATAAGGCCAATACAAATCCTAGCTATATGGTCGATACATATCGGATAGGACGATACCAATTCGCTAAGACCAATACCAACCGATACGACCTATAACAACCGATACAACCTATACTAATCCGATACGGTCAATACTTATAAGTACCTACGGTTGAGGAGGTTGATCCGCTGGTACATCCATGTATGATCAACGAAGTAACGATCCATTTCAATTTGGATGTGAAAAACTGTATCGTAAGATAAACTAAACATAATTAGTTTGATACCGATACCGATACCCCCGATAATCAACGAAATAGTCCGATACCGAAACTCAACGAAATAGTCTGATACCGATACCGATAATCATAGGAATAGCCCGATACCGATACTGATTTAGTTTTGGTTTTGATTTCAATTTCGGTTTCGATCGTACTAAAGTTTATATATACTCCTATATATATATATATATATATATATATATATATATATATATATTATATGTATATATATATATATATATATATATATATTATATGTATATATATATATATATATGTGTGTGTGTGTGTGTGTGTGTGTGTGTGTGTGTGTGTGTGTGTGTGTGTGAGTGTGTATATGTGTGTGTGTATGTATGTATGTATGTGTGTATGTATGTGTGCCGACAACATCCCCTCCCCGACCCCCCTCCCCCCCCCCTTCCGACCACCTCCCCCACCCCCCTTCCCGACAGCACCCACCCCCTGTAGTGCCCCGCTCCCGTTGGGGCGAAGCACAATGTAATAGGCTCGTGCCAAGTCAGACATGGTCGGGAACATAGATGGCTAGTCTGACTCGACGACGAGTTTGATATACAAAAACCATGGCATCAATAAAATCGATTTGGACGAGTGATATGAGTACCGTTCCAACTAATGGATCGACTACTGTTGGAATAAGTCCTAGATGCGGTAGGCGGCGTCTTGGCGAAGGAACTCTAAAGAGAGCGACGCAACCCGTCTGCCGTAAGTTATATTGGTTTTCTTGGCTTTCTGAACGAATTGTTGCGTGGATTTGATAGTGTGCTTTCGCGTCGATTTTTGAATGCGTCTTTGGGAATTTCGAAGGAAGGATTGAAGGAAGGGTTCTAATTCGATGCTCGTGCCATTGCAGGAGTTCGTGTAACTGGCGCTTGACCGTCGTGAAGCGTTCTCCTACTCTCGACGCAATCTCCTTAGGTGGGTGGTTCTTCGGCCCCTTCTTTTCTACTCCTTTCTGCCAACTAATTCTTAAAGTTCAACGTTCAAATCGATGATGCTAACGGGATGTATGCTTGCCACTAAGATCAAGAGCTCGGGATAATATATCAACCTAGAGAATTTAACTCCGAAATTATAAGTTCACACTAAGTAGAGAAAAGATAAAGTCCTAAGAAAGAGAAAATATATTTCATGCCATGCAAAACACAACGATAAAAACCTTGGTGGCGGTACATCATGCCTCGGAGAATTTGGTGCCTACGGGATGCTAAATCAGAACGTACGGTTTCGGGGGAAAGGACCCTTGCACGAGTAGGAATGATTATGTGATTTGATAATGGTTACGCTATGAAATTTACTTCATACATATTAAACTGTTTATACATTCGCATGGTCAAGGACGACTTGTGCACAAGGTGAGCTTTTCTCGAGACGGTACCCGGGGCCCTGGGACCGAATCGGCCTAGGAGGAAATTATGGAAATCGTGCTTCGGCGCGAGGCATTGCGAGACCTCCAGTTAGGCTCGCTACCTGGACTGGAGGGCGCGTCGCAAGGCTACGTAATCGTCCTTCATGGTGTCGATATCACCAATGACCGCATATAGGATAGATTGCATGCTCACTTATTGTCTTATGCAGGTTGTAAGTATCATGCATATTTTGTGCAGGAAAGGAGCACGGCCGTGGTAAGAATGCCTTTAAATTGGTTATGTGTTATCGTTTAAAATGTGCCTTCGATATGAACTGCAATTCATATAGTTCTAAATAGAAAGATCACTTCGTATGCTAGAATCCTTAATAAGCAGTGTCGGTTTAGACGAGTGGGTTCGTCCCATCCACTAGCAAGCGTGCTAACCCCCAACTCCCCAGGTAACGAGTGCGCTGCGGGAGCTCGAGACTAGACCTGAAGCTGAAGAACGGGAGGCAGCACGAAGCTCTCCAATTTTGAAGTATTTTGAAGCCCAAACTCAGATCGAAGGCTTTGTTCAAATGTATAAAGGGGCGTGAATGTATGGAACGACAAGGATTATTTCAGGACAAGCTTGTCGAGAGTTTTTCTTTTGTGTGTTTCAAGATGTAGCCGCAACGGCATATGTAATGTAAAAATGACCTTGCACATACTTTGTAAGTTTATGAATGAAAAGCTAAATTTCTTCCTATGCTATGTTTTCAACTCTATGCACTGTTTAAATTCAACGCGTCGAGACAAAAGAAACTTCCAATTGCACATCCTTGCCTTGTGCAAGTCCAATAAAGACTTGCACGACATCACGTCCCGACCCGTGGGATCGATTTATATCGAGTCAAGGCGATGGCGACCGATTCGGCGAGTCGGGGCGTGACAGGTTGGTATCAGAGCACGGTTCACACCTCGGACCTTTCAAAATACTTTCTTTAGATGATGCCGTTGCAATTTTTCAAAAACTATGCTTTTCGACATATGCGGCCTGAAATAATCGTTCCATACATATAAGCCCGTAGATATTTTGAGATGTAGCTCCCCTTCCCGAAAATGTAGAAATATTCTATTATTATTTACTTTATTTGAATAGTCTTTTTTGAGCTTTATAAATAATTATTTAGTTAACTATTACGGTAGACGACTTTAGCCATGATGGAGTTTTGGAGTGCAAGGTAACTAGGAATCATGGCACGGATAGTGCAGTGGCGTGCTTGACTAGTGTTTAGCCATGATGGGGGAATGCAAAATCTTATGAGTACCCTAACTAGGAAAACCAGGCCAAGCTGCGACATTAACCTCTATAGATGTCGTAATTATATATTAATTAAGATTATGATTTTACGAGATCCGGTTGTGCCGATCTAGCTCGGACTGGACCCGAGCCAGGCCCAAACCCAGGTAGACATGCAGTACGTCCCAAAAGATGTCCGCGTAGATAGTTGTTGGTGTAGTTTAATTAGTGTAATTATTTAGTGGACAAATAAGTACTTCATGTATAAAAGAGTTTTATTTAATAAATAGATACTAAGAATAGCTTAATAGATTTTGGGTGAGTATATATATTGTAGGTATGTAATTATTTACATGGGTACACGTATATACGTGTAGGTACCTCTATTTAGATTTATAAATGGATTTATAGAATACGAGAAATAGGTTCTATGTACTAATACTACTGTATAAATTAATTCTAGTTATATAAATTATATATATATATATAATTATGATTTTATATAGTGAAAATATTGGTTATATATAAATTATTTCTTGGTCTATGTGGAATTTATGGTAAATATATGAATGCATATAATAGTAAGAATACGTATACGTGCATATATGTATATTTAATTATATAGGCAGATAAATATATAATTAGAATTTATTGATGAATATAAATATTACATGTTATATATATATATATATATATATATATATATATATATATATATATATATATATATATATATATATATATATATGTGTGTAGATGTGTGTGTATATACATATATACACGAGTGTATAGGCATTTGTATATATAAATACATGTATGATATACATGGGTGTGTACATATAGTTATGCATTTATAAGGAAAGAATAAGAAAAAGAATAAAAGGAAAAGAAAAACAATTCTAAAAGCTTAGCTGCCAGGCCTACTCGGCCAAAGCTCGAGCCCGAGCCAACCAATCCCCAAGCCCAACCCTTGGCCCGGTCCCAAGGGAACAACCCAGCTGAGCCATCAGGCCAGCCAACCCACGTGACCCCCAGAGCAAACTGCTCTCAACTGAACCGAGAAGCAATTCCATATAAACGTAGTATATATACGAAGGGATCGAGAGATCAACATCATCTAAACCCTAACCAACACCCGCGCCACCACCCTCCTCCTGCCCTGGCGACCCCCTCTGGGTGCGACGCGCCCTGGGCGCCGCCGCGCACGGCTGAGGGCGTGCTTATGGCCGGCCAAGCCGCCGACAGCGCTCGCACGCGCTGGAACAATCAGCAGCAGTGCATCAATAGGGCCGACTTCACATCGGTTTCCCCGCCACCCCGGTTCGTCGTTTCACGAACGAACTTCTCCGGTATGTCGACAACCTTATCCCCGATAATCTCCTTCAAATAGTTTTAATTATTTCGCTTTGTACGCGATGGAAAACGAGTCCCAAAACCGAGGAAAATCTCGATTTTCAGAATTTAGAAACTGTCCCGAAACCCAAAGTTGGCGGTCGATTTACGACCAGAATATTGTGAAACTTGGAAAACCGCTTGAACACCCTTTTAGACAACATAACCGAGATGGAAACCTAATTTTTAGTTTTATTTCTAGTTGATTAAACAGAAAGATAAATCAGTTTAAATATCAGGAAAAACCTATTTTCAGAATATTAGAAAATCTAAAAATGCTCCGATACCACGTCCGTCCCACCATTCCGGGCAACGTGGTCGCGCACCGAAGGCATCGAAAGCTGCGTAATGGCTTCGTGGTCGTGTGGGCTTTGACGGAATTCAAATTGGTCGCGTGTGCGCGACGAATTTGATGCGTATCCGTCAAATTTTACCGTATCGTGCACGTTGCAAATTTCTCAATTACTTCGTGCACGTTCGTCAGATCGAGACGAAACTTGCGCCAACAGAACCGTATCATTTTTCTGGTCCTGTATGCCAAGTTTGGTCCAATTCTGAGACAGTCGAATCTGACGTCGTTTGCGGGCCCCACGGTCCCACTCAAAGGGCGATTTTGTGCACGGCCCGCCGGAATCCAACTTTGGACATACGGTTGGGTTCGTATCGGAAAACTGGATTCGTAGATATGTAGTTTAACAACTTTAGAGACCGTTGACTCTGGCACGCTTTTCGGTGCAAAGCGGGTCCAACGGCGGACATCGTTTTTGCCCGAAATTACCGTTTTGCCCCTGTGTCCAGAATTGGACTTAAGGACAGGCAATCCTAGCTAATTGGACTAATTTGAGATCATTGGTATTGTTTATTTCAGCTTCCGGGGACTGTTGTACGGGTTTTGACCATTGTGGCACAATTAGTGGTACAGATTGTCGGTTTCACCAGCAGAGGACCACAGGCGAGTACAGTTTATTGTTTGCATTTCGATATTGATCTTTACTATATTTTATTGATTAGTCATTGGTTATGTGATTATTTTCTATTATAAATTGTTGAGTCGGGAATGAGAAGTA
Source organism: Iris pallida (assembly GCA_029216955.1). NCBI lineage: Eukaryota > Viridiplantae > Streptophyta > Magnoliopsida > Asparagales > Iridaceae > Iris > Iris pallida. The sequence continues at coordinate 2,036,702 of JANAVB010044817.1, read as the reverse complement.
CCGAGGATGTGTGATCTGACCTTAGACCGTGTAGACCGTGTTGCATTTATTTCTTGTAGACCGTGTAGACAGTGTTTTATTTACTTCTTGTAGATAGTGTAGACAGTGATTTATTTATTGCAAAGTAGACCGTGTAGACCATGTTTATTATTGCATTTAAACTGTGTAGTTAGTGATTATTATTCTGTAGACAGTGTTTCTTTATTGCTATATTTTCTGTAGACCGTGTAACTGTAGACCGTGTAACTGTAGACCATGTAACTTTAGACCGTGTAGACCGTGTCGCATAATTGTTCCGAGACCGATCACATATCAAAGGTACTTCTAATGGTGGAAAAATATATTGGTCTATTTATTACTATTGATTTTTCTTACGGCTTTACTGTTTATCTTCAAACCCATGATTGATGTCTAACCTTTGTTTTATAGTCATTTTCTTTATTTGAAATTGCATTCAGTGGATTATGCTCGTTCCATTCTTAACTGGAAACCAACATTTTCAGGTTAGCCGTGGATTCACTTAGCTTGGGGAGTGACGGGAATACTTGCAGACAAAGGCCTAGAGACTAGCTAGAAAGTCGGGTTATAGTCATTCAACAGTTGTACAAATTTATATTTTCTACAAATGTAAAACTTGTGATCATTGTAAATTAAATTAATTTTGTGAATGAGCATTATTTTGGGATTTTGATCTTCATGGCCGTGATAGCGTTCTACCGCCGACACTGCGGCGTAGGCTGGCTTGGACACGTCTCGTATCCGTTTTAAAAAAAAATGGGTGCGGGTCGTGACAAGTTTTTGTGGTGGCCCATGCAGGTCAGTCTTCGCAAATCACGCGAACTCGTGATGGTACTTAAGTTAGTTGTACTATTGCGAGCCTGCGATAAGGAAATGCTCATTCATGAATTAAAATTAATTTAATTTAAGTGAATGACTAGGACTAGGAGTCCCTTATACAAATTTACCGATGGGTAGTCTAGGCCATACAATTTAGATGAGACGTTAGTAATTTTGATAGTTATCAGATCCCCATAGGTACACGAGTATCTCTTGATATGACGATGTAATCTAATTTGGATTGATTATTCCCTTGGTAAGGTAGGGCTTCATAGAATTAATGATCTAACCTTGATAAATGGTACAATTCTTTCTCCTTGCCCTTTTGATATCATCCTCACGTCTTAGTCAAATTGCCTATTTAGTTCCTATTTTGCCCTAGGAATTGTTATTTTTATGTTATCCATAGATGAACCTCAAATTAGTTCGATTCAAGTTTTTCCTCAAAGGCTTGAATACACATGGAATAGTTAGAATGTTTGTATTTCTTTGTCCTCTGATATTTTTCCTTGTTCAATCCTTTATTTTAAGGGTTGTGACTGATAGGACAAATGTTTACACTTTATTTCGTAGTCAACTTGTTTGAATCTATAGAAGCCCATGAAGTTTTACAGATATAGTTAAAAGAATATTAGTTGACTCATAATGGCAGGACAGCAGCACACTGTCGCCATTTATTTGAATTACGGACTCACTATAGCCAGCAGCGCACTGGCGAGACACGACCCTAGAATTGAAATTTTTAAGGAAATTGTAGGTTATAGAATATTCCTAAAACTAGGGCTAGTGGTCCTTTTTGATCATAGTTACCCGGGTGTCGAGATAATGTAGAGTATCTGATAGTATATCGCATCTGAATCACCGAACCAAGAGTTTACCATCGTCTGAGTATACGGACGAGGCATAATCCTCGGTGAAATGATTTCAGACGTGATCACAAGTTAAGGATACTATAGAGGATAGGACAGTACCATGTGTGTTCCATAAGATCCGAAGCCAATATTAGTGGAAGTTTTGTAAGATGGGTAGCACGTCTTCCGCTCTAGCATTTCATGGTCCTTGTGCTCTATTGACGGGGATATTAATTGACGCTAATATGTTTACCCATAATGTAGAATTTAGAGACCTATAACCCATTAGTCGACCAAGGCTTTATGGGTAGGAAGATAGTAGGGAGACCGTATAAGCAGGAACACCGGGTAAGGTTTTGATTCTCACAAAACTCTAACTACCTGTGCCTCCTTTCAAAAATCTGGTAAAATTATATTTGACTATCTTAACCAACGCTGCTATTACAGCCTAGTTTTGCAAGCTCACTCTGTTCTCGAGCTTGATTCGAGACATATGTTTAGTGGGGACGCCTGCTAACTTATTGTCTAATCAGAATCAGTGTATTATGGTCTGATCAACCAGGATGCATTTGGTTCGCTCTTCGTTTAATTATACTACGTGGATGGAGATATATAGGTATCTAGGATCTCATCCGCGACTGCTTTGACAATTTCTCTTGAATTATACGTTCGTCTTTGGATCACGTGATTGTATTCAGTAACATCTTTCTTGAACTCTTTATTGTTTTGTCTCTCACTGATTTGGAAAGACAGAAGCTTGTAATTGGTAAAGAGATACCGAGTATTCCCATGGCTATGGTAGTTGTATACGCGAGGGTAACCATCGTCATCCGGCCATGTGATTGAGTTACTCGTTCTACTCTCGACCCCAAACTGTTATCGGGACTTTCTAGCTACCTGAATTTGAGAATGATTAGGTTTTACCCTTAGTCGAAATGCCAACCCAAGAGACCATCTATCCTCAAGGAACCAATTGTTGTGAGCCTCTAACTATTTGCTGGAAGCTTGCATTAACTAGCAACCCTTAAGCCTTGAACCAACCCTTCCTCGACCGAAGCCACAGTTAGACATGGGATGAGTGGACAATAGGGTAATCATATACCGTGACACTCATCCCAATATTGGTTTCTAACAAAAATTGCTCTAGTTATGAAAGTTTTATTATTAAGACCTAACTAGTGTTGGAACACCACAGTCACTAGCTTAGCCAATATCATAGCTTAATTACTCTGTCACACTATGACTTACCAGTTGTCAACAGCAATACCTGATCACTACAACCCTCGTGACCATAGCCTGGCAGGTTTGACACAAATAGAAATTTTTGACTGAATTGTTAGAAATCTTTTCATAGGAGGTATCCCTTAGAGCTGGTTACCCCATCGATAACCCTTGTATACTATGAACGAGTAGGTCATTCTATTTTATCGACCGTGTGTAATTGTACACCCTCATGTTCCATTTATTGAGGAACGATCATTGACTTGACTTATAACCATCGTACCCGTTCTGTCGTGCTTGATTCTTTATTAACAAGAGTCGAGGTACAATACCCGGACTTTTGGAAATCTTCTAGTCTCATTATTCCTAAAACCATATCCTAGCTTCTAAGGTGGGTAGACTGTAAGCCTCCTAAAAATTTTTGGGATATACGAGGATTTTCGATTGATTAGATTAACTTCCATAGGATGATGATTAGTACCCTTGGACTCCCACTTTTCATTTAAGTCATTTTGTGTCCCTGACCGTGTCATTAATATTCATAGCACGAGGCCAGTTGCTACCTTCCAACAAAATTTATATGCAAGATCTAGACGAGTCCACCTTCATCTAGGTATATCATGTCCCACTCAAATACGTTCCCTTGTACTCTATTTTATGGTATGACTTTCAGGTAAAAAGGACAAGCTATAACCCTTACCATAATACCAGTATACCTTCTGACATCCACTAGAGCCTCAACTTCGACTCAATTCCTTCAACCCAATATATGGTTGCGATCTACTCGAAGTCCACTATGCATATGCTACTAGTGTGCCACTCAATCGAGGTCTCATGTGCTGCTTAAACACAAAGGTCACGGGAGGCGTATTTCGGGCTTTATGAACCTAGCTAACCAACCTGACTGGCAACTACCTCAACCCTTGGATAGGAACCTATTCTAGGTTACCCTAACTATTAGAAACAGTTTTATTATTAGGATATTGTCGTGTCCGTATAGATTGAAATCCAAGGTTCATACAACCAACAATTGATATCCAAACAGGAAACCCATTAAGGCCCAGTAAAACCCATCCAGACCAACCCCCATAGTTGGTCTATAAAATCGAAGTGTTTGAAATAGGCCTTATACCCATTATGTTGTCTCCCCTTCTTAGAATGTGAAGTCATTCGTAACCCTTATCCCATCTACCCGGAAGTCGCGATACAATTTTATATTGTGTTTATATTCCTTGCACGTGTGTTTAAATAACCACGAAAAGGATCACAAACTGGACTTCCCAAATTTTTGTCCTATTATGGAACCTTGTTTAGAATTTCGAGAACGAAATTTCTGTATTGCACGGAGTGCAAGCCCTCTAATAAACGAAGGGTTTTTCGAATTAGCAAGTGACTGGACTAGAGTAGCCAACCTAGCAACAAGTTATGTTCATAAACGTTATTTCTATCGGCATCATTTGATATCCTCTACCGCTCTTGAAACTTCGTGCTTATTCTCAATTATTCTCCCTCGCCTTTTCGTACCATTGACTCGTCCTTCCTATTTTGGGGGTCGATAACAGTGTTGTGTAGAAGTTAGCGGAAGTATAGTATAAGCTAGTTGACATTTGAATTTGGAGTGCTTAATAGATAGGAGGGATTTATAGGTGTCGTATACTGTAATACCTATTCGTAGAAACTTTAGCAAGTAGTGGAAGGACTATAAAGTTTTAGTGACATAGCGTTGATGGAGTAGTGTGACCAAAGGTGGGTAGAAGTCCTCAAGAAATTACAGTTCCAAATGACCATGAGAATAGATTGGTAGCAAATGGAGACCGTCGTCTATCATAGCGGATGGACTCTTACCTTGAATTTCGAGGACGAAATTATTTTTAAGGTGGGTAGATTTGTAGCTCCCCTTCCCGAAAATGTAGAAATATTCTATTATTATTTACTTTATTTGAATAGACTTTTTTTGAGCTTTATAAATAATTATTTAGTTAACTATTACGGTAGACGACTTTAGCCATGATGGAGTTTTGGAGTGCAAGGTAACTAGGAATCATGGCACGGATAGTGCAGTGGCGTGCTTGACTAGTGTTTAGCCATGATGGGGGAATGCAAAATCTTATGAGTACCCTAACTAGGAAAACCAGGCCAAGCTGCGACATTAACCTCTATAGATGTCGTAATTATATATTAATTAAGATTATGATTTTACGAGATCCGGTTGTGTCGATCTAGCTCGGACTGGACCCGAGCCAGGCCCAAACCCAGGTAGACATGCAGTACGTCCCAAAAGATGTCCGCGTAGATAGTTGTTGGTGTAGTTTAATTAGTGTAATTATTTAGTGGACAAATAAGTACTTCATGTATAAAAGAGTTTTATTTAATAAATAGATACTAAGAATAGCTTAATAGATTTTGGGTGAGTATATATATTGTAGGTATGTAATTATCTACATGGGTACACGTATATACGTGTAGGTACCTCTATTTAGATTTATAAATGGATTTATAGAATACGAGAAATAGGTTCTATGTACTAATACTACTGTATAAATTAATTCTAGTTATATAAATTATATATATATATAATTATGATTTTATATAGTGAAAATATTGGTTATATATAAATTATTTCTTGGTCTATGTGGAATTTATGGTAAATATATGAATGCATATAATAGTAAGAATACGTATACGTGCATATATGTATATTTAATTATATAGGCAGATAAATATATAATTAGAATTTATTGATGAATATAAATATTACATGTTATATATATATATATATATATATATATATATATATATATATATATATATATATATATATATATATGTAGATGTGTGTGTATATACATATATATATACACGAGTGTATAGGCATTTGTATATATAAATACATGTATGATATACATGGGTGTGTACATATAGTTATGCATTTATAAGGAAAGAATAAGAAAAAGAATAAAAGGAAAAGAAAAACAATTCTAAAAGCTTAGCTGCCAGGCCTACTCGGCCAAAGCTCGAGCCCGAGCCAACCAATCTCCAAGCCCAACCCTTGGCCCGGTCCCAAGGGAACAACCCAGCTGAGCCATCAGGCCAGCCAACCCACGTGACCCCCAGAGCAAACTGCTCTCAACTGAACCGAGAAGCAATTCCATATAAACGTAGTATATATACGAAGGGATCGAGAGATCAACATCATCTAAACCCTAACCAACACCCGCGCCACCACCCTCCTCCTGCCCTGGCGACCCCCTCTGGGTGCGACGCGCCCTGGGCGCCGCCGCGCACGGCTGAGGGCGTGCGGATGGCCGGCCAAGCCGCCGACAGCGCTCCCACGCGCTGGAACAATCAGCAGCAGTGCATCAATAGGGCCGACTTCACATCGGTTTCCCCGCCACCCCGGTTCGTCGTTTCACGAACGAACTTCTCCGGTATGTCGACAACCTTATCCCCGATAATCTCCTTCAAATAGTTTTAATTATTTCGCTTTGTACGCGACGGAAAACGAGTCCCAAAACCGAGAAAAATCTCGATTTTCAGAATTTAGAAACTGTCCCGAAATCCAAAGTTGGCGGTCGATTTACGACCAGAATATTGTGAAACTTGGAAAACCGCTTGAACACCCTTTTAGACAACATAACCGAGATGGGAACCTAATTTTTAGTTTTATTTCTAGTTGATTAAACAGAAAGATAAATCAGTTTAAATATCAGGAAAAACCCGTTTTCAGAATATTAGAAAATCTAAAAACGCTCCGATACCACGTCCGTCCCACCATTCCGGGTAACGTGGTCGCGCACCGAAGGCATCGAAAGCTGCGTAATGGCTTCGTGGTCGTGTGGGCTTTGACGGAATTCAAATTGGTCGCGTGTGCGCGACGAATTTGATGCGTATCCGTCAAATTTTACCGTATCGTGCACGTTGCAAATTTCTCAATTACTTCGTGCATGTTCGTCAGATCGAGACGAAACTTGCGCCAACAGAACCGTATCGTTTTTTTGGTCCTGTATGCCAAGTTTGGTCCAATTCTGAGACAGTCGAATCTGACGTCGTTTGTGGGCCCCACGGTCCCACTCAAAGGGCGATTTTGTGCACGGCCCGTCGGAATCCAACTTTGGACATACGGTTGGGTTCGTATCGGAAAACTGGATTCGTAGACATGTAGTTTGACGACTTTAGAGACCGTTGACTCTGGCACGCTTTTCGGTGCAAAGCGGGTCCAACGGCGGACATCGTTTTTGCCCGAAATTACCGTTTTGCCCCTGTGTCCAGAATTGGACTTAAGGACAGGCAATCCTAGCTAATTGGACTATTCTGAGATCATTGGTATTGTTTATTTCAGCTTCCGGGGACTGTTGTACGGGTTTTGACCATTGTGGCACAATTAGTGGTACAGATTGTCGGTTTTACCAGCAGAGGACCACAGGCGAGTACAGTTTATTGTTTGCATTTCGATATTGATCTTTACTATATTTCATTGATTAGTCATTGGTTATGTGATTATTTTCTATTATAAATTGTTGAGTCGGGAATGAGAAGTACCGAGGATGTGTGATCTGACCTTAGACCGTGTAGACCGTGTTGCATTTATTTCTTGTAGACCGTGTAGACAGTGTTTTATTTACTTCTTATAGACAGTGTAGACAGTGATTTATTTATTGCAAAGTAGACCGTGTAGACCATGTTTATTATTGCATTTAAACTGTGTAGTTAGTGATTATTATTCTGTAGACAGTGTTTCTTTATTGCTATATTTTCTGTAGACCGTGTAACTGTAGACCGTGTAACTGTAGACCGTGTAACTTTAGACCGTGTAGACCGTGTTGCATAATTGTCCCGAGACCGATCACATATCAAAGGTACTTCTAATGGTGGAAAAGTATATTGGTCTATTTATTACTATTGATTTTTCTTACGGCTTTACTGTTTATCTTCAAACCCATGATTGATGTCTAACCTTTGTTTTATAGTCATTTTCTTTATTTGAAATTGCATTCAGTGGATTGTGCTCGTTCCATTCCTGACTGGAAACCAACATTTTCAGGTTAGCCGTGGATTCACTTAGCTTGGGGAGTGACGGGAATACTTGCAGACAAAGGCCTAGAGACTAGCTAGAAAGTCGGGTTATAGTCATTCAACAGTTGTACAAATTTATATTTTCTACAAATGTAAAACTTGTGATCATTGTAAATTAAATTAATTTTGTGAATGAGCATTATTTTGGGATTTTGATCTTCATGGCCATGACAGCGTTCTACCGCCGACACTGCGGCGTAGGCTGGCTTGGACACGTCTCGTATCCGTTTTAAAAAAAAAAATGGGTGCGGGTCGTGACATGAGAATACTAACGGGTTTGTTCAATTTTGTAGGAATGACAGAAAAACTGCGAGTCCCCACATTGATTAGCACGGATAGCACCGACGGCGCGACGCCTAGCGAATCTGCCATGGAGCGACTACTACGCCTCATGGAACTCCAACAACGCCAGTCAGAGACGCAGCAACGACAGCTGCAAGAGCAGATTCAGGCCCAAGTCAGCGCCCAACAAAAGCAAATAGAGGCCCTGACCCGGATCGTGAGCACCATAGCGACGCAACAGAACTCGACGACCGTCATGTCCGAGGAAGAAGTGCAACCCGTAAAACAAAACATGTGTCTTCCTCCTCCCTGCTTAAGATGACCAAGTTCAAGAAAATGAACCCGCCTGAATTCAACTGTCGAGCAGAGCCTGACGAAGTCATGGGGTGGCTAGTGAAGATTGAGAGTCTGTTCACTTTCCTCAACATCAAGGGGTCCAAGAAAGTCGGGTACGCAGTGTTGCAGCTCAACTTGAGGGCCTACGACTGGTGGGAGGCGAAGAAACAGGAACTCCAAGAGTCCAACCCCAACGCCAAGATCTCCTGGAAGACGTTCAAATGGGCCTTCCTCGAGCAATACATCCCTCGTGCCCTTCGTCGACATAAGGAAGAGGAATTCATGTCCTTGAAGCAAGGAAACTTGTCCGTTGAAGACTACGATGCGAAGTTCGCGAAGCTTGCGAAGTTTGCCGGGGCTTTTCTACCGAACACAGAGGTGTGTGCGAGCGCTTCCAGCAAGGCCTGAACGATGATTTGCATCGGGACGTCATGAACCAGAGATGCCAGACGTACAGGGAATCATATAACGCCGCCCTTGATAGCGAGCGGGTCTTCGGTCGAGTGTCACAGAAGGGCGGATCAAGCATCCGCAACAACTTCAACAAGTGTCCTCACGACGCGGGAGGATCTGGTGCGCCAAAGCGCCAGAACACGTCCGAGTATCGGGGGCCTCACCAGGCGTACGGTGCCATCGCTGCGGCAAGATGGGACATCTGGCGGTCGATTGCCGAGGGGGATGCTTCAAGTGTGGCCAGCTAGGTCACAAGGCAGAAGATTGTCGCATGGGGAGGGCGAACCAACATCCACCAAGGGACGTCCAGAACCAGAACATGGTGCCTCCCGCCCATGGCGCAAACGCGGTGCCCGTGAACCCATAAAATCGCCAAGGGGCGCAAGGCCGAGTCTACGCACTGACTCGAGACGAAGCCTATGCGTCCGACACTGTCGTGACAGGTATACTACTCTATAAAAATATGCCTGCTAGAGTATTGTTTGATTCGGGTGCTACGCAAAGTTTCATATCTGTCGACTTTGTAAAAGAAAATGAACTACCTATGCAACCTTTAGATATGAATCTTAGCGTTAGCACTCCATCGGGAGTAGATATGCCTGCCACTCAAATTTGTAGGGATGGTTACATCTGCATCGGAGAGAGGAATCTATCCTTGGAAGTTATCGTCCTCGATGTCAAGGAGTACGATATAATCCTCGGCATGGATTGGTTGGGTGCATGCCACGCAACGATCGAGTACGCGGAGAAGAGAGTTGTGTTCTGCCTTCCCGGCGAATCCGAGTTCTCCTATTCGTGCGGAGCAGCATCAAAGTCGGCAATGATGATATCGGCAATTTCGGCAAGGCGCATGTTGCATTCCGAGTGCAGCGGGTACCTAGCATCAGTTCGAGACACGAGAACGGAGATTGCAAGCATGGCCCAGACTGAAGTCGTGGTAGAATTTCCTGATGTGTTCCCAGGAGAATTGCCAGGGATGTCGTCGGACCGAGAGATAGAATTCAGCATCGACACCTTCCCGGACACCCGACCGATATCCAAAGCACCTTATCGAATGGCGCCGGCAGAGCTGAAGGAACTGAAGGCACAACTACAAGAGTTACTAGATCGTGGATATATTTGCCCTAGTGTCTCCCCGTGGGGTGCCCCAGTGTTGTTTGTGAGAAAGAAGGATGGATCGATGCGGTTGTGCATCGATTATCCACTACTAAAATATGATCTATTAGCGACGTAATTTAGCGACGGCGTAAAATTACGTCACTATATATGGAATTCAGCGACTCCTTTATATAAACATCGCAAAACGTCGCTATTCAGCGACGTTCAGCGACAGGTACAAAATTACGTCGCTGAATAGCGACGCAACGTCGCTGGATTATTAAAATATGTCGCCAGTTTACGACGTTTAGTGACGTCCTCATGTGACGTCGCTAATATTTTTACTTAGGGCACAGCGTTTCGTTTTTCCCACTCACTCGAAATTTCCAATTTTTCCCACTACTCCTTCCCCCCCTCCGGCGATTCCTTCGGCGACCCCTTCCCCACCCCCCCGGCGACTCCCTCCCCCCCCCGGCGACTTCCTCCCTCTCCGGCGACCCGTACCCCCCCCCCCCCCGTCGAGCTCCTCCTCCTCGAGCTCAGGTAAACCCTAACCTAACTCCTCCTCCTCCTCCTCCTCCTCCTCCTCTCCCACGGACACACACACATACACGGACACACACGCACACACACACAGACACACACACACACACACACACACACACACACGGACACACACGCACACACACACAGACACACACACATACACACACGGACACACGGACACACACACAGATGGACACACACACACACACTGGACACACTGTGTCATATTGTGGTGGACACGAGACACTATGTTGGACACGTACACATAGCCTAGATCCTTTACCAACCATTTATTTTCTATTTTAACATGTTTTTATATATCAATTTCTAAATACCCTATGTTGACTGATACCTTGTTAATTTATTGTATTTTCTAATTTTGAAAACCCAGTTTTGACAACCATTTTAACCTAGTTTAATGCTTTAATTTAGATGTTTAAAACCCTAGTGTAGTGTATCTATATGTGTGCTGACTGAGTTTCAAGTTTGGGGTGATTTGGTTAGAGTTTTGGTTCTCGATTTGGGTTTGAGGTGAATGGGTCTGAAATATGTTATAGGAGTATGTAATGTTGTGTGAAATGAACTGATTTCCTTTCTTTTCCTTTCCTATTTGACTGAACACAGTAAATCCCCTTACTATCCAGATTTGACTGACCTTACTATCCAGATGGTATTGTATACATATATACATAACTATATCATGTAACTCATATGTGATATAGGCATATAGCCTATGTTAGAGTGTCTAAATATATGAAGGCATGAAAGTTGCCTTGTCTTGTAATATAGGCATATAGTATATACATGCCTATATATATATTATATATATATATCTATATAGATATTACTTGTGTGTATGAGATAGCTTGAGTTGACTTTGGTCATTATTGGTACTTGAATTGATCGGAACAAAGACCCCCAATGTCGGTATCGGTCAATATTTGGTATCGGTCGGTATCGGATCGGAACATGCCAAACCGTATCGGTATCGGCCGTATCGGATCGGTATCGGCCGATACTTTAAAATGATATGAAATAGTAGTCACCCCCAAGGTTGACTATTTTTACTGAAAGTCAAAGTAGAGTAAACATCTGACCTAGATTGGACTAAGAGTTGACAAAGTCAACTATAGGTCAACCCTTGACCTAGTTTGACCTTGTTTGACTTTGTTTGACTTAGCTTGACCTTGTTTGACTTTGTTGTCTTCATGTTTGTTAAATGACACCCAGATACTAGTTTTAGTTGTTTAAATGACACCCAGATACTAGTTTTAGTTTCAGTTTGCTTTGGTAACTCACTATTGCTTTGGGACTATCTTCTGACGGTTTTACTCCTTTTGGTCTTTCGGGATCCCAGTATTCGTGCTGGCCTGTGATTGTCACTCCGTATAATCTACCGCCTTGGATGTGCATGAAAACTCAGTACATGTTTCTAACCGTTATAATTCCTGGTCCGAACAATCCCAAGTGGAACATTGACGTGTAGTTACAGCCTTTGATAGATGAGTTGAATCAGTTATGGGAAGTAGGCGCTAACACGTACGATGTTTCCAGGAAGCAGAATTTTCAGATGAAGGCAACCCTTATGTGGACCATCAACGAATTTTCGGCCTATGGAATATTATTTAGATGGAGCACTCATGGCCGTCTCTCATGTCCGTATTGCATGGACCGTAGTAAGGCTTTCCGCTTGAAAGACGGCGGAAAACCGTGCTTCTTTGATTGTCATCGGCAATTTCTGCCAAAAGATCATCCGTTCAGAAGGAACATGAATGCTTTCCGTGCCGGCGTTGTAGAGAAGGGTGATCCACCGCCAAGGTGGTACAGAGACACGATATGGGAGGAGGTTAAAGATTTTCCAAGTGCTATCGAAGATCCTACAACTGGGTACAAGTGCGATGGATTTGGTAGAGTTCATAACTGGACAAAGAGGAGCATATTCTGGGATCTGCCATACGGGAGTACCAATCTAATCAGACATAATCTTGATGTCATGCATATTGAGAAGAATGTGTTTGATAACATAATTAATACTGTGATGGACGTAAAGGGAAAAAGGAAAGACAATCCCAAGGCCAGGTTGGACTTAAAAGAAATATGCAAACGCCCTGCGTTGCATTTGATACAGCAGAATGGAAAATAGTTCCTGCCGAAGTCAATTTTCTCGCTGGATAAGGAGGATAAAGTGAGACTTTGTCGGTGGATCCATGGCCTAAAATTTCCAGACGGATATGTGTCAAATCTGAAAAGATGTGTCGATCCGAAGGAAAACAAATTGACGGGTATGAAGAACCACGATTGTCACGTATTCATGGAGAGGTTAATTCCGATTGTATTTTGAAAATTCTTACCGCAGGCAGTTTGGGATCCATTGACGGAGCTTAGCATATTCTTCAGGGATCTTTGTTCTATGAAATTGCTCGTTGATCGTCTAGAAAAGCAAGAGAAGGACATTACGGTAATACTATGCAAGCTAGAGAGGGTGTTTCCTCCTGGATTCTTCGACTCTATGGAGCATTTGCCGATTCATCTATCCTATGAGGCACGTGTTGGTGGACCCGTCGAATATCGATGGATGTACCCGTTCGAGCGACATTTGAATCACCTAAAAGAAAAGGTAAAAAATAAGGCACGGGTCGAGGGTTCTATTTGTGAAGCCTATGTTCTCGAGGAGATTACAAACTTTTGTTCGATGTATTTCAAGCCTCATGTTGCAACTAATAGAACGAGAGCTTCCAGAAACGACGAGGGAGATCATGAAAGTAATGATACAATACTGAAGGTATTCAATGCTCCAGGAAAGCCATCGGGTAAGATGAAAAAGAGATATCTGAACGATGATGAGCTAAGGGCTGCTCAGGTGTATGTATTACTCAACTGCGACGAGGAGGAAGTAGAGAAACTGGAGGGGTAAGTAATTAATACGTCTATATTATTTTAATAGTGTTAATTATTATACTATTACATTAATTGAACGATGTTGTTTGTAGCATATTTAATGATAATGTGAGGTCGGGTAGGCCACACATAACAGAAGAAGAACTAGAACAAGAAATGAGGCATTATTTTCTATCATGGTTGAGTGCATATGTAAGACTTGAGAACTCTGTAATTATCTTTTTGTATATGCACTTGATTGAGAATGAGCTTAATTGCTTCTTTCGTGGTATTTAGGTCGATCGTCCATACGCAAGACTTGAGAATGAGTCTATTAGAACGCTAGCCAAGGGACCAATTTATGCTGCAAAAATATGGCCAAGCTACTGTGTTAATGGGTTTAGGTTCAAGTCAACAACTTGCCCGATCAGAGATAACTTTATGGATCTCGATTCCACCAAAAACAGCTGTTTGTGTATCAGATCTTCGAACTACAAAGATGTTGATGCGGGCAACGATTTCTATGGCGTGTTACGGGAGATCGTGGAGCTGACATATAGTTATGGAATAGAGCCTGCTAAGATTGTGTTATTCAGGTGTGATTGGTTCGATCCGATTGAAGGTCAAGGTTGGAAAGTAGACAAGCACGGTCTTGTTGATATAAACTATCGGCGTCGATATCAAGCCTATGAACCATTTGTCCTATCAAGTCAGGCTCAGCTCGTGTACTTCACAAGTTATCCTAAACGGGGAACAACAAGGTCGGACTGGTGGGCAGTATGCAAGACCAAAGCTAGAAATACCTTTGAGGTTGACGATATAGCTTATCAACAGGATGAACTACCTCTTGTAACAAATATTATAGAAGTGGACACGATGGAAGTTCCCTATTACACATCTAATTGTGTAGAAGAAGTAGAATTATCTGAAGAGGAAGATGCAGATGAAAGTGAAGATGTAGAAGAGGAAGAAGAAGAAGAAGAAGAAGAAGAAGAAGAAGAAGTAGATGAGCTAAACGAACTCGATGAATTTTCAGAAGAGGATTAAATCTGTACGTTTGTTTTATCATCATATTTGACACTTTAGTGACACTTCTATCATATAAATCTGTGACACTTCAGTGACACTTTATTGACACTTTTATTGACACTTCAGTGACACTTTTTGACTATGATATTTTTCAAAAATCTGTGATGTCTATCATATAAATATATTTTTTTGTTTTATTGTCATATGTTTTATTGTCAGGTATGACTAGACCATCTGGACGACGCAGAGGATTATATATTAGGCAGTCCCGTCAGCCTCGGGCTGGAGATGGAGAGGGCAGTTCCGTACCCTCATCCTCATCTCCGAGTACGCCAGTGTACCGTTCTGTTCCCGGTCCATTACCGGGACAGGGCAGTTCTAGCAGGTTGGCGACTCCTCCCTCGTCGTCCAGCCTTCCTGATCCCGCGTCCAGCATCCCTGATCCCCCGTCCAGCATTCCTACTGTCGACGGCTCTATGGAGGGAGCCCACGCCGATCATATGGAGGACGACGATCAGACTGATCCTGCCCAGGCAGGAGGTGAGAGCGACCCTCCATGCGCTCCCCCGGGCGAGACGCGTATGGAGATTTGGACGGACGGGCCTATGAAGTAAGTTAATTAATTATTATATATTTCTCAAATGATTATATGTACATATATATTCATGAAAAATTATTATTATATAGATATCTGCCTTCTGCAGTACAGAGACAGCTGGGGACATTTGTGAGGCAGAACTATGGTGGGCCTTGGCTCAACTACTCAGGTGCTCCCGCATATAGGAAGGCCTTTTGGTTCGTCCACTTCAAGGTAAAAAAATTTGTTTATTTTTAAATTTTAATAATCATTTGTGTATATTATACAACTTTTGTATTTTACTTCTTGTAGAGGACCTATTTCTATCCACCACACCGGGCGGCGAGGATCGAGGGCCAATTTTCTGCCGTCATAGCCAAGCTCATCCGTGATGCGATCGACGACCAGAAGCGTCGTGATCGCTCCGGACAGCCGATCCAGGGTTGGATTACGCCAGAGCAGTGGACTGCGATGAAGGCTAGATTCAGCGAGCCCAAGTACCAGGAGCGGTCTGAGAAGGCCAAGGTGGCGCAGTCGAGCGCCGGTAAGTGGTGTGGTGGCTCCATTCCGATGACGGAGCATTTTCGTCGTTTGGTACGTTTCCTATGACGGACATTAATTTATATATAGTTCGATATAATGTTTAATACTAATAATAGATAATATATTTTAACAGGTAAAGAAGGGTGAGGACCCGAACATGGTGACCGTCTTCCTGGTCACCCATCGGAGGGCTGGGGACTTCATTGACGAGAGGGCGACGCAGGCATATGTACGTTCTATTCAACTAATATTAACTGACTATAATTTAGAAAACAGGAAAATAGATATCAATATAGACTTTAGTAAACACTTACACGTTAGCAAACATGTTCTAGGCCGAGTTTGTTCGGCTATAGAAGGAGGCGGCTGATGCTGCTGCTGCTAGTGCGCAAGCAGAGGGAGGGGCTGGTACTTCCTTCCAGCCGCCTGCAGAGCCATCGCCGGACGAGCTCTGGATGACCGCCGTTGGCGGTCTTCAGAAGGGTACGTACTACGGTACGGGATCCTACGGCGCGTATTTGGCTTCGGAGTCATCCCGGGCCCCCTCTGTCAGTACGCAGTCTCCGGCTACGCAGGCGTCGTCACGAGCTGAGGATGTTCGTCGTCAGATCGAGGAGCTGCGTCGCGAGTTGCAGCAGCAGATTTCTGATGCGGTCGAGCGACGATCCGACCCTCCGATCGTCACCGGACGATTTGATGCGGTCGAGCGCAGTATACAGGAGCTGATGAGTCTGCATCAGGCTGCAGCTGCCAACTTGCAGACGCTCACCGAGTCTACACAGCGCACAGAGCGTAGACAGGTCGAGCTGGAGGGATCGCAGAGGAGCATATCTGTCTCACTCGCTCAGTATACTGAGAAGGTGGTGAGTGCCCTTGCTGCACATGGTGAGCGACTGCGAGAGCTAGAGCAGGTACGTCCTCCCGGTCCATCGACGGCGCCGACTCCAGATACTGTACTGCCTCCGGCGCCGACTCCAGATACCCAGGAGCAGTATGACTACATTCTATCCCAATTGCGCGGCAGGGGTCCGCAGTGATTTTATTGGTTTTTTTATGACTTGTATGTATTGGCCCTATGGGCAAATTGTTTATTCATACACTGTTGTTTACACACTTGGTGGGAGACTTTTTATCATCTTTCATTTTTATTTGACTCTATTGGATGTTTGTGAGGATGTGTGTCTGTGATATTTACTTTGTACTGCCTCCCATTATTATTGTGATATTTACTTTGTGATATCTGCGACGGGATGACAAATATACCTACGCTGGGTTATAAGCGATGATCTGATATACAAAGAAGGTGCTGCCGAAATTTTAAAAAAATATATTGTGTATTTTTGTTATGATGTGTGTCTGTGTTTACAGTGAATGTGAAATGCAGTGTTCGGAACCATCGACAGTTTCGATTACTGTTGTTTGTTTTATCTTGGATAGAAATAGCAACAGTTCAGGGTGCACTTCTGAGAGCTTCATTTTCACGTCCTTCACTTTCTCGGACGTCGTAAAGGTTTCCGAGAAGGTGAAGGACGTGAAGAGGAAGCTCTGAAAAGTGCACCCTGAACTGTTGCTCTTTCTATCCAAGATAAAACATAGAACAGTAAGCGAAACTGTCGATGGTTCGAACACTGCACTTCACACACACTGTAAACACAGACACACAGCATAACAAAAATATCAATTATATTTTTTAAATTTTTTTTTAATATTAGCGACGGATAGCGACGTTCTGCGACGTACTGCGACGGCACATAGACGTCGCTATACGTCGCTAACTAGCGACGTTACGTCGCTCGACGTCGCTACTATACGTCGCTATGTTGCCCACGTGGCCACGTGGATGCCATGCCTCGTCATCATTTATAAACTTTTGAAGCGTCGCTAGTGGTCGTTTTACGTCGCAATGTTGGCGACGTACTGATACGTCTCTCTCTGTCGCTAATTTTGCGACGTCTACCGACAATGGACGCCGCATCGCAAATAGCGACGTTCGGCGACGAAAGTATCATCTGCGACTTGCCAATAAGCGACGTAAGTTTTTTATCGCTAAATACGTCACAAATCATTGTTAGCGACGTATTTCCTGTATTTAGCGACGTCTCCTGACGTCGCTAATCTGGGTTATTTTAGTAGTGATCGGGAACTCAACAAAGCCACGGTACGAAACAAGTACCCGTTACCGAGGATAGATGATTGTTTGACCAGCTGCAAGGGGCGACGGTGTTTTCCAAGATTGATCTTCGCTCAGGCTACCATCAACTGAAGATCATGTCCGAAGACGTGCCGAAGTCCGCCTTCCGAACTCGATATGGTCACTACGAATTTCTAGTCATGCCCTTCGGCTTGACCAACGCTCCTGCCGTGTTCATGGATCTAATGAACCGGGTGTTCCGACCATTCATAGACAAATTTGTCATCGTATTCATCGATGACATTCTCATATATTCAAAGAGCAAGGACGAGCACGCGGAACATTTGAAGACGGTACTACAGACTCTGCGTGAACACCAACTTTACGCCAAGCTAAGCAAGTGCGAGTTCTGGATGAGCAGCGTGACGTTCCTTGGGCACGTTGTCTCGACGGAAGGCGTCAAGGTGGACCCAAAGAAGATTGAAGCAATAGTCGAATGGAAGCGGCCTACCTCAGCAGGCGACATCCGAAGTTTCCTCGGCTTGGCAGGCTACTACCGTAGATTCGTGAAAGATTTTGCCAAAATTACATCGCCTCTGACTCGCCTCACCCAGAAGGGAGTCGCATTCGAGTGGAACGACGCCTGCGAATCGAGCTTCCAAGAGTTGAAGAAACGGCTCATCTCAGCGCCGATCCTTGCACTTCCGGACGGGCCAGAAGGGTTTCAAATAGTTGGCGATACATCGCGAACGGGTTTGGGATGCGTACTTATGCAAAGGGATAAGGTAATTTTGTTTGCTTTGAGACAATTGAAGCAACACGAGAAGAATTATCCTATGCATGACCTTGAGTTAGCGGCCATTGTGTTCGCGTTGAAGCTATGGCGGCACTATCTTTATGGTGTAGCTTGCCGCATCTATACGGACCACAAGAGCCTCAAATACATCTTCACTCAACGGGACCTGAACTTACGACAGCGACGTTGGCTCGAACTCATTAAAGACTACGATCTGACTATCGAGTACACGCCAGGTAAGGAAAATGTCGTAGCGGACGCCCTGAGTAGAATGTTCGTTGGGTGCTTGTCTATCAATCGCAACATACAGCGAGACTTAGCAGAGATGGGTATCGAACTCCGAATCTGTTACCGTGGAGCACGATTGGCTCAATTGTACCTTGAGTCGAGCTTGGACAACAAGATAAAGACCGCACAGGAGGACGACCCATTCCTGAAGAAGATGCGCGAGCTGATTTCGACGGGAAAGGCGACCGACTTTGTGGTGGACGAGGGCGGAATAACACGGATGAAGGAAAGAATATGCGTGCCAGACCATACTGAACTTAGAAAGGAGATTCTGATGGAGGCCCATTATGCGAAGTACTCGTTGCACCCCGGGAGTACCAAAATGTATAAGGACCTGCGCACGACCTTTTGGTGGCACGGCATGAAGAAAGATGTGGCAACGTTTGTGTCACAGTCCAAGGCCTATCAACGGGTGAAGGCCGAGCATCAAAGACCAGGCGGGGAGCTACAGAACATCGACATCCCAGTATGGAAGTGGAACGACATCTCTATGGATTTCATCATGGGCCTTCCGAAGACGTCGCGGAGAAATGATGCGATTTGGGTCATTGTCGATCGTTTGACCAAATCCGCTCATTTTATCGCTATTAAGCCATCATGGAGCGTCGATCGGTTAGCTCAGATTTATCTCGACGAGATCGTCAGACTGCACGGGGTACCTGCCACAATCATTTCGGACAAAGACGGACGATTCTTATCACGTTTCAGGACGAGTCTACAGGCGGCGCTGGGCACTAAGTTGAACCTTAGCTCCGCGTACCACCCGTAAACCGATGGCCAGACAGAAAGAGTGAATCAGATCCTGGAGGATATGCTACGCCTGTGCGCGATAGATTTAAAGACTAGTTGGGACACACACTTGCCGCTCGCGGAGTTCGAATACAACAACAGTTATCAATCGAGCATCCAAATGGCTCCCTATAAGGCGCTTTACGGGAGGAAGTGCCGATCTCCGATTTGCTGGGACGAAGTCGGGGAGCGACAGGTGCTCAGGCCAGAACTAGTCGAACAAGCCGTCGAGAAGGTCCGCATGATTCGAGATAGGCTCCGCATTGCTCAGAGTCGACAAAAGAGTTATGCAGATACTCGTCGACGACCGTTAGAGTTCTTGGTTGGGGACCATGTGTTTCTGAAGGTGACACCGATGCGGGGCGTCATGCGATTCGGGGTAAAGGTCAAGCTGAGTCCAAGATTCGTAGGGCCCTTCGAGATCCTCGAAAGAGTGGCGACCGTTGCTTACCGGATCGCGCTACCTTCTGCCCTAGCCGAAGTGCATGACGTCTTCCATGTCTTCCAACTTCGGAAGTACGTGCATGACCCAAGTCATGTGGTTAGTTTCGATCAATTGGAGCTACGCGCCGATCTATCATACTCGGAGGAGCCCGTGCAAATTTTGGACCGCAAAGAAAAGATCCTGCGGAGCCGATCGATGTCCTTGGTTCGCGTACTCTGGCACAACCATTCCGTTGAGGAGTCGACGTGGGAACTAGAGGTGGAGATGAAGGAGAAGTACCCTTCACTTTTCGCCGACGAAGGTCAGACCCTTGTTCTTATGTTTCGGGACGAAACTTTTTCTTAGTGGTATATTATGTAGTGCCCCGCTCCCGTTGGGGCGAAGCACTATGTAATAGGCTCGTGCCATGTCAGACATGGTCGGGAACATAGATAGCTAGTCTGACTCGGCGACGAGTTTGATATACAAAAACTATGGCATTAATAAAATCGATTTGGACGAGTGATATGAGTACCGTTCCAACTAATGGATCGACTACTGTTGGAATAAGTCCTAGATGCGGTAGGCGGCGTCTTGGCGAAGGAACTCTAAAGAGAGCGACGCAATCCGTCTGCCATTGGTTTTATTGGTTTTCTTGGCTTTCTGAACGAATTGTTGCGTAGATTTGATAGTGTGCTTTCGCGTCGATTTCTGAGTGCGTCTTTAGGAATTTCGAAGGAAGGATTGAAGGAAGGGTTCTAATTCGATGCTCGTGACCGTCGTGAAGCGTTCTCCTACTCTCGGCATAATCTCCTTAGATGGGTGGTTCTTTGGCCCCTTCTTTTCTACTCCTTCCCGCCAACTAATTCTTAAAGTTCAACGTTCAAATCGATGATGCTAACGAGATGTATGCTTGCCACTAAGATCAAGAGCTCGGGATAATATATCAACCTAGAGAATTTAACTCCGAAATTATAAGTTCACACTAAGTAGAGAAAAGATAAAGTCCTAAGAAAGAGATAGAATATATTTCATGCCATGCAAAACACAACGATAAAAACCTTGGTGGCGGTACATCATGCCTCGGAGATTTTGGTGCCTACGGGATGCTAAATTAGAACGTACGGTTTCGGAGAAAAGGACCCTTGCACGAGTAGGAATGATTATGTGATTTGATAATGGTTACGCTATGCAATTTACTTCATACATATTAAACTGTTCATACATTCGCATGGTCAAGGATGCCTTGTGCACAAGGTGAGCTTTCCTCGAGACGGTACCCGGGGCCTTGGGACCGAATCGGCCTAGGAGGAAATTATGGAAATCATGCTTCGGCGTGAGGCATTGCGAGACCTCCAGTTAGGCTCCCTACCTGGACTGGAGGGCGCGTCGCAAGGCTACGTAATCGTCCTTCATGGTGTCGATATCACCAAAGACCGCATATAGGATAGATTGCATGCTCACTTATTGTCTTATGCAGGTGGTAAGTATCATGCATATTTTGTGCAGGAAAGGAGCACGACCGTGGTAAGAATGCCTTTAAATTGGTTATGTGTTATCGTTTAAAATGTGCCTTCGATATGAACTGTAATTCATATAGTTCTAAATAGAAAGATCACTTCGTATGCTAGAATCCTTAATAAGCAGTGTCGGTTTAGACGAGTGGGTTCGTCCCATCCACTGGCAAGTGTGCTAACCCCCAACTCCCCAGGTAACGAGCGTGCTGCGGGAGCTCGACTAGACCTGAAGCTGAAGAACGGGAGGCGGCACGAAGCTCTCCTATTTTGAAGTATTTTGAAGCCCAAACTCAGATCGAAGGCTTTGTTCAAATGTATAAAGGGGCGTGAATGTATGGAACGACAAGGATTATTTCAGGACAAGCTTGTCGAGAGTTTTTCTTTTGTGTGTTTCAAGATGTAGCCGCAGCGGCATATGTAATGTAAAAATGACCTTGCACATACTTTGCAAGTTTATGAATAAAAAGCTAAATTTCTTCCTATGCTATGTTTTCAACTCTCTGCACTGTTTAAATTCAACGCGTCGAGACAAAAGAAACTTCCAATTGCACATCCTTGCCTTGTGCAAGTCCAATAAAGACTTGCACGGCATCACGTCCCGACCCGTGGGATCGATTTATATCGAGTCAATGCGATGGCGACCGATTCGGCGAGTCGGGGCGTGACACCCCCTACCCCCCTCCCCCACCCCTCACCCCTTCCCCGACCCCCCCTCCCCGACAGCATCCCCTACCCGACCCCCTCCCCCACCCCCCTCCCCCGATCTGATACCGATTCCGATTTCGATACCAGTTCCGATACCCCCCTCCCCTGATCCGATACTCATAGGATTGGTTCGATCGGAAACCACCTATACCCCCTCCCCCGATCCGATACTCCAATCCGAAACCACCGATACTCATAGGAATGGTCCGATCCGAAACCACCGATACCCCCCCACCCCTTCCCCTACCCCGCCAGAAAGCAAACCCCCCTTCCCCTCCCCCACCCCACGCCCCCCCCTCCCCGCCCCCGACAACCCACCCTCGACCGCAAACCCCCACCCCACCCCCCCCCCCCCCGACAGCAAATACCTACACCCCTCCCTCACCCCCCCCGACAGCAAACCCTAAATCCCATCCTACCCCTGCCCTGCACCCAACACCATCCACCCCCCGCCCCCCACCCTCCCTCCTCACCGCCGGCCCCCGCGACAGCCGACCCCCAACCCGAAACCCTATCCCTGCCCCGAAACCCTAAACCCTACCCTTCCCCCCTCCCTCAACACCCTCCCCCCCTCCCGCCCCCACTCCCTCCCCCCCCACCCCGCCGGCCCCAGCGACAGCCGACCCCCCCAAACCCGAAACCCTATGAGTAAACAGAGAAAGAGAGCGGGAGAGAGAGCATACCTGAGAGAGAGAGTCGTCGGAGAGAGAGACCCGTCGGAGAGAGAGAGTCGCTGGACTAGGTGTGAGAGATAGGGGGAAGAGAGAGTTTTCTTGGGGGGAATGAAAAATCCCCCCCCCCCGTCGGTTCAATTTAATTTAGGTTACAGTATTTAGCTACGGACTACCGACGGATATATCCGTCGCTAGGTAGTCGCTAAATACCCACTAGATTACCGACGGAACGTCCGTCGCTAGTTAGACACTAATTTATCGTGCCAATTTTTCATCTTTTGCCGCCACAATATGCGACATATTAGCAACGAAGATTAATCCGTCGCTAAATTATCGTCAATTTAGCGACGGATGTGCGACTGATTTTGACACAAAAAATTAGACAAATTATTCATTGCTTTCTGACGGTAGTCCGTCACAAGATAGTCGCTAGTCCATCGCTATTAGCGACGGATAAGATCCGTCGCTAATAGTCAGTCGCCAAAGTGCTGTATTTTAGTAGTGAGTCAAACTAGGTCAACTAGGTCAAGTCCTAACCCAGACAAGTCTCACTAAGCCTAACCATGTCTATCCTAGCATTCACACAAGTCACAAGGCTACACAAGCTATCAAACATACAATTTCATGTATATATATATACCCATATACACATAATGTATATAACGCATACATATAGGAAAATCATATAGGGCTATATGCCTATATACATATCTACATTGGCATACACATGTATATATTCACCACATTTTACATATACAAATATATATAGGCAATCATACATATATATATATATATATATATATATATATATATATATATATATATATATATATTTAATATATATATATATATATATATATATATATATATATATATATATATATATATTAAATATATATATATATATATATATATATATATATATATATATATATATATATATATATACATATTATCAAGCATGAATATAGATATATATATATATATATATATATATATATATATATATATATATATATATATATATAGAGAGAGAGAGAGAGTGGCAGTGTATACATTGTAG
Organism: Iris pallida; assembly: GCA_029216955.1. Classification (NCBI taxonomy): domain Eukaryota; kingdom Viridiplantae; phylum Streptophyta; class Magnoliopsida; order Asparagales; family Iridaceae; genus Iris; species Iris pallida. Next base: position 2,012,592 of record JANAVB010044817.1, on the reverse strand, counting down.
GGTGGTAGTGTATATAGTGTAGACAGGATATGTGGCATAGTGTTCAGTGTAGAGGCAACGTGTATAGGTTAAGGGTAAAGTGACAGCAAGTGAACAAAGGGGGTTAGTGAGTGTACAAGTGGAGACTGTGTATAGGTATTTAGAGGGGTTCATATAAATAAAAGCTCATGTGTTCAGTTTATAGGGGTTTGCTTCTCAGGTTCCAGGTTGCAGCATATAGGGGTTAAGCCATTAAATCTCAGTTTTTCATGAATGTAGGTAATGAATTAAACTCAGGTTCATTGAAATATGAAAGCAACCTAAATCTCAGTTAATATAGGAAATGGAAACCCATATTCGGTTTACAGTAAGCATGTATGTATAAATTAACAAGCTAATCTCAGATTAACTGAGACACATCTATATAACATGTAAACCTACAGATTAGTTAACATGTGAAGATCAATACAGTATACAAAATATAAAATTTCTCCTTAACCTCAGTTTAGAACCAAAGTATCAGAAACAGTAGAGGAGGTGTAGTGCTACATGTCCAGTAGCCTGACACAAGTCCAGTAGAGGGAGTGTAGTGCTACATGTCCAGTAGCCTGACACAAGTCCACGACGTATCCTGTGCGGACAGGAGATCCGTATCAGAAGTGAGTTTTTGCGTGTGTGTGTTCAGTGTAAATTCGATGCAATAGCCAGAACGTGTCCGACACGACACGATGTGACCTGGCACTTGGGGGATGCTGTGTCAGTCACGTGTCCTAGCCACACACCAAGTATCGTGTCCCCAAGTGACACAAATACTTCATACTGCCTCACGAGTAGCAGGGCACTGGCCGAACCCTCGTGCGGCGTGTTTTGCTGCTCGTGGACACGACACAGACACGAAAACACTCTCAGTCTGACACAAAATCAAAGTACACATATAGGTCTACAAAATTGTTCAAATACATTTCGAAAATAGCAACATAAATTCCATTGTGGCATTCCAACCAACACTTGTAAATGGAAAATGATACGTGTCCGATACGGACATGAAATCAATACAAAAACTCACCAAACACACACCACAGCTAGGGGACACCTAGATCTAGGCTACCATGTAAAGAAATCAAGGATTAATGATAGTTTGAGGTGTTTACCTATAGAGTATCAAACTCAAGAAAAAAGCCCCAAATAGGAAGATTCCTCTTGCAAGTCAAAAGCTCCAAATTGTACAAAATCTGAGATTTCTCTCCATGAACAGCAAATAGAGTATGATTAGGTTCTATTATAAGAGACTAGAGTCAAAAATGATTTAGAATGAACACTACCAAAATACATGGATTTACCGACGGCCTTATCCGTCGGTAGGCCGTCGCCAAAAATAAATACCGACGGATTACCGACGGATATTTTGGTAAAACAGCCGTCGGGAATAACCTCGTCGCTAAAATATATCCGTCGCTACTCCGTCGCTCAGCGACGACTTAGCGACGGAATACCGTCGGCACATTTAAATATATATAGCGACGGATTACCGACTAGCTTTCGTCAAAACATGTATCAGGATATAGGCTTAGCGACGGAAAATTTCGTCGCTAAAGAGTCGGCAAAACCGTATCAGTGATTTTCTGATACGCAATATCCGTCGCTAATCCGTCGTAAATTTGTCGGTAAAAGCGTATCAGAGATTTTCCCATACTGCAGGTCGTCGTTATGCCGTCGCTAATCCGCCGAGGTGTACGACGGATTAGCGTCGTATTAGCGACAAAACATCCGTCGCTAACTGCAAAATTTATGGACATCAAACAGAACCAGGTCGACGGACATTTCGTCGCTAAACCGCCGCTCAATGTAAAATTTTCCAGATAGCGACGGATATTACGTCGCCAATCCGTCGATACATTAAATTCCTACAGTTAGCGACGGATAGTCCGTCGGCACTTTGTCGCCAGTCCGCCGTAAGTTAGTCGCCAATCCGTCGCTAACTGCAAAATTTATGGACATCAAACAAAACCAGGTCGACGGACATTCCGTCGCTAAACCGTCGCTCAATATAAAATTCTCCAGGTAGCGACAGATATTACGTCGCCAATCCGTCGATACATTAAATTCCTACAGTTAGCGACGGATAGTCCGTCGGCACTTTGTCGCCAGTCCGCCGTAAGTTAGTCGCCAATCCGTCGCTAACTGCAAAATTTATGGACATCAAACAGAACCAGGTCGACGGACATTCCGTCGCTAAACCGTCGCTCAATGTAAAATTCTCCAGGTAGCGACGGATATTACGTCGCCACTCCGTCGCTAACCTCAGTTTCTCCAGTTAGCGACGGACTATCCGTCGCTGAGTGGTCGCCAGTCCGTCGCTAACTTCTTTTTTTTGAAAAAAAATACTGCAAACAGACTCTTTCATGTTTATACAACACATCCAACACAATATCAAACATGTAAAATATCCATATACAACACCATATATCCATATCCAACACGAATATCCAACGTATCCAATATCCAACACCATATATCCATATGCAAAATATCCATATCCGACACCAATATCCAACGTATCCAATATCCAACAATATATTACCAACACAATATATCCAATATCCAACATTAAATTATCCAAACATAAAAAAAATATCCGAATATACAATGTATCCAAATGTCTACAAAACCAACAACATAAACAAAATCAAACCCCGTCCGTCGGATCGTCTCGTGCTCGTGCCGCCGCATCCGCTTTGCGTATGTACTCCTCCACCGTGTGTGGCGGCACTTGGGACAAGACATGGTCTGGAAGCGCGCGTAGCTGCTCTGGCGACAACATGTCAAGGAACGTCAAGATGGTGTTATCCGATACGATGCGGGCGTCCGCAGAGCGGTTAAACGAAAGCCGTCCGGGGGAAGAAGGACCAGGTCGATCCGAAGCACCGGCAGCAGCAGTAGACGGACCGGGAGCAGACGGACCGGGAGCAGACGGATAGCACCCCAACACTATCGCCCGCAAATCTGACACCGCGGAGGTCAGAGTCGCAAGCTGCACCCTCACATCGTCAACCGGGGGCGCTGGGGGAGGCGGAGGCGGTGGATATCTCGGGGACGGCTGCAACGAGGGTGCCATAGAACCTAAGCCGTAGACGCGCCCTTTCCTAACGCCGCCGACGGATTCTACGAACACGTCGTCGTAGCGAGCGGCCATAGAAGAGTGCGTCTGGGTGGGCGTCGTTTCGCCGACATTCTCGGAAGGGGGCTCGATCTCAAGCCGACTAAGTGCCTCACGATACGCAGCCTATCCAATGAATGTGTTTATACTATAAGTTTTCCTAAGTTATAATCTAAATCCTATGTTTCCCTAAGTTATAGTCTGAATCCTAAGTTTATCTAATTAACTTAACAATAATTATATTTCTAACATAAATCTCATAAACGTAAGTACTTACATCAGTCTCCTCGGCCCTCGCGTCGACGAAGCTCCCGTCCTTCCGCCTCTTGTGCGTATGCACGAATACATCGTGAGCGGTGACCGTCTCCGCCTCTTTCCCCTGCTTCACCGCCCGTTGGGCCTGCATACGTAGAATTTAATTAACTTCGTATATTAACAGTACGAAATTAAATAATAGAATGAATTTGAATTTGCGCTATCTCACCAAATCTGCACGCGTCGATGCGTGGGGCCTTGATCCCCCCGTATGCAAACCCGCGGCCTGTCGATTAGCCTTAGCTTTCTCCGATTTCAGCTTGAACTGCGGAGTATCCATCTTCTCCAACATCTGCTCATAGTACTCCGCCCGGATCCGGTCCTTCCTCGTATGCGCCGTACGAAGGTCGTACACCGCATCCCGTATCTTCTTCCCGGCGGCGGCTTTGTAGGTCCTGCGGATCGCCTCCTCGCGATGGGGGGGCCACCAGAACGTCCTCTGACATACAAATTCAAATATCACGTAATAAAAAATTTAATGATTTAAAGAATAATTAATAATTCACCGACGGATTTATACCCTCATCTCGTCGAGCCAGACGTACTTCATGTCCTGAGGCACCTCAGAAATATTGAGGTAGGGGCCATGGTAGTTATCCCGGATAATGCGCCCTAGAATCCGGGCAGCATCCCACGGGAAAAACCTATAAAGAAGCAACGACTGGATTATTAACTTGAATAAATGAAACAAATTTAATAAATTAACAATGAATTTACTTACGATTCACCAGCGGGCCATAGCTCTCGTCGGAACTCGCCCACCAGCCTCTCTGGTGGCGTCGGGGGATCCGCGGGTCCGCGTATGTACTCCCCGGTAACAAGATGAAACTGAATCCCGGGGTACTCCGAGGCCCACCCTGCAGTAACTGTTGGGCCCCCTGCTGCATCTGGTGCTGCATCTGCTGGTACATCCGGTGGCGGAACGGATCCGCTAGCGGATGGAGTCACAGGCCTCGACGACGATGTCGGTGGCACCGAGGAAGAATGACGGCGGGAAGAGCCTGTGTCCGGGCTCCCCAAGTCGGGATCGGAGGTCACATCCGGGGAATGTGGCTGGCGACCACGACCGCTACCACCACGCCCACGCCCACGCCCACGCCCACGCCCACGCCCACGACCACCACCACCACCGCCGCCGCCGCCGCCGCCGCCGCCACCACGGCCAGCACCACCAGTACGGGTGCTCGCAACCATGCCCTGTAAATAGAACACATAAACAAAATACCGACAACATAGATTTATAAATGAATATAAAACTAAACATATCCATACCAGCAGCAGGGCGATGAGTGCTGCCCAGACGAGTAGGCCTAAGAGTGCCATCTGCAAAAAGAAACTCATACAATAATACGCAAATATCCCAAACTGAAATAAATATTACAATCAGAAGTGAAGTACGAATAAAAGCTAGATACACAAAATCTGATAAAATCACGCACCAATACAACAAAGTACAATTATTATAACTTTTGATGAAAGGGCATCTTGTGTTCCACTAGACTTGTAATTGTAAATCCAAATGTAATAGGGTAATTTAGGATTCGAGACTAGATATTGGGTGCTTCAAGATACAACTGAAATATAGCGATATTTAATCATCGTCATCGTCCTCTTCCTCGGCCTCGGCCTCATCATCATCATCATCCTCATCGTCGAATTCATCTGTATCCTCATCCTCATCCTCATAAAGTTCTTCTTCTTCTTCTTCTTCTTCTTCTTCTTCAGTCTCAATACTTGGGACAAGACGCCTCTTTCTCCCCTGGTTGACATCTAAGTCTTGTATATCAACCTCTTCCTCCCCTCTATTTTCATTAGCAAGAGGTATATCAACCTCTAATTCAACATCCATGTCACAAGACTGTTGTCCCAAGTATTGGGGCTTTTCAATCTGGTCCTCTTGGTATGCTGGGTCTCCAACGTTGAATGTATTTCTAGATTTAATCTTGCATACTGCCCACCAGTCAAAGCGATCTCTACGACGCCTTGGGTAGCTTGTATAGTAGACTTGAACAGCCTGACTTGCTATCGCAAACGTGTCGGACCCTCTATACCTCCTGCGATGATTTATATCGACGAATCCAAATTGTTTATCGATTCTCCAACCGATATTTGGTGTCGTATCGAACCACTCACATTTGAACATAACAATATGCATATCAAATGGGGCACTATATTGTAATTCTACAATATCCCGAAGCACTCCATAATAGTCAAAGTCCGGCTCGTCGTCATAGATTGTGCCTCTTATGCAAACACCAGAATCCTTCGTACTGAAGCCGTCATTGAGAAATTCGGCATTTATAGGATGTTGAGTTGTCTTAAACTTGAAGCCATTAACGACATAGCCGGGCCAAGTCTTTGCATGCTTCTTCGGTCCCAATGACAAATAACGAATGCTCTCATTTGTGAGTGTACTTGGTTCAGCTAATAAAACCTGTAAACTTTAAATGTTTTAGTTGCATATATATATTTAAATGGTAGCCGCATAACATATTATCTCAGTTACTTACGTAATCTCGAAACCATGACGGAAAGGTAAAATCAACCTCTCTTTGAAGTCCCTCATCGGTAATATCGGGTGTCCTTATTTTGACTTCATCTCTAAATACACTGTTAGAGAGAATAAAAATTAGTGTAGTCACTTACCTCACCAAATTAGAGATTATAACGAGGTGTAGTCACTTACTTCTCCAAATCTCTCACTTCTTGTATGTCACAATTTAACAAGACATATCGGTGAGCGGCATCATACTCATCGTCACTCAACCACCATTTCTTACTAGCCCCAATAGGCTTGCCCCTTAAATTGAATATACCTCCTTCCTCAACGTCTTCGTCATTCCTTTGAGGTCTATTTCGATTTGTCTCAACATGAGTATCGAAATAAATGGAGCAAAAGTTTGACACCTCCTCGATAAGATATGCTTCGCATATCGAAGCCTCTATATGAGCCTTGTTGCCAACTTTCTTCTTTAGATGATGTAGATACCTAGAGAGACAAATTATCTTGAGAATTAACAATGAATTGTAAAATCCACTTAAATTATATCGATTTTTATTTACCTTTCAAAGGGGTACATCCATCGATAATGAACAGATGCACCGACACGGACTTCGTATGCTAGATGAATCGGTAGATGCTCCATACTGTCGAAGAAACCCGGTGGAAATATTTTCTCTAACTTGCAAATTGTTAAGACAATCTTCTCCTCAAGTTGTATCATATGTTGCACCGTGAGCTTAGTTGAACAGATATCCCTGAAGAATGTAGACAGCTCGGCCAACGGAACCCATACAGCAGAAGGCAACAACTCTCTCAACGCAATGGGCAGTAATCTTTCCATAAACACGTGGCAGTCGTGACTCTTCATTCCTGTTAGCTTGCGTTCATTGAGATCAACGCATCTAGACAAATTCGACACATAGCCGTCGGGAAATCTTAAAGTAGATATCCACTTGCAGATTATTAATCTATCTTCCTTGCTCAATGCGTATGGCGCTATCGGCTTAGTTACTTGTCCACCAGCTCCCCTTTGTATCAAGTTTAGATTATGACGTTTGCATATCTCGGCCATGTCTTGTCTTGCTTTTGGATTGTCCTTCGTCTTTCCTTTAATATCCATAACGGTATTGAAGATATTATCGAACACATTCTTTTCGATATGCATGACATCAAGATTATGCCTAATAAGATTATCTTTCCAATAAGGCAAGTCCCAGAAGATACTCCGTTTGGTCCAGTTATGGCTTTGTCCGAACCCCTCGACACGATTGTTCGATGGATCTTCCATTGCGGTGGGCAATTCCTTTACATCTTCCCAAATATCGTATCCCGACAATCTGGCAGGAGGTTCAGAAAATTCTTGTTTTCCATATCTGAACGCGTCCTTGTTATTTCGCCAAGGATGTCTCGTTGGCAGAAATTGACGGTGACAGTCAAAGAAAGAAGTTTTTCCTCCATGTCTGTCACGACCCGCTACCCAAATTGTTGGGCCAAGCCGAGGCATGCCCAGCCTACGCTGAGATAAAACGTAGTAAGCTGTTCTAAAGACAACAGGATAAGACTAAATGTGCTAACAGTTCTATAAGTGAAGAAGAATCATAAATGCTTCAAACACAAAAGTCGTCGTATATAATAAGATGTCCAAGTACAAGTAAACTGAAATGTAAGACTGGATACATGTCCAGTAACAAAATGATATAGCCTAATACATGTCTACTCTCAAGTCTAAGTAAACAAAAGACAGCTAGGCAAGGTTCCCCGCAGGAACATCCTCATAAAGCAGAGCCGGGTCCTCGGCAGTAACACCATAGTAAGAGTCGCAGAGTAACTCCTCCTCAGTAAGGACACCTACAATGTTATCCTGTCAGGACGGGAGCAAGTACTAAATCTAGCAAACTAGCATATGAAACATGGAAATGAACATGAAAGGAATAACTGGAAAGCATGGCATCACTCAATCTATCATGGCAAGGACACATATGTCATAGAGACAGATGTATATGTAATGTTTAAAACTGTAGTAGGTACGTGATCGGTCAATAGATGTACAATGTGCTGGGGCACATAATGAAATGTACATACGTACAAGTGTAAAGGCGGTAGATGTACATACGCACAAATACAGCTTTGAGATAAAGGCCTACGGCGTAGTAACATATAAAATGAAACTTTGCTCGGTACTGTAAAGGGGGATATGATCACGTACACTACTATCAGTTTCCCCATAACCCATATTCTAATCATGTGAGAGATACATCAAGACTGTTCTAAGCATGGTAGTAACTGAAAGTATATCATGTAGAGATTCTAACTTGCTACCCCAAGGATCAGTATTTAACATGGTGGGGTTTTGCAGTTCATTTATGTGACAATATGTAAAGTTCGTAGAAAGTACTTGCCTCTAGCAAAGCAAAACAAAACAAGCTGCGATAACAGTGCTATGGATGTCCAGTAACTCGTCACTGTAAAAGTAAATACAACAACTTAGTTTTACACTAAGCTAAAACACTAGGACACTAATCTGGTAAAACACGACTTGTGATTGGGTACCTAGTCAAAATGATGACTTTGGCATAGGAGACCAATGTGGGGGTGACACACTATGTTAACTAACATTCCAGGGTCTTTACACTAGTGAGGGATGGGGTTCAACACGACTAAAACTGCAAATAACTTAAAAAGCTACAAGTCGTAATTAATCAATAAATAAATCAAAAGACTATTGTGTTCTAACAATTTTAGAGATAGGCAAAAAGTCTAGTTTTTCTTAAAGTAAAGTATCAAAGTGATCCTTGTTAATCATAGAAATTTATTATAATTTTTCTGGAATTTATTCACCAGTACAAATATTTTATAAAAATCAGTTTTCCTAAGTATACAGAAAATGAGTTTTGGTTTCATATGCCAAACTAGTGGCAAAATAGTAATTTAAATACTACAAAAATTATACTAAATTAGCCAACTTAACAAAGTATCTAAAAACTATTTTTCCACAATTTTAGCAACACTCTAAGTATTTTTAGAAAATCAAAAACAGCGATGCACACAATAATTAATTATCTGCGTATTTTGTCCATGTATATAATTTGAACCAAAGTTCAAATACAGGACCCAAGGCCATGAATCAAGTCCAATATGACTTGTACAGGTCTTGAATGTGTGAAAACACATTTGAGCCCAAATATCCATGCTAGGCTTGGACATCAAATGGTTGCAGTAATTTAAATACAATAAAAATACAAGTTGGTAATAGTGCAAAATAAATATTATTATTTTAATAAGGTAATGTTTTACATATTGAAAAATCTAAATACATGTGCTAAAAGTATATATATATATATTTGTAAAGAAAAATACCTAATTTATAAAGTATATATATATATATATAATATATATACATATACAAGAAAATATATATACATATACATATGTGTACATATATATATATATATATATATAAATACTAACATATATACATATAATTTACTAACCATAAAATATATATATATATATACATACATACTGTTAAAACAGTATATGTATACATATATACTAATATATATATATATATAAACATATATATATATATATAAAAACAGTAAAAGAAAAAGAAAAGAAAAAGAAAAAAGAAAAAGAAAAAGGAAATGAAACAGGGGCTCGAACTCAGCCCAGCGCGGGGGGGGGGGGGGGGTTTAAATTGTTCGGGCTGGCCAGTGGGTCAGCCCGCTAAGTCTGTTAGGGTTAGGTCTTAGTTAATATTTATTTAGGTTAGGATTTAAATGGGTTTTTACCCGTTAATCAAAGCCCAACCCGTTATTCTATTTCGCAGTTTGTCTCGTGTCCATACAGTCCAGGACACGAGAAGTCGAATCTGACACAGAGTCGACGTGTTCGTGCCCAGCACGACACGTACGACTCGGCTAACACGTGTCCAGCACCACAGTTGAGTCCCCCGTGTCTAGGCGAGTCTCGTGTCTCAGTTTGAGACACGTACGACACAGAGGGAAGAGAGTTACCCACGTGTCCGGCGGAGAAGAAAGGTTTCGAGAGGGCGAACGGGCGGAGGAGACGTCGGCGTCGTGGCGCTTGGGCGGCGCTGGACGCGGCTCGACGAGGCGGTCCTGATGGTGGTGGTTGGAGACGACGACGTCGAGCGGTGGTGGTTGAATGGGGGTCGCCGGAGTTAGGGTTAGGGTTAGGTTTTAGGTCGGAGAACGGGGCGGAGCTGGGGCTGTGGAGGGTCGTGGCGGTGGTAGTCGAGAAGAGGGAGGTTTGGGGGTTATTTATAGGCTGGTTAGGTCGGTCGGGGGCTGTCGCGCTGGCCGGAAATGGCGGGGGCAGCCCGGTCGGCGGTCGTCGGTCGTCGGGCAGGGAGTGGGTAGGAGTTTTGCAGGAAACCCCCTAGAAACAATAGGAATTACCCATAAGTCCCTGTCCAATAGTTTGTGCAAAATCGAATTTGCAAAACGAGGCCCGCAGTTTAAGTTTGCAAATAAAATTTACAAACTGAGTTTGGGAAATTACAAAAAGGGTTTAAACAATTCAAAAAATTACAAAACATGATTAAAACAATTTTAAATATTACAAACCTAATTTAAAACAATTTCTAAAATTGCAAAATGGTATTTTTAGGTATTTAAAACCATTTTAAAATTATTTAAAAATTCAGGAAAAATTCCTAATAATTATAATTAATCATTTTAATGCCAAAATAATCATTAATGGCCAATTAGCACTAATTAACAAAAATTTGAAAAACAGGGGCTGACAAGTCTTCCCTCCTTGAAAAATTTCGTCCTCAAAATTCACAAGGATTGAAGACCCGACAATATTCTATCATAGCAAGCAATGCAACAAAAGACTAAAGCTGCGATCGAAACTAACCTCTAAGGTATCAAGCGGGAACGGGTGGTTCCCCCGCAGCGGTTGGATCGAACAAGTAAGGGAATCTCTCCCTCATGTCCGACTCCCTCTCCCAAGTAGATTCACCTGGGGAGTGACGGCTCCAAGCTACTCGTACTAGGGGTATAACCTTGTTCCTCAGCCTCTTCTCTCTCCTGTCTAATATCTCCACTGGCTGCTCAGAAACTGTAAGGCTCGGTCCGACCTCCAACTCTGAATGATCTAGCACATGACTGGGGTCTGGAACATATCTCCTCAGCTGAGATACGTGAAAGACGTCGTGAACTCCTGCTAGGTTGGGTGGAAGTGCAACCCTGTACGCTACCTCTCCGATCCTGCCAAGTACCTCGAATGGCCCGATGTATCTGGGGCTCAGCTTCCCTCCTCGTCCGAACCGGATCGTCCCTCGAGTAGGTGATATCTTCACTAGCACCATATCACCGTCTGCGAACTCCATCGGTCTGCGACTAGCATCAGCCCAGTGTTTCTGCCTGTCCTGAGCTACCCTGAGCCTGTCTCTGATCATCCCGACTTTCTCTGCTGCATCCGTGATCATCTCTGGCCCGAGCATAACTCTGTCTCCGACATCATCCCAAAAGAGCGATGTCCGGCATCGTCGTCCATATAGCGCCTCAAAAGGAGACATACCAATACTGGCCTGGTAGCTGTTGTTGTATAAAAACTCTACCAAGTGCAGATGGCTCTCCCATGATCCTCCGAAGTCCAGCACGCAAGTCCTCAGCATATCCTCCAGCGTCTGTATCGTCCTCTCGGACTGCCCATCTGTCTGCGGGTGGTACGCCGTACTGAATTTGAGCCTACTGCCCAACTCCTCCTGTAAGCTCCTCCAGTAGTGGGATGTGAATCTACTGTCTCTGTCTGACACGATGCTCACCGGCACTCCGTGTAGGCGAACTATCTGCTGCATGTATAGCTCTGCCAACTTCTCGGTGGAAAGCCCCACCTTGAAGGGTATGAAGTGCGCACACTTCGTCAGCCTGTCTACAATGACCCAGATGGCATCCTTCCCTCCTTGGGAACGAGGAAGCCCTGAAACGAAGTCCATCGTAATATGTTCCCACTTCCACTCGGGAATGGGTAATGGCTGCAACAAACCAGCTGGCCTCTGGCGCTCCGCCTTGACCTGCTGGCAAACTAGACATCTCGAAATAAAGCGTGCTACATCCCTCTTCATCCCGTGCCACCAAAGATGTTCCCGCAAGTCACGATACATCTTGTTAGCACCAGGGTGAATAGAATATCTCGATCGGTGCGCCTCCTGCAAAACTGCCTCTACTAGCTCTCCTCTCGGTACGCACAATCGGCTGCCACGCCTCAAGGATCCATCCTCCGCGATAGTGAAGTCATCGAGCAATCCAGCTAATGCCTGGGGTCGAAGTCTGCGAAGGCTCTCATCTGTAGACTGTGCCTTCCGGATCTGCTCCATCAAACCTGACTGAATGTCAAGCGCCATCATCTGCATCACTGATCCTGGCCGAACCAGCTCGATACCGAGCTTCTCCAGATCCTCCCGCAAATGTCGATCAATCATCAGATACCATGCCATCGGATGCCTGTTCAGCGCATCCGCCACTACATTTGCCTTCCCGGGATGATACTGTAAATCGATGTCGAAGTCCTTCATCAACTCCAACCATCGTCTTTGCCTCATGTTCAGCTCTTTCTGCGTGAACACATACTTCAAGCTTTTGTGGTCAGTAAAGATCTCCACACGCTCTCCGTATAAGTAATGTTTTCATAACTTGAGTGCAAAGATCACCGCAGCTAACTCGAGGTCATGGGTAGGATAATTCCTCTCATGAGTCCGCAATTGCCTAGATGCATAAGCAATTACTTTCCCATGCTGCTGTAGAACACATCCTAGCCCCTTCCCAGAAGCATCGCTGTATATGGTGAAACCTCCAGAACCTGAAGGTAAAGTCAGAACTGGAGCGGTCGTCAGCCTCCTCTTCAGCTCCTCAAATGCTGTCTGGCAGTCCTCAGACCAAATGTACTCTGCGTCCTTCCGCGTCAGCTTCGTCATGGGTTCAGCTATCCTAGCAAAGTCCTGGACGAACTTTCTATAATAGCCTGCTAAACCCAGAAAGCTCCTGATCTCTGAAACTGACGTCGGAGCCTTCCACGTCTCAACTGTAGCAATCTTCCTGAGATCCACCGAGATTCCATCTCCAGTGACCACATGGCCGAGAAACTCCACTCGGTCTAAAAAGAACTCGCACTTCGGCAGTTTGGCAAACAATCTCTCCTGCCTCAGAATCCCCAAAACTATCCGCAAGTGCTCTGCATGCTCCTCTGGCGTCTTCGAGTATATCAGGATGTCGTCGATAAACACCACGACGAACTTATCCAGATACTGGTGGAATGTCTTATTCATCAAGTTCATAAAGACAGCTGGCGCATTTGTGAGACAAAATGGCATCACCAGAAACTCGTACTGCCCGTACTTCGTGTTGAACGCCGTCTTCTGGATGTCTGCTGGCCTAACCTTCACCTGGTGGTACCCGGATCTCAAGTCTATCCTGGAAAACACCTTCGCCCCGCTCAACTGGTCGAACAAATCATCTATCCTGGGCAGAGGATATTTGTTCTTGATAGTGATGGCATTCAAAGCCCGGTAATCAATACACAACCGGACTGTACCATCCTTCTTAGGTACAAAGAGCACTGGTGCTCCCCATGGAGAAGCACTGGATCGAATGAAACCCTTTTTCAACAGGTCATCAATCTGCTCTTTCATCTCTATGGCCTCCTTGGGATTCACTCTATAGCAAGCCCGGGATACTGGTGATGAACCCGGCACTAAATCTATAGTGAACTCCACATCTCTGTCTGGCGGAAGTCCTGGAAGATCCTCTGGGAATACATCCATAAACTCCCTAATGATAGGATGTGGCGGTGCTGCGTCCCCGACTGTCGCACAACAGTTCGGCTCTAGGCTGATCTCCGGCCCAGTCCTACTGACTCTGAACGGTGCTGTGCCTGGGGGACTGAACAAAACACTACCCTCATGGCAATCTATAGATGCATGGGCATAGCTAAGCCAGTCCATCCCCAATATGATATCATAACCGGGGAGTGGCATCACAAAGAATCGCCCCTCGAACTCTCTCCCGGCTATCAGAATAGAGCATTTATAGCTAGCTCTAATAGGCACTGGTCCTCCTCCCGTCATTACTCTACTAATCTCCGTCGTAGGTGTAGATACTAAGTGATGTTCTTGCATAAACTCTAATGATAGGAAGCTATGAGATGCACCAGAATCAAACAAACATAGAGCTAGAAAAGTATGCAAATAAACATGACCTGTAATGACGTCAGCTAAGTAATCCGGCTCCGAAACCTGCTCCGGCTCCGGCTCAATGGCTAGACTATAAACCTTCCCCTGAGGTCCCTTCTGCTGCTGCAGATGCTGCCCAAACCTCTGCTGCTGGGTCTGGAGTGGTCCTCTAGGCTTCGCCGCTGGGCAGTTCCGAAGCTGATGGGTGGCAGACCCACAAGCTAAACACTGACCCAACCTCTTCCTGCAGACTGCGAAGTCATGACCTGGTCTTCCGCAGTAAGAACATATAGCTCCTTTCTGCTGCTGCTGCCGGGGTCCCGGGGCTCGAACTGGCGGGGTCTGATGATGTGGTGTGGAGGGACGGTAAGTCTGCTGGGGTGGCGTCGGCGCTTTCTGCTGGAAAGCCTGACGCTTGGACGGTCCCTCATGATGTACAGGAGCCGGCCTCTTGTTAGACAGAAGACGCTCCTCAATGCTCCGGGCTAACTCTAGGCTCTGGTAGTAGTCAGTCGTACCGTTTGCCACTATAAGAATGCCAATGTCTGGAACTAGACCATGGCAAAACCTACGGGTCATCTCCTCTGGATCAGCAACCAGACTAGGAGCAAAACGGCTCAAGCGACTGAACTCTCCCGCATAGTCATCAACAGAACGGTTCCCCTGCTGGACGTTCTGGAATCGTAGCCCCATGGCTACTCTAGCAGCGGTCGAGAAGAACTTCTTCTTGAACTGGGTCTTGAACTGGTCCCAGGTGGCTCTACCTCTCGTGAACAATGGCTCATTCCTGAACCAGACTCCTGCTAAGTCTATCAGCAGAAATCCTGCTGCCTCGACCTGAAGGTCATCCGGCATCCTAACTCCCAGAAGCTTCCTCTCTACAGAATCTAGCCAGTCATCAGCTACTACTATGCCCTCAGTCCCTGAGAACTCCTTGGGATTCAGACCCATGAAGTCCTTGACCGTTCCCACTCTCTGCCGTGGCTCTACATATGGTGGGGCCACAGGACGTCCCTCAGAACGCTCCATGCTCTGGCGAAGTAGGGTAGTCTGCTCCTGATGGGTTGTTAGGAACCCCTGGATCAGTGTGAGCAGCTGGTTCCCGTCGAGTGTGACGGAAGCCTGGGTGGGTATAGTGATAGGAGGTGGTGGAAGTATCGGGTCCTGCTGGGCCTGGGATGTGGAAGGTGGTATCTGGGTCTGTGGATCTGTGGAGTGGGGGAATGTGGTAGGTGGAGGTACATCAGTCAACTGGTCGGCTGACTGGATACGGAGGGCCCCATTCTCGGGGGTAACATGCTGGGACGAACGAGTAAGCACCATCTAAATTACACATAAAAGACTTATAAGGACTTTATTTAAAGTAAGCAATCATATGCAAGAAAATCTAATTATAATAGCAAACATGTGACGTATTTCCTATGTTGCAATCCTAGCATTCCTCTAGGTGTACTAAGCGTCTTTCCTAATGTTGTCTAATTACCTTAAGTTCCTAATTGCAGGTATGCTTGGTACAATAAAGTAACCAAACAGTTTAGTCGGGACCTGCATGGGCCACCACTAAAAATATGTCACGACCTGCTACCCAAATTGTTGGGCCAGGCCGAGGCATGCCCAGCC
Organism: Iris pallida; assembly: GCA_029216955.1. Classification (NCBI taxonomy): domain Eukaryota; kingdom Viridiplantae; phylum Streptophyta; class Magnoliopsida; order Asparagales; family Iridaceae; genus Iris; species Iris pallida. The sequence goes on along the minus strand of JANAVB010044817.1, from coordinate 1,996,818 downwards.
TACGCTGAGATAAAACGTAGTAAGCTGTTCTAAAGACAACAGGATAAGACTAAATGTGCTAACAGTTCTATAAGTGAAGAAGAATCATAAATGCTTCAAACACAAAAGTCGTCGTATATAATAAGATGTCCAAGTACAAGTAAACTGAAATGTAAGACTGGATACATGTCCAGTAACAAAATGATATAGCCTAATACATGTCTACTCTCAAGTCTAAGTAAACAAAAGACAGCTAGGCAAGGTTCCCCGCAGGAACATCCTCATAAAGCAGAGCCGGGTCCTCGGCAGTAACACCATAGTAAGAGTCGCAGAGTAACTCCTCCTCAGTAAGGACACCTACAACGTTATCCTGTCAGGACGGGAGCAAGTACTAAATCTAGCAAACTAGCATATGAAACATGGAAATGAACATGAGAGGAATAACTGGAAAGCATGGCATCACTCAATCTATCATGGCAAGGACACATATGTCATAGAGACAGATGTATATGTAATGTTTAAAACTGTAGTAGGTACGTGATCGGTCAATAGATGTACAATGTGCTGGGGCACATAATGAAATGTACATACGTACAAGTGTAAAGGTGGTAGATGTACATACGCACAAATACAGCTTTGAGATAAAGGCCTACGGCGTAGTAACATATAAAATGAAACTTTGCTCGGTACTGTAAAGGGGGATATGATCACGTACACTACTATCAGTTTCCCCATAACCCATATTCTAATCATGTGAGAGATACATCAAGACTGTTCTAAGCATGGTAGTAACTGAAAGTATATCATGTAGAGATTCTAACTTGCTACCCCAAGGATCAGCATTTAACATGGTGGGGTTTTGCAGTTCATTTATGTGACAATATGTAAAGTTCGTAGAAAGTACTTGCCTCTAGCAAAGCAAAACAAAACAAGCTGCGATAACAGTGCTATGGATGTCCAGTAACTCGTCACTATAAAAGTAAATACAACAACTTAGTTTTACACTAAGCTAAAACACTAGGACACTAATCTGGTAAAACACGACTTGTGATTGGGTACCTAGTCAAAATGATGACTTTGGCATAGGAGACCAATGTGGGGGTGACACACTATGTTAACTAACATTCCAGGGTCTTTACACTAGTGAGGGATGGGGTTCAACACGACTAAAACTGCAAATAACTTAAAAAGCTACAAGTCGTAATTAATCAATAAATAAATCAAAAGACTATTGTGTTCTAACAATTTTAGAGATAGGCAAAAAGTCTAGTTTTTCTTAAAGTAAAGTATCAAAGTGATCCTTGTTAATCATAGAAATTTATTATAATTTTTCTGGAATTTATTCACCAGTACAAATATTTTATAAAAATCAGTTTTCCTAAGTATACAGAAAATGAGTTTTGGTTTCATATGCCAAACTAGTGGCAAAATAGTAATTTAAATACTACAAAAATTATACTAAATTAGCCAACTTAACAAAGTATCTAAAAACTATTTTTCCACAATTTTAGCAACACTCTAAGTATTTTTAGAAAATCAAAAACAGCGATGCACACAATAATTAATTATCTGCGTATTTTGTCCATGTATATAATTTGAACCAAAGTTCAAATACAGGACCCAAGGCCATGAATCAAGTCCAATATGACTTGTACAGGTCTTGAATGTGTGAAAACACATTTGAGCCCAAATACCCATGCTAGGCTTGGACATCAAATGGTTGCAGTAATTTAAATACAATAAAAATACAAGTTGGTAATAGTGCAAAATAAATATTATTATTTTAATAAGGTAATGTTTTACATAGTGAAAAATCTAAATACATGTGCTAAAAGTATATATATATATATATTTGTAAAGAAAAATACCTAATTTATAAAGTATATATATATATATATATATATATATATATATAATATATATACATATACAAGAAAATATATATACATATACATATGTGTACATATATATATATATATATAAATACTAACATATATACATATAATTTACTAACCATAAAATATATATATATATACATACATACTGTTAAAACAGTATATGTATACATATATACTAATATACATATATATATATATATATATATATATATATATATATATATATATATATATAAACATATATATATATATATAAAAACAGTAAAAGAAAAAGAAAAGAAAAAGAAAAAAGAAAAAGAAAAAGGAAATGAAACAGGGGCTCGAACTCAGCCCAGCGCGGGGGGGGGGGGGGGGGTTTAAATTGTTCGGGCTGGCCAGTGGGTCAGCCCGCTAAGTCTGTTAGGGTTAGGTCTTAGTTAATATTTATTTAGGTTAGGATTTAAATAGGTTTTTACCCGTTAATCAAAGCCCAACCCGTTATTCTATTTCGCAGTTTGTCTCGTGTCCATACAGTCCAGGACACGAGAAGTCGAATCTGACACAGAGTCGACGTGTCCGTGCCCAGCACGACACGTACGACTCGGCTAACACGTGTCCAGCACCACAGTTGAGTCCCCCGTGTCTAGGCGAGTCTCGTGTCTCAGTTTGAGACACGTACGACACAGAGGGAAGAGAGTTACCCACGTGTCCGGCGGAGAAGAAAGGTTTCGAGAGGGCGAACGGGCGGAGGAGACGTCGGCGTCGTGGCGCTTGGGCGGCGCTGGACGCGGCTCGACGAGGCGGTCCTGATGGTGGTGGTTGGAGACGACGACGTCGAGCGGTGGTGGTTGAATGGGGGTCGCCGGAGTTAGGGTTAGGGTTAGGTTTTAGGTCGGAGAACGGGGCGGAGCTGGGGCTGTGGAGGGTCGTGGCGGTGGTAGTCGAGAAGAGGGAGGTTTGGGGGTTATTTATAGGCTGGTTAGGTCGGTCGGGGGCTGTCGCGCTGGCCGGAAATGGCGGGGGCAGCCCGGTCGGCGGTCGTCGGTCGTCGGGCAGGGAGTGGGTAGGAGTTTTGCAGGAAACCCCCTAGAAACAATAGGAATTACCCATAAGTCCCTGTCCAATAGTTTGTGCAAAATCGAATTTGCAAAACGAGGCCCGCAGTTTAAGTTTGCAAATAAAATTTGCAAACTGAGTTTGGGAAATTACAAAAAGGGTTTAAACAATTCAAAAAATTACAAAACATGATTAAAACAATTTTAAATATTACAAACCTAATTTAAAACAATTTCTAAAATTGCAAAATGGTATTTTTAGGTATTTAAAACCATTTTAAAATTATTTAAAAATTCAGGAAAAATTCCTAATAATTATAATTAATCATTTTAATGCCAAAATAATCATTAATGGCCAATTAGCACTAATTAACAAAAATTTGAAAAACAGGGGCTGACAATGTCTAAGGCGGAACGCCTTACTATTTTCCATACATATCGGACAAGACATGTTGCCGTGCGTACTCCATCCCGACAGCATACCGTATGCTGGAAAATCATTGATTGTCCACATGAGTGAAGCTCTCATCTGAAAGTTTTGTTTTCTGGAAATATCATAGGTCGTGACGCCGATCTCCCACAACTGTTTCAGCTCATCCACCAACGGCTGTAAATATATATCGATGTTCTTTGTCGGATTTTTGGGACCGGGTATGATAGCTGTCAAGAACATATAAGGAGTCTTCATACACATCCATGGTGGCAGATTGTAAGGGGTAAGAATGACCGGCCAGCATGAGTATTGAGATCCCGACTGTCCGAAAGGGGCGAAGCCATCAGAACATAGCGCCAGGCGTACATTTCTAGGCTCTGCAGCAAAATCTGGATGACACAAATCAAAATATTTCTACGCCTCCCCATCCGAAGGATGTGACAATTCTCCTTCGTCCTTTATGCGATCTTCACTGTGCCACGGCATGTGTTCTGCTGTATTCAGAGACATATACATCCTCTGTAAGCGCTTCGTGATCGACAAGTAATGCATATACTTGTAAGGACGTCGTTTTCTAGTTGACTTTCCTTTTCCCTGTACTGTCTTGTAACGATCCGCATTACAGAACCAACAACTTTCTAATACGCAATTCTCTTTGTAATACAACATGCATCCGTTGCGACAGCAATCTATCTTCTCGTACCCCAGTCCCAGTTGTCGGACCATCATCTTTGACTTGTAGAAGTTTCTTGGGAGCTCTTTTGATTCCTTCGGTAACACCTCATTAGTTAATTGTGTGATCCGATCATAGCAAGCTTGTGGCAAGTTAAAATCAGACTTTATGTTCAACAACCGCATCGTCACTGACAGTGCGGAATGAGTCTCACAACCAGGATATAGAGGAGTATCTGCGTCCTTAAACATATCATAGAACTCCTTTGCCTCGGGATTAGGATCCTCCGGATCAAAATTAGGCCCTGCCGCAGCATACACCATATCTCGTGCAAGGTTCTGCATGTCTCCATAATCCACAGAGCATCCGTCGTCTTCGAGGACATCCGTTGCAGCATTATCATCAAAAGCATAAGTACCAGCTTCTGCAGCCTGTCTTTCTGAATATAATTCACCTTGCGATGACCACAGGCCGTAATCACGTACGAAACCCTTACGGGTCAAATGATCTCTCACAGTCATCACTTCTTCGAAACGTCTATTATGACAATTAACACATGGACACTTGATTTTGTTATCGTCCATGTACTGAGTTTTGCTCATGGCATACTTAAGAAATACTTCCACACCTGCCTGAAAATCGTCACTCACACCAATTCTGCTCTCGTGTTGTCGTTTGTACATCCATGTACGATCAACAAAGTAACGATTCATGCTCGATTTGATGTGAATATCTGTATCGTAAGACAAACTAAACATAAGAATTAATAGCCCGATACCGATACTCATATCGTAAGAAAAACTAAACTTGTGGATAACACGCTAGGCCTACGACGAGGCTACTTAGTATCACAATCTAACATAATTAGTATATAATCATGTAACTGGTGGATCCGCTAGCTAGTAAGCCGGATGTACTTAATATCAGAGAGTATCAGATTAGTATCAGTATATAGGTTAGGTAGACCGTATCAAACGCATATCGGAATAGTAGGCCGAATAGGAGGCCGAGATAGTCGAATGAGAAGAAGGGAAGAAAGGAGGAGCAGATGGGTCCAGAGCCATGGTGGAGGAGGAGAAGCAACATGAGAGCAGTTTCCGCCGTAACATCTCCTGGCTCTGCTGGCAACTGAAGTCCAGATGCTACAAAGGACGATCCTTCGCTGAAATCGACTACAACACCCATCAGTTCAAGTTCATTCCTATATGAGTATATTCCAATGCCATAGAGGAAGGTCAACAAACTGATGGCTTCTATGGCATTGGAATCTACTCATATAGGAATGAACTTGAACTGATGGGTGTTGTAGTCGATTTCAGCGAAGGATCGTCCTTTGTAGCATCTGGACTTCAGTTGCCAGCAGAGCCAGGAGATGTTACGGCGGAAACTGCTCTCATGTTACTTCTCCTCCTCCACCATGGCTCTGGACCCATCTGCTCCTCCCTTCTTCCCTTCTTCTCATTCGACTATCTCGGCCTCCTATTCGGCCTACTATTCCGATACTGATACTTTGAACCTTGATCTTAACCCAAACCTATATACTGATCGATACTAATCCGCTACGCCCGATACTAAGTATATACGGTCGATACTGATAGCGATAGTCCGATACCGATAGCGATAGTCCGATACCGATAGTTCGATCGATACCGATAGTTCGATACCGATAGCGATAGTCCGATACCGATAGCGATAGTTCGATACCGATAGCGATAGTCCGATACAGATACACATGGACCTACATATCTATATATCACTAGTAGCCATACTCCTCTACATACTACTCTATACTAGGATCTAGTAACCATATACTACTCTACACACTAGCTACGTAGTCATACTCTAAAATAAGGTAAACTAATTTACCCACACATTAAAACCAACCCAATCAAATCTTAGGCAAACTATTCATATGATATCAATCGAAATACAAATAGGTCAACTAGGCCAGTTCTAGGTCAAATTAGGAGTCCAAGTCAACTCTGTCAAAACTAACC